>VYXF01002805.1:2383296-2403777 GCA_013397295.1 Polioptila caerulea | reverse complement strand
CCGGGCAAGGCACCGGGAGCCGCTGCCGGCCGAGAGTGGGGGTGCGGCTGGGCTCGCCGGGGCACAGCGGCCCGGTGCAGGGCTGGGGCTGGGCTCGCCGGGGCACAGCGGCTCGGTGCGGGGCTGGGGGAGACGCGCCTCCGCGGGAGCACGGCGGCGATCCCGAAGCTGCTTTGTGCAGGGATAAAAGGGGCCATTCCCGTGCTTCCCTGCATTGTTTTAACGGCGGAGGCAAGAGGAGCCTGGGAATAGAAGATGGTTAAACCCGAAATACAACAGACAAAGAAAAATTATAAAGCGCAGCTATGCTGGGACCTCCTGCGCATCCGTTACCGGGGCAAAACGCACCGACACCTGGGGACGCGGGGCGGAACAGGCACCGGCGCCGTCCCGGGAAAAGGGACCTGACCCAACTAAAGTTGAGGGCGGGGGGAGAACGGAGCAAATCTGCTTTGCAGACTCGGTGCCGCGCTGCTCTGATGAGGCACAAATCCCCTCTGAAAGGGATTAAAGGTGGCAGCTCCTGTCACCAGCTCTCGGGCTGCATTCGCCCGCTGAAGAGCGCGCCCGGCCCCCACAGGTCGCAACCCCCGAGCGTGCCCGGCCCTCCGCAGGTCCCAAACCCCTCGCAGGGCAGCGGGGCGAGCGGGCACCCGTGGCCGCACATCCCGGGGTGCCCGTGCCGGCAGGACGCTCGCCCCCTCCCCGGCAGCGCTGAGGCCAGGGGACCCCGGCGCTGAGGGTGAGCGGCCGTGCCGCGCCGGACCCACCTTTGCCGAGGTGCAGCTTGAGCAGCAGCAGCTGGAGGAGCAGCAGCCGGGCGAGCGCTGGCNCCGGAGGAGCGCCAGAGGGACACCTGCGGGACACCTCCTCCGGCAGCCCGCGGCCACCGAAGGGAAGCCCCGCAGATGGCACGGCCGCGCTCGGCGGCGCGCTCCCAGGCCGGGCTGGTCACCCTGGAGCTGTCGCTGGGATAGGCGGGCCTGGGCCCTGCTGGAGCTGACTGGGTCAGGCCCTCAGCTCCTGAGCATCCCTCGGTGGGCCCTGGTACAATGACAGCCTCATTCATGATCTTAATTTTATTAAGCCAATTAAACACGCGGGCTCTTTAAATGGCCACGAGTCACAAATTGTGTGCTCTCCTCATTACTTCGGATCTCCCACTGAGGGCTTTCATTATAACCATACTGATGTGGTCATCTCCACTTAATTGTATTAAAATTAGTGAAGTAAGTACCAAGTGTACTGAAGGTGGACACCTCTTTTCGTAGGGACTGCTTACCTTTTCTACTGCCTAGGCACATGCGGTGTGATCAGTAATGACAAACAGTTTCCAAGCTATCCGGGCCCTGATTTATCACTGCATTTGCACAGTGCTGATGAGAAAGCAGTTCAACGTCTTTAACTAACAGCACAGCCTTGTTCATACAGCCAGGATTAACAGTATTTCAGTAATCGTATTATCAGAAGATATTTTTCAAGAGTAACTTGAATCGTCATAACACAATTAACATGATTATATGTGGAGCGTCATTTAAAAAAAATTAAATTGAGCACTAATTTTACATAAACCATTGTAACAAAGCTTTTCAATTTCAAAGCCTGAAATGCCATTGACTTAAGAACTGGGCTGCCATTTCAAAGTGCACCTGTGTCTTTAACAAAAATTTTGCAAGTCGTTAGTCAGCAGTGTCACTAATGCGTTTGACTCATGTGAAGAGAAGAGCTAATCATTGAGCTATTCCACTAGCAGCTTATAGAGTATTAACAATTTATTCAAGCCTGTTTGAACAATTTTTAGCGTGAGAAATGCAGCGCGTGTTTGTGTTGGCTGCATCAATGTGATAGATTACAATAATTGCTTAAAGCAAATGAGGTATTTATAATACATTAGGTCAAATTTCTCTTTTTTAAATGTGTCAAAACACAGATTCATAAAGCTACTGTAATTCATGGCCTCATTCTTCTCTTTTGTAAGTTAGTTTATTAGTTTAAATTGGAAGAGGCTCCAAAGGCAATAATGAGGCTATCTGGTACAAAACAGGTGTGAATGTGCAGAGCATCAGTCACAGCAATGATCTGCTCTGATTCCTACTGGAATTTTGTTTCATTAAAAAAACCCAACCAAACAGGTGTTTGGGCCTGAATGCCTCTCATAGGAAGCAAAACTAATGAGATTTTTCTGAGTGAGCTTCTCTGGTGACACCTGAGCAGCAGCAATTTCAAGAGCTTTCACTGGCCAGCCATTGTAGGGGCTACTGGTAGCCTAGTACCATCTTGTGGACACATGTGTCTCCGAGGAATTGCAGAGGCAAGAAGGAAACTGGAGGTGCTACAGGAGAGGTAGATTGGGCGAAGGAAACCATTTGGTATGAAAGAGAAAGGAAATGTAATTTCATCCACTATGTTCCAATAGTTAAGACTGTTAATTTACCTTTTAATTTACCTTTGTGGTTTATTCTTCTAGTTGCTCACACATCACTGCACATTAAACAAGTCACAGATCAGACACCACTAACAGAGCAAGGGGGTACATCAAAACAGTGAAATATTCTTTCTAAAGAGCTCCATCAGACAGCTCTGTTGTTTGTCACCCATACCATTCCTTTGATCTATTTTACAAATGATTTTTATAGCTCCATTTTTTTCTTAACCCCCAGACCTTTTTCCGTATTTACATTTTTCAATGACTGGTCCCTTAGATCCATATATTTCTTGTGCTAACTACAGCTTACACATCAGAGAAGTGTCTCCAGTGTCAGGGTGAATAACTGACCCCCTGCACCCTGGATTTCCTACAGGCTTGTATTCATGCCCCAGGTTCTTTACTCCCTCAGGTGTGCAGATATGCACCCTCCCAGTCACAGAGTGGGAGCTGAGTCACTGAGAAGCAAGTGAAAAGGGGTGCACCAAACTGATTTTAGTGGCAGTTCCTCTGGTGTTTCCAGCTTTTTCCCACTGTATGCACACTTTTTGTTGTTTTGCAGAACACCACTACCCAGGTTCAGACCAGGAGTCCACCTTGAGCAATGTGCTCCAGGCATTCACACCTGGGTGCAATGTGTGTGCAATGCCCAGGAGCATTTCAGTATTCACACTGCAGCCAAGAGGCCACAAAGAGCCAAGGGCTGCTGTGCAGGATGAGGTCATGAGGTAAATGCCATCCCACTGACTTAGAGAAAGGCACCAGATTTCCCCTAATTTAACCCTGGGAGCCTGGGTGAGGGTGCCAAGGCAGAGCAGAGTCCCTGCTTTGTTGCTCACACTCACAGTCAAGGATGTCAGGAAGCTGAGCACCTCCCCTGCCCTGTGACCACTCTTGGGGAGCAGCCCCCACTGCAGAGAGCTCTCAGGGATGGAAGAATGGCCAGTGCTTCATGAATTTCTCTTTGCTAAATGTAAAAGAAACTATAATGACAGACTATGAGGGAAGAGAAACAAGAGGAAAACTGAGAAACTCTTCAAGCCATAGGGACCAAGTTCCTGAGATATTTGTGCTACTGCCCCCTCATCTCCTTTTTCCCCAAAACAATGTGATGACTTTCTACAATATATTTCTTTCTTCTTTCAAATGGACATTTAGAAATCTGTCCTCCTCTATTTGTATAATAACCTCTGAAAATATGCCCTGTCCATTAGGCTGAGTTTTTCAGTCTTGTCTTTCAACCAGACAATCCTTCAATCCTGTCACGGCTTTTAGATATGCTAATGTAATATGTTTTGCTAAAAGATATTTAAATTAAACCTTTTAATTAAAGTTAGCTGAACCAATGCACTAGTGGCACATCCCTTAAACTGCCAACTGATGTGTTAGTGCCCATAATACTATTTACATTTTAAAATAAAACTTTCTTGCCAAAACTACTGGGAGTTTTCAGCTATATGTAGCATTGTATATTACATTTGAAACCAACATTTATTTTCTGCAGCTTCTACGGATGCACAAAACAAACCACAAGCCCAGCAGAGCATAAATACAGGTTCATTTCTGACTGAGACTTGTCCTTCAGATTCTTACACAGCTCCTGCTTTTTACCTGCTGTGTTCAAAATAACCAAGAGTTTTCCCAACCTTCCTACTTTTGGGATTCACAAACCCACTTTTGCTTGTGTGTTGTTTAATAATTGCTTTAAAATGGTTTACTTACTGTATTTATCTGTTAAGCTTTTGGTGAATTTCTCCAAAATCTGCCCATTTTAAACANTTAAAATGGTTTACTTACTGTATTTATCTGTTAAGATGCTTTAGTCTTTAGCTTTTGGTGAATTTCTTCAAAATCTGCCCATTTTAAACTGCACAGAAAAGTTTCTTCTACTTTCCCTCTTTTCATAGTTTCCCGAGACTAACTCCCAATTTTCCACTTCTCATTTCCTTAAATCCTTCCACTCTTGTCCAGGTGGCTGTAGGAACTTTCCCTAACTCATGCATTTAACCACAGTCACTGTAGCATCAATGATCATTAACATTTTATCCCCCAGCCCCGTGGCAATCCTCATGTGTCTCTTTGTAAGGGCACTTTAATGACAGGTGATATTACTTTTCATTTGCACAAATCCATTTTTGCCTGTGTGAAAGCAAGTTAGGTCTCTTAATTCTTTAGTTTGTTGGTTTTGGGGTTTTTTTCCAATTCATATTTTTATTTGTATCTGACTAAATGGTGTCTCTTTGATCTCCTTTTTCTATGCTTTTATTTTTGGAACTTTTATTGTTTAAAAATGCTTTGTTCAATGTCTTCTATAATCTCCTTTGTTTCTTAGCTTAATTTTATTCTCTTTTAACTTCAACTTTTTTACAGAGAACTCCAATCCCCTAAGTCAGCTGTTTGCTGGTTTGTTTTTCATATTTCTTACTTATATCCATGCTCTGTACTTTACCTATTGGATGCATCTTCCCTTTTCATATTTTAGGGACCTTTCACAGCCATCAGGGCTTCTCTTTTGCTTGTTTCATGTCTAAAAAGTCAGTTTAACCACCTTAGCATGCTCCAGGTCCTTTAATGATATCCTTATTTTTAGTTAGCTCATGGCCTAGTAAAGAAAGGAGGACACAATTAGATTTAAATCAAACTACAAGCCCATCAGTTTGTCATCCAAGAATTGTCCTTCCTGCAAGCCAGAATCTCTCGCTTCCACAGCCATAATTATTCCTTGTCCTAAAGCCCACTTCCCTTTATTCAAGCTTATGTAGCAGTGTGATAGAGCACGGCCACACTGCTGGCCAAAGTGTCTCAGGGGCACTTCTTGTGCAGGTATGAGACTGCAGCATTTAGTGACCAAAGCTTGCACTGGAATGTAAACCAGTCAATGACCACATTACACACAAACAGATCACAGTCCAAACCTCACACTCGTGGGTGATTGTCTTCAGAACAATTCCAAATTACAACCACACTCTTAAATTTTCCATACAACTGCAGCCCTGCAACCCAGGTGAGTCCACTTTAGGTATCACCTGCTGCTTTTCCTCCCCACACCAACTGCAGCATTACCCAGCAGCCTGCAGCACAACCCTGGCCATGTGAAAGCAGCTGGGAGGAGCAGCTCCCTGGGAACGCAGCTGCCTGGAGAGCGCTGCCACATCCCAACATGGCATCAAATCCACCTCCTTCCACTTCAGGCTCTTGTTCCTGCCCCTCTACAGCAATTCTTTCAAGGGAGTATGGCAAAGGCAAGAGATGCTTTGAAGTCCATTGGTAAAGTTTTTATTCAGCTAGAGAGGAGTTAACAGAGAACTGCCTTTCTTGCACATCCCAAGGCTGAAAACTCTGCCGGAGCAGTATCCCGAGACAATGGATCTCTGAGTGCAGCCAAACCTACCACCTCTACAGGGACCTTTTCCATTAATTTTATGGAGTATAAGAATGAAGGTACCAAGGAGAAAAAAAGTGAGGATTAGGTGTCTGGCAAGATCTTTTGCATGCCAGAGGAGCACTGCTATAGACCACTCTTTGCTGTGTACAGTGACTAATCACTGTGAAAGCGAACAAAAATGCAGACTTGAGGCCACAGTTCGTAACAAGTACAGTGGGATTTTTCAAGAGGTCTCACTTCAAACTGTTCATCCTATTACTACTAACAAAGGAATCATGAACTGGAGCAAAACTGAAGCTGACAGTGTCTCGTGTAGCTGTACAGTGACCATATACCAGTGCTGTAAAGCAGCAGATTAGTACCACAGGCTGTTTGCTCTGTGGCTCCCAAAGGGCTTAGGCACAAACAAGGAAAAACTAGGAGCAGCACCAAGACTGGATTAGATTTTTTTTCCTGTTTAAAAAATCCTGCTAGCTAGATGCTTGCTCTGTTTTTCCCCCACACCTTATTTGTTCAGGCTCCAGCACTGCAAAGTGATGTTTTGTGTGTGGATGGCAGAAGAGGAGACAAGGTCTGGTTCTGCGAGGTGCCAAATTCCCTCAGCTCCCAGAAGCCCTCTGGAAAGCTCTAAGCATCTTGAAGGCTCACACGCAAATTATTTTAGCATTAATTACAACATCAATGAGAAAATAATACCCTAATGGGAATTTAGGATGATGTCTGTGTGGAATGTTTCTCATTATTTTGGTATGGATTCTGTATGACAGCAGAACACTTTAAAACCCATCTTGCTTTCAAGCTCGTGCTGGATCTATTGCCTTCGTGCTGAAGCAGCGGGTACAGTCTGTCATCCAATTTGGGAATTCTTAGAGCTGCTTGACAAGGATGTCTTTCTTTATGAAGGAATGTGAACCCAATACTTGTTTTCCTTTTTAAAGTGAAAACTCATTAAAAGCAAATTTTTCAAGGATGGATTCTGATTTTTTTTTCTTGCTTTCTCTTTCAATTCACTAGCTTGTATTTAATAATCTTTTTAAGCTATCCCATTAAATATTGCCGTCTCATCACTTTCAGTTCTTGAATTATGAGAGAATGAATGGAAATTTGAGCATTACCAAAAGATATGAGCTTAGTTAGAGGGAAATTACTTGTTTTTCAGAGTGGATAAAAATCAAATTAGCTTTTAAAATCCCCCCGAAAAGAGGAAGGGAGAAGGGGAAGAAAAGGGAAACACTGGAAGGTCTATTTTCAGGGTAGAGAAACAATCCAATTATCATCTTGCAAATGTGGGCCTGGATTCAAATATGTCCTCACTTTCCATGGTGATTTGCTTAGTCAATGCTAATATTCTCCTGGGAGTCTCTATGTATAGCTTCACTGGAGACACTGGAATCGTGCAGTGCAGCCTCACTCCCATATGTTTGAGGAGAGTCATCAGTGTAACTGAGTTGTTTCATTGCAGCTGAGAACCCTTTCCTCACAAATGTCAGGACAGAGCTGAGGCCATGTGTAGAATCCATGCGTGTGTGAGTTACAGACATAACTCTGGCACTCCCAGAGCCACAGCTCTTTTCAACAAAGTTTCAGAAAACACGTCTTTTCAGATTCCCTGCCTGTTATACCATGTTGAAACAACAGCAGTTGATGGATCAGTCCCTGTGGCATTTTGTCATGTCACATAAAGCATCTAGTGATAGATGCACTTCACAATAACATGTCCTAGAGATGAATTCCTAGAAGCATAAACCAGCTCTCCTCTTACCCTTTCCAGTACACCCTTCAAAATGTTGCCCCAACCCCAATTCTTACACCAAAGGCAAAGGTTTCTCTCAGCCCCACAGATGTTAAGTTCTAACCAGATGGATCAAGATAGAAAGGCTACAAGCATATACACACTTGTAGTCTGAACTAAGCCACCAGTTCAGCTGGTCCTGGCTTTGCTGCCTCCTTGGGCTCCAGCCCTGCCTTCTCCTCTGGCTGTGGTGAAGCCCAGTAGTGATGCACTGCTATGTCTGCTCAGCTCCTGTCACACTTGCACGGTTTGAACTTCCACAAGCACTTTCCACTGCACTTCAAAGTAATTTAAATTTTCCTTGTGAGGCTCCTGCTCATATCACAGAACATCCTGAGCTGGAAGGGACCCACAAGGATCATTGAGTCCAATTCTGAAGTGAATGGCCCATACAGGGATCAACTGGAATTCTCAGCACCCTGCTCTGACCAACCAAGCTGAGCTATTGCCTCAGAAAGACCTCGTCTACCTTTAATTTCCACTTTAGAAAGCTTAAACATGTCCAAACTCATCTCAGAACTCCTATTTTTTTAAAGCAACATCTCTGTTGCAATACAAGCTGTGACAACAGTAGGATTTCTGGATACTTGATCATTTCATTGCCTTGGCATGAAAGGCTGGTCTTGGTATTTGCCAAGGAGCCCACAATGCCCAGGAGAGTAACACCAGGCCAACACAAAGCACTGGAGCTCTGAAGGGCTGCAGCCAATGTCACAGCTGGAAGTTCCTTTCCCCTGGAAAATGAGAAATCCTGCGGCCAGATCAGGTTAAGGAAACTGATTTAGAGGGCTAGGACTCAAATCATGGGCACACTCACCTGCTAAGGGCACAGGCCTCAAGGACTAACAGGGGCTCCCAAACACCAAGAGAAGTTTGTGTGGTTTACCTGAAACTGGATTTGGGAAGTAGATCGTTTCTCTTAGCATCACAAAGCAAGAACTGGAGAAATTCAGATATTCCCACCCAAACGTTTGGGATCTGTTTTGATTTCATACTAACCAACCATGTGGGCCCCAAAAACGTGGCATAGTGTTTTGTATCTCATAATTCAGTGTAGAGTAACACCTGCTTTCAGTCCAAAAGTGAAACTTCAATTCAGCAAATTACCCAGCCACCACAAAGGCACAGAGGGAAGTAAAGACCACCTCCCTTTGTACAGGTTCACAATCTTATCTTTGCCTTGCCAAAACAAAATCAATAGAACAAAACACCAAGGTTTGGGCCTTTTGTTAATCATTTGACACCCAAAGTCTATAAATTCATTTCCCCATTTCATTCCTTTATTTATCCTGCTGCTCTGAAAGTCTTGAAAGGACAATGAAAATTGGCCTGACTCCGTCTCTCCCAGTCAAATAAAGCTGGCATGGACATGGAGTTACACTCAGCCACCCACCCACACAATTTTAGCTTCCCAGCCATCAAAGCCCAATCAAAACTGCGTTTTCCTGACTGTCAGTTTCTCTATGCATTTTTCAGAGCACAGATGTAATAGGTTTTACAGGGAGTCCCTTTGATTGGTGCCAGCCTTGCACATTCTCATTCTGCCCCTAATCTCTCCTTTGTGGCACGCGGGCTTGGAGCGGTGGGCATGGATCCCAGCGGACACTGATTACCATCCAAATTCCCTCTGGAAAGGATCCCATCTGGCAACTGCAGAACCCAAGGCTTCGACCCTCAGCCATTGTTCTTCTGCAAAATGAGCAGATTCAACTTTATTGCAGATTAAACATTTGCTGTATTTTATGTTTAAAGCTAATTCCAAGTTCCATGTCAAAACACAGGAGCTTTCTCTGCTGACCCTCCTGTAGGGTTTTTTGTTTTAGAGATGAATAAAAATTAAGAAGTCCAAGTAATTATTTTTTTTTCAGGATACGTACAAAGAATTGTTCCCCAAGCTTAAATTTTGCATGTCAAGTTTCATCTGGGAGCAGATTCATTTTTACAGCTCAGTTATCAGCTGTGCAAACAGGCTATTATTCATGTTCATCTAGGGTCTGACAGCATTATTGGCCTCTCAAAAATTTGCCAGGCCAGGAAAATGTATGCAGGAGAGAGGGAAGAAAAATGAGGCAGGGCTGAACAGCCTCACGAAAGACAATCAACAACCTTGCAGCTCTTACCCAGAAGCTGAGGGCAGTGCAGGAATCTGCTGCTGCAGCCCCCAGAGCGAGCTGTGTGTTCTGCCCTGTGACCCCTGTGCCCACGTGTGCCCCCGTGCAGGATGCAGATGGCTGATGCCCTGCAGAGGTGACAGAGCTGGCTCATGGGCCATGGCACTGCCTGGTGGTGACAGAGTGTGCAAGTAGCAGGGCACTGCACAAATGCCTATTCCACACCAGCTGAACTGATCTCCTTCCCAGCCAGCCCACCCAGCAGATCTGAGGCACGGGTGGTGATAGATGTCAGTTCACAATTCAACTCCCCCCAAAACAGCCAAAGTGCACAAAGCCAACCTCCAGAGAAAGAGTCCATCATATTTCTTGCAGTGGTCCTCACAATATAAATGTTTTATGGATAAACATAGATCTTCTTAAAGAGAATAATCTGTAAAACTAAGTAGTCCAAATTTAAAAAATCAAATGTTACTGGGCCTTATATACCTGTGTTATGATCCACTGGTCCTAACACATAGCCTGGACTTGCAAATGAAGTTTGAACCAATGGCATCAATCTTCTCTTGTACAGATTCTTAAGAGTTTAGTAATGTAAGGTTACTTATCTTTCTGAAACACATATAAATACTACACATATCTGGTAGTATAAATTCAAAGACAATTTCCCTGAACAAACAGAAATTCAGTAAAGTTCTTTCTGGTTTTACCTGCAGTGAGGAGTGGTGTTTTCCTGGATTTTATTACATCAGCATTTCAAAATATGAAAATTATTTCCAAATCTATCTTAAGAACCTGAAAGCATTGTGTAATGAGTCTGCAAATCAAAAGTAATCTTTTGACTTTTCTGCAGCAACACTAGTGAGTATTTAATGATGTTTTTTCAAGACAGACTGTCCTGGTATCTTTACCATTAACATTTGAATTAGTTACAGTCCTGCTGTAGAAGTTTGTCTTTCTAGATATCTTAAGTGAGTCTTTTGTCAGTCTCCTTATTAAAAATGCAGAAATGTAGTATCATCCCTTATCAAAAATTAAACCAGCATGGTTGGCACCCTTATAAAATTTTTTAATTGTCATTGTTTCATGTTAAGTTAAAGCCCCCTAATTTGCTTTAGACATCTCTAGGAATTCATCCATCTCCAAAGGAAGCTGAAAGGGCAGGACAGTGTTTCTGTGATTAAATGGAAGAGTAAACAATTCACATAGTACAACATGGTGGTTTGGGCTGGTTTCTTTTTAACCAAGTGCACAAGGGTTCAGATGTAAAAGATGCCAATATTTAAGAATTTATCATGAAATAAGCCAGTGTCTGATTCCTGCACAGTAGAATGGAAACTCTCAATGGATAAAAGGTTATGGTTACCCCTAAAAAAGGACAAAAAGAAAAATTTAAGTGGAATGCCAGCCTTTCTTTAGCTATTACTGTGGGCAATAGTAGCTTATTGCCTAAAGACCCTGAGGCTGTTCGTGGCTTTTGTCAAATCCCAAATTCTCTGTCTCTTACCAAGTGGAAAATTAGACTGGCCATCATCTTCTGACACCTTTCTGTGTCCTCAGCACTAATATTTACCCAGGCAGCAGCAAACTGGACATAAATCCATCCTCACAATGGCTGTGAGCAGCCTGAACACCTCTCATGATTCACTGCCACCCTGCCCACATCCCCAAGCACAGCATTGCTGCCTCCCACCTTGAGCCTCCTTCCAGTCCTATTGGTGTTGCCCAGTATTTCTTTAGCAAACCCGCTTATGAAAGCAGGGAATTCCTCCTCAGCACCTGGAGGCCAACCACACTGCCCCCCTAGCCTTGAAGGGGGATGATGACACGTTTTTCCTTCTGGGAGTGACAGCAGCATGGCACACATACCAGAGCCTGCTGGCTCTGACCAGCCTGGCATCTCCAGCTGCTGCTGTTGTGAGGTGCCTGAGCCACCACCATGTTCTGAAACAACAGTGGTACAACAGGAAAACTGAACTCACCAACCCTGCCCAACAATTTCCATGATGGAATTCTGTTCTCACAATATAAATAAAATTCATCATGTGAAATACCTGCACCAGGCTCACTCTTTATTTTCTTTCTGAGTTTCAGACAGAATAGTCCACATATTTCAGAGAGCTAAAGCAGGGAGAATGAATTGTTCCCCCACATAAAAGAACAGAATAACCCTAGAACCATTTAACTGAAAAGGCTTCAGAGTCTTCAGATCTTGAAATAGGGACTTCAAATGAGTTAAAAACCATGGAACTTATTTACTGCACACAAAAACTATGCTATGCTTACATTAGAAAGGCTGCTAATCAAGCACACAAAATGGTGTGGTTGCCTGTGCAACAGTAATTCATGTGCTTGGTGCACAGGCACCACGGCAGTGCTGTAAATGACACTGTCACATATGCTGGTCTCCATAAGGCCCTTGCCTCATTCAGTGTGCAGAATGAACAATGGTCAACTAATGTGTTGCTTTCAATAGTTTATTTTCCCTTCATTATTCACTCTCACCAGGCATTATTGATTGCACGCTATTCAGATTCTGCTTTGAAAACAGAATTATTCATTTCTTCATAGGCTTTGCTGTGGTGCTTATCAGAACAGTGAATGCTTCAGACATCAATGCATTCATTTTTATAAAGTTTCTGGGGTGTTAAGGTTACAGTTTTTTATGGAACATGAACCAAGTATCAGCTAAACTTGGATACCTAACACAAGCTGTTTAAAACCTGAGCTTTCAGGCTATTATACAGTACTTCATATATTCAAGATGAAGATTGCAGTGGCCTCAGCTGGAACTGTGATTGCTCAACAAGTTCCACAGTTTACAACCCTGGGATCTTAACTGTGCAGCACAAAACCAGAAAAACACACAAGTAGAAAACAGCCTTGAAAGGTTTCATTTGATGTGAGTAGGATGCTGAGAATCAAGAGATCTCATGCATTTAGAGATAAAACCCATTTCTCTGTTATTCACTTGCCACAAGAAAAAGGCATCACAAACCCTTCATTTTGCCTTCTGCAGATCCTTTCATCACCAGTTGTGTGCCTTGCTGGGCAGGAAAGGCTTTGGTACTCATTCCCTACAGACTCTTGATTTCTTTCTGGAACACATTTCATTATGCCAGCTCTTAAATGAAACAAATGTCCCAAGCAAAAAAAATACTGTGTGGAAACTCATTATTTTAGATTACCAACATTCAGATGTGTAAAACAGTTGAATTAATGCTGCACAGGAAACATAGGAAAGCTCAACTTTTGTGACCTTAACTTTGTCATTTTAACACTCCCTTGTCGTAGCTTTTCTAAATGGATGTATGCACAGGCTGTGTTCTTTATTAGCAGAAACCACAGCCCAGCTGTGACCTCCTCAGACTCTCATTCAGGCAGCTGCTTTTGACATTGCTGGGCTCTAAGAAGAGGAGGAGGAGTGCCCAGCCTGACTTAAAGCATGCCATGATTGCCATGAAACCCTGCTCAGCTGGAGCAGCCCACGCTCTCCGCGCAGTCAGGAGTTGCAGCAGTGATGCTCTGGAGCCTTTCTGGACCCAATCCACGTGGATGTTGGACTGTCAGCCTGCAGATGGCAACCCATGGGAAAAGTCAAACACACAGAAGAAACACTGCAGCCAGGGCTGAGAGCAGAAACAAAGTAGTTGAGGGTTTGAGAGACTTGAGGGGCATCGTATGATGAGTTCTGAGATTGATTTTTTGCATGGTGGTAAATCAAATTGTTCTTCAGCATAAATGAGTTTTTCATCATACAGTCCCTCTTAAGATCCAGCCACAGGGAAGTCTGGGCTGCATAAATGGCAGATGTGTGTTGGTTATGCTGGCTGAGAGCTGATTTTAATGAGGGCGAGATGAGACTGAGGCAATAAACACTGAGACAAATCCTCATTGTGGGAGGTTTTCTGAGAAGCTGAAGAACTGTTGCAGAAAAGGTCCAGCTGGGTGCACAGAGAGCTCAGATCTGCTTTTGTTGAACTCTGTGAGTCAGAAACAAGTATTTTGAGAAGGGCCCAATGCTTCTGGAGAGCTTGTATTACCCACCACCATCTTCTTAAACACTTTCATTGCAAGGTAGCACAGGGGCAACCAAAAGAACAGTTAAGAAATGTCAGATAATTTCCTCTTTGCACATATATTGGAGGGTTCTTGTTGGGAAACACAACAGCAGCTTTGAGCTTGCTCCAAATAGCCCTTGTTGGGTGATATCAAATTTCAAAACAGAAGAGGGGGGTGAAGAAATCCAAACACATCAATACCACTTCCCTAAATGGCAAATGAGGCATTTAAAGTAATCTCACCAGCAAAGCTTAGACTTCAAAGCCTGGAGGATTCTCATCACTTCACTAGTTACTCTTTCAGAAATACCTTTCATGTTATGTGAGAAAGAAAATGAATTCTGGATGCATCCTTCTGCAGTGCACAGATACAGGCAGTTGTGCATATGAGCACCAGATAAAGGGATCTGGAGCGCCAGGAAATCACACTGCCATTAATGGGAACGTTCCCGTGCAGGGATGTGATATTCCTGTCTGGGAGCTGGCACGAAGCACAAAAAGGGAACACACAGCAGGGCACCTGATTTTACAGGTTGGTGTTGTTTCTCAAGAGAGAGCAGAGGAGTGGGTGTTCAGGGAACAACGCTGAGCCAGAAGCCTGCTCAGCCTGCTCTGCCTGGACAGCGAAGGCAAACGGGACCCGGGAGCGGGGGCAGAGCCCGCCATGGCCAGCAGGAACTCTGTCACATCGCAGACAAGGGCACACAGAGCTAAGGGGCCTTGAGGAACTGCAGCACAAAGGCAACACCCAGGTCTGGGCATCCCTAGCTGCTGCTCATGCCCTCCCAGGATGTGTTTCTGTGCTGAGTTCAGTACAACACTGCAGTGAGTCCAGGGCAGGAGGTGCACAGCAGACCTGCACTCAAAACTCGGGGCAGACCAATGCATCTGTACCCATATCACTGCATAGACTTCCCTGGGATGGTATTTGGTGACCTATTTGTCCAAATAAGAACTGGTTTAGTTCCAATTTTATTTTATTTTATTTTTTTCCACACAAGGATTAATTTCTCTGGGTATAGAATGAGTTAAAAATCAATTACATGAAAGACAGAGGCACTCAGTGATGCATTCTCATTCTCCTAATTGTATGGATTCAGTCATCTCTATATTACCTTGTTTTTCACATATTGTATTTCTTACTAGCAGGTCTGAAAAATCACTTTTTCCCCAATAATATTGGGGGAATATTTACAGCTTTCTTGCTGTAAAATATTGATTTTTTTTTTTCCCACACATCCTCCACTCTCCATGGTATTCCTTTTGCTACTCTTTTGACTGTGTTGAGCTGACTGAATATAGTCATCATTAACACAAGCAGAGAACTGTATGTTACAGTCATGGAACACAGAACATTTGGAAATGAAACTGCAGGCTCAGATTGATTTAGATCACTTGAAACAGCCAGTTACCCTGGGCAGGCAGCTGCTTTAAGGACATGGCTCCTGCACTGGGCCAAGCAAGAATCTGCACACAATATCCTCCTTCCATCAGTGGCCAGCAGCAGGCATTTGGGGAAAGAGTAGAGCCCATGCAATCCACAGACTTCAGAGAAACAAAACTTTGTGGAATTCCTCTCTCATAGATTTTTCCTAACCATTACCATTACGACTACCACTGGGTTAGTTTTCAGTAGAACTGTTAATTTACAAAGTGTTTGATAATAACAAAGCCTTGTATGGCAAGATTGGATGTTCCCACTGATACAGGAAAAGCACCCAGCCTATAGAAACTGTTTGGCTCCTACCTGGCATTAACATTATTTTTGGAAGTCTGGACCACTGTGCCTGAGGTTGTGAAGAGAATCCACCATCACTGCCCACACTATCTGTGATTTACAAGGAAAGGGTGTACAGCTTCCAGAGCATTCCCAGTAGCATTCATGAACAGAACACATGGTTACAGAGAGATTTATCAAATCAAGGAAGATTTACTATTTTGTTGTCAAAAAAGTCCCCAGAAGTCACAGTGAAGGATGAAGTTGAGTGAATAAGGAGGCTTAGATCAAGAACTGAAACAGATGCTGCTGCTATGGACTACACAACCCATTTGATATGCAGTGCAGAAAGGATTGTGGCTGCTATGCAAAGCTTAGAGCTCAAGAGCAGGAAAATAAGGACACAACTAAAACAGGATGGATTACTTAGACAGCAATTGAAAGGAAAACATAACATCGTGGGTATTACTTTAGAGCCATTTCCTTTCAGATTGCAGTGTTGACATCTCAGAAATTCAGTGTAAATCCATGCCACTGAAGCATGTCTGACCTCCAAAGAAGGGCCTGTTCCAGAAACAGCAGGGCCCAGTTTACTGCAGTTATTTCAATCCAAGATCACAATGCTCTCGTTGCACACATCAAGATTAGCTAGGTTTGATTGATTCAGGTTCTCACTTGAATGTCCCTGAACAGGGAGCAGGTTCTCTTACCAAGGACCACATCAGCTCTCTGCCACACTGCATTTCCCAAAATCAGAGCAGAGCAAACACCTTTCTTTACTTCCAGGTACCTTATTCCAGATGTCCACATAACAAAGTGAATGTGCATGGCCAGATCCATGTGCCAGCACCACTCTCGGGAATGGAGGGCACAGGATCTGCAGTGAAAAGGGGGGAATTGTTTTGTTTCAGACACTGCAGGCCCCAGGTGGGGCGTGGGCACCCTCCCTCCCTGGGTGTGGCAGGCCAGCCTTGCTGCAGCTCTGAGAGATGCTCCTCCTCTGCAAGATACCTTGGACTACCAATCCAGTGGTTTCAGGTTAGAAACGATGGTGCATTCCTGGATTTTCTTGAGCCAAAATGGAACACTGACTTATAAACAGCAGTCTGAATGACAAATGAACACATTAAAAAAATATTTATGAAACTGAAAGTACAGTTGTTCAGAAACACAGATGATCCCTATCAGTACATCTCTGATAATACTGCAGCAAGCTGTTCCAGATTAGATTTTCTTTCCCTACTTTATCACCCTTTCCATTTAATATTGGCCTAGATCTCATTTATATGGAGTGGGCATGCCTAGAGACTTTACTGCATTAAATTAGAAACTGTATTTCCATATTATCTGTGACATTCACGTGCACCTCTATTGATATTTTTCCTTGGTTAATTAAGCACTGACTTGAGTATTAGCTCACAACCTGGCCTTCCTCTCAGAGGTGACTGTAAGCTCTACATTCTCTCCAGGAACAAATATACACCAGCTGTGATAATAAGTGTACAAATTGTCTTTGTTATACCTTTTCCATAGTCTATCTTCTGTCCTGTATTCCCACACCTATATTGAATATTGTCTCACCATTACATAATCTGCACCAAATCCTTGGTCTCTGAGGAATCACAGAATAGTTGAGGTGGGAAGGAACCTCTGGAGGTATCTACTCCTTCCCCTTGCTCAGGGCAGAGGCAGCTAGGACAGGTTGCCCTGGGCTGTGTCTAGTCAGGTTCTGAGAATCTGAAAGGATGGAGACACCACAGCCTCCCTGGCTAACCTGTTCCAGTGTTAAACCAACTCATAGTGTAAAACTACCAATGTATTCCATTCATATGGAATTTCCAGCATTTCAATTTGGGTTCATCATCTCTTTTCCTGTGACTGTAGACAGTGAGAAAAGTCTGCTCCCATCCCCCTTACACACCAAACCATATTTGCATTCTGTCCTAAGAAGCATTTTTGATGATGTGACTCAGTCCTGGGTATCTGGGCACCTAACTTCAAACCTCTGAATATCACATGCACATGTGTGCTTTAAAACACAAAGCCTGGCTGGGTATGAGGAAGCCAAAGTTTACAATGTCAGCAGCCAGGGTTCTGAGATTTCCTGGTGCTACACTACAGACAGCTGGAAATGCCTTTGTTTCATTAGTAAAATGGAATGACACTGGTAATCTCCAGGAAGTATCTTCCACAGAAGTAGCAACATACTCTAGTGCCTTTTAAGAGGGAATCAACCCAAAAACACTGAGGGAAGAGCCACTGTGCATAAAATAATATGATTTTTCCTGAAGAGCTGAAGAAACTGATCCTGATCACCATTCCCCTGGTGCCAGCTGGAATCAGACTCCCCTGCAGCCATGGGCAGCACCAGCAGCTCTGACATGTCCTGAGGAGATGCGAGCACACAGCTGCCCCTCACACCTGCAGCTAAGATCCCTGGCATTAGACTCACCTCACCTGTCACAGGGCTTTAGAGGGTATTAAAACAGTGATGGAACTGGGGGAGAATTCACCTCCAAAAACTCGGATGAGCCCCCTTTCCTGCAGCAGTGTTGAGCTGTGCATGGTGCATTCAGCTGTAGGTGTCTTTAGCAGCTCTCTGAAATGCTGGAAGGCTGAAGCTGTGAGCAGTGCCTTGGGCAGACAGGAATGCTCGAGCTGTGGATGAACAGGCCTGGGAGGGGAAGCTGTGAGCACTGCCTCACTGGCCCCATGTGCACAGGAACGTGGAATTGGGGAGTTCCTGTCCCTTCCTCCAAACAGACTAAAAAGAGCATGGCTGACCCACCCACCATTTAGTATCTCAGCTTGCTCTTCAGAATTCCTATAAACAGCATTAAAGTGTTATTAACAATGTTTTCTAGCATAAGAATGAGCAAAATCTGATGCTTTATAGCATGAATGCTTTATGATTTCCCTGGCACTAAAGGAGGTCATTACTGTGCTGCTGAACCGATCTCTCTTAGACCCAAAAGGAGTTTGTGTCGAGACATCAGCAGTGAAATGACCTGCAAGTGGCCTGGCTGTACAAATTTGGGGTTTTTCACACAAGTCAGTGAAGCATAGAGTGACTGTCACTGCCCTTTGTTTGAAAACAGCAGAAAGAGAGCAGACTACATGTGCATTCATCAGTTGCTTGCACCATTTAATTACTATTTATTATTTTATGGTTTTGATAAAGTATTCAATGGAATTAAGCCTCATCACTTTCAGCCATTGTTATCCAATTTGGCTTTAGTAAAATTGCATAAACAAGTACACAATCTCAACATATTTCAGCACAATTTATGGCTCCAGGGATGTCAGTTCCAGGAACAATTAGATAAATAAACATGATTATTAATAGAAGTGATAAAGGAGTAGGATGATAAAGCAATGTGACTATCACACAAATACCTAATGAAATAAAAAAAATACCCATTATTTTCACCCAGCTATGTAGATTTAAAAGAGATTTAAAATCTATTTTAGTCTTCTGTATGAATAACAAGTTTACATGCATGTCCTCCTGAAGAGGACAGAATGGGGCTTCAAAAAATACTGTTCATGTTTTCCCCAGACTTGTATAAAAGGCAATAGAGGTTATGCAGGAGGCTGTAGAACATAAATTTACAGTGATGCTATAAGCAAAGATGGAACTAGCATATAACATATTAAGGAGTAATAATGTAAAGGCAAACAGTTCAAAACAGAGCACCCACTGCTTCTACCGTCACAGCTACTGATAAACTGAAAAATTAAGTTGTTCTGAAGGAGGAAAAGCATGAGACTGTATGACTGGCAAGCTCTTAACAGGGATTATAAATATACATCTCTCCCTGATGAGATACTCAGCAGCGAATGTGCTTGAAGATACGACTTTAATGGGGCTGAACTGGACACAAAACATATTAACAATGCCAGTAAAACACAGAAAGCAGACTTCAAGATAGTGTTTATCTGTCCTCCAAAAAGTGATATGGAAAAACTGCTCAGCACATGAGGTTGTAGAGTTTAAAACTGGATGAAGTATGCACTGTCATCAATCATGCACAAAATTGCTGCAGTCTATTTTTTATGAATTTGTAGAAAGACATCTCAGAAAAGCTGACATGCTACAAATGACTACATCTGTCAATTCAGTAACTGGGAAATTTACGCCTTCTCCTCCCTCTCCTCCCTCTCACTTCACAAGCAAAGGGGAGAATTCACCTTTCCATTGAGAACCACCTTCCTTGTGCTGGTCATCTGTCAGTGCAGCCACGGGGCCACAGCAGCCTGAAGTTTGCAAGTGGCACGAGCAGGAACGTAGGCAGAGAAGTGTTCTCTGCCACGGCCAGATCAGTAAAACCTCAGGGAGTCATCAGTGAGCAACAAGGGGTGGCCTCAGCATGGGAGGCACAGAAGGCTGCTAAGTAGCACCAGAGAAAGCTGCAAAGATTTAAGGTTGCCCTCGATGACTTGAAAAAGTTCGAAGTTTTTGGAAGAAAGATCCTGTGAACATGAAAGGCACTGTCATTAGAACTGAGCACTACTAGGAGTTCAGTACATTTAACCACCTATAGTTTGAACAAAAAGGTGTCTTCACCTCTCAGTGCCCTTCTGTATAAATCATGTTTATAAACCATGGTCCAAGCATGGGAATCCCTGCCAGGGAGCAAAACCCAGCACAGTTAAGCAACTCATCCACATTTCCACAGCCTGCTCCTCACACAGCCCTAACATGCAACCTCACAATGGGGTGTCACTCCCCTCTCTGCTGTCTCTCTTTAGAAAACACAAATGCTGAGGTTGCCTGGGATTGCTTGGGGTTTTAGTTGTTTGTCCCACTTTATGACTGGTCAGTGACCAACATCATCTGCCACTGCAGCAACTGCTCATCTCCAGCACAGGCTGGCTGAGGGCTGCATATGTCCTGGAGGTCACACAATTTCACATTCACATTCACATTCACATTCACATTCTTCTTCCTCTTCTTCTTCTTCTTCTTCTTCTTCTTCTTCTTCTTCTT
>VYXF01002805.1:2352599-2383119 GCA_013397295.1 Polioptila caerulea | reverse complement strand
CTTCTTCTCCTCCTTCTCCTTCTCCTTCTTCTTCTTCTCCTCCTTCTTCTTCTTCTTCTTTCTTTTCCTTTTCTCCCTTTTTCTCTTCCTAGTGTGACACGTACATTCTCTAGTTTTATTTGAATATCCTTAAAAGAACATTATTTCAAATATAATAATTTTAATTACAACTTTGTGCTTCTGTTTAAAAGTCATCAAGATGTACAATAGTCACAGCAGTAATTTTTTTAAAATCCTAATCAGAAAGAATGCAGTTATACTTTTCTGGCTGTAGCTGTTCACTGAGAATGACACATTCCCTCCTCAGTCTTTAGCTGCCACTAACCACAGAGGAGTGCACTGCATGAATTCTGTCTCAGTGCTGCACCCTTACACAGCTCTCTGTTGATCTCCTCATACCTAGGGGTACAGCAGGTGGGATTTTGGGTTGCTCCAGCTCTTGGGATGGACCCTGGCTGTGGGTTTCAACAGACAGCTCCTGTCTGCCAGGCATCCATGCCTGGATATCCTTGGAAGCTTTTCAGGATTCCAACAGAAGCACTTGTTAGCCAGGCCCACTCTGAAATGGCATATGAATTGATGCTTCAATAGGGCATCAGGCCAGGGAATTCAAGATGCTTTTCCTTTTACACCAGTCTAGAAAGTTTAGATTTCCTCAGTTCAAGCCTTAAGACAGCCCTAACAGAAGGTAGGAGACAATACCAGCATCCTCAATGTCAATCTTCCATTTGGAATTTGTTCAGAGGCAGAATTTTTCATTTTCTTTTTCCTTTTGTCTTTTTTCCTTTAAAGGCCTTTATTTGCTGTCTTTTCATCTGTCTCTTTTCTCCTTGGTTCCCAGTACTTTGGGCTAATAAAGCAGGATATTAGTCTCCCACAGAAAATGCTGCTAATTAGTTGATTTATGCAATTCATCACCACATTAATCTTGTAGGGTACAACCCAGCTATCAGGCTATTTGGAAGAAATTCTGTTCACCTCCATTTCTGCAACATGCTTGTACCAATCTGTCTAGTGTTTTCTTCAGGATTTATAAAAATAAAGTATGAAGACAGACTTCTCTCCTCCTGTGGTTTATCTACAGACCAGATTTTGTCACCCTTCCTCAGACTGAATGGTCACTTATGACATATACTCTTTAATTGATTTCAATGGGATTTCTCATGTAGTGTGCATGGTAAAATCTGGCTTCATAAGCATAAATAAATGCCCTTCTCCCCCAAGCAAGGAAGGGCTTCAAAAGAAAGCCTCTCTATGCTCAGAAAAAGAGCCTTATTAATTCCAGAAAATTAACACAGCAGCACTAGCACTACCCCAGCTTCTGACATACAGAACCAAGAGGTCAGTTCTATTTTCAGGATGAGACCTGGAAGGATTTAATGCCACTATTTCATCTCGTTCAGTGGCCTGACATCCTCACTTGGCTCAATTCCCCTTCATGTTATGATCCATTTTGCTTAAATGGTTCTGCCACTCCCTTCTGTTTTCATTAAAGGTTTAAATCCCTCTTCAATCCTATGGACATCCAAGCCTTTTAAAAATAAAAGATTGCTTTCAAGTGTCATTGATGCTTATCCTACCCTCAAACTACCAGGAAATATGTTATTACTCACATTATAGTCCCATTGTCAGTAGATAGCTTTTGTGATCAATAATAATATAGGTCATTGTTTGCTACAGAGACTCCTAAAAAATACATATCTTTAAATAGAATCCAACACAAAGAGCCACAGGAAACCTCAAAAAACAAACAAAACAAATTCATGATGTTATTTTTTGCTTCTGTTCCTCTACTAAAAGCAGCCTGGGGTGATGAGAGCAGCTGGCCCTGTGGCCACCTTTCACCAGAGATTGGGAATTTCACCCCCTTTAGACCAAAACTCAGACTGGAATTTATTTCCAGTGGCTTTGTCCAAATAAATCTCTTCAGGCAAGCAAGGGGGGCAGTTCTTACACCTCCAGTAGGAGGGGAAAGGCTTTCCTACTGTAACAACCCAGGTACTCTCACCAATGTCCAGTTCTGTTTATCAATTCCACAGAAGATGTGAATCAGGCTGAGATGAGGCTGAGGAGACAGGGAAAAATATTGATGGTTGAACAAGCAGGGTGATATTCTTATCTCCCTGCTTGTGCACGCTCCAGGACCCACATCTCTGAGCAGGAGCAATGAAGATGCCCAGTTCATAGGACACATGGAAGTGCAGCATTACTCAGAGGTCAAACTGTTACCGCAGTTTTCTTGGAGAGTACTCGAGTCAGCAAATACACAGAGACAGGTACTGCTGCAAGCTGAGTGCCTCTCAAGCCCAAGGCTAGAGATAAGCACGTTTGTATTGATTGTGAACTGGTGTATTCTGAGATTTCAATTCTCAAGGAGTTTTATTCCAAGGAAAAGTAGAATACAAGAAATTCCCTCCATCCACACGAGGGAGGAGTGAGCTGTCAATGACAGCTGAATTGCCCCCAGGGTTGGTTGGGTCATGCCCACACCACTGCAGCACTGCACGGGTTCAGCCCAGCACCAAGGGCTGCTGCAGTGGAGCCAGAGCACTTGTGCAGCTGCACCAAGGCCTGGCAGGCAAGAGCCAGGCAGGGGAGGCTGCCTCTGGCTCCGGAGCAGCTGAGCAGCTCAGGGGCCTGTGCACGCCGGCATCTCCCGGGTTTGGGAGGTGGAGGCACAGAGGAAGTCTCAGGAAAAGCAGCTCCAGGTGCACGGGCACTCATCTGTGCTGTGCCCTCCTAAGCAAAGAGCTGCCTGGAGGCTGCATCAGCTGAAATGCCAGTCTGGATTATCCTCTGCTCTTGGGCTCACCAGACAGCAGAAGGAAAAAAGCACTGAGCTTGCTGAGGAATATCTGGATCCAGCAGTATCTGGTTCCTGCTAAACCACAAACATCTTGAGGAAACACACATAAACGACAGGGAAAGGACAGTTCACTGTCAGTTAAGTTTCTGTATCTCCACAGAAAAGTGCCACGAGAGGAGGCAGAAAGCAGCAGCCTACCCAGGAGAAATGATCTTATTCCAGGAGGTCAGCAGAGCTCTGTGTGCACCAGCCCCGGGCCATGGCAGGCTGAGAGCACGTGCTGGCACAGCCACTTCGAGACACTCTACAGCATATTGAGGCTTCCCAACAATGCAAAAATACTCTGTAAATTGTTTCCAATCATTCTGCCTTCCCATTCTCAACTAAAAGAGAGGATTTGGCTCCAAAAATGTCAGTTACATGAAATGACTGAGATAAATACCAGGGTAACAAACTCAGTTTTTTTAAAACCTGTGAAGTAGATGAAGAATATTCATGTAAATACTGTAACAGATTTAAAGAATTAGAAATTAATTAGGTCAAATTAATATCAGTCAAGATTTTGCAGAAAGTAGCATTAATTTTTAGAATAGCTGCAGTCATGTTAGAATAAACATTTAAAAATAAAAATGGAAGACTAATGTATGACACCTAAAAAATTTGTAAAGGGTGGTCACTCAGTGCTTTGCTGAACCATATGACTTGCAAGCTTGCATTTCATACACCCAAATTAATCTCACAAGGTATTTGGAAGACTTTTGGAGGGATTTTTGGACCCATTCTGAATGAGCCAGAAGTTGACAAATTTAACCAAAATGGGGGAAAAAAATTACTACAGACACATTTAAAAAACCTTGATCAAGGTTAACTCCTTTCTTCTTTCCAGTAATGTTTTATGTCTCTCCCATCATACTATACCAAAAAGAGAAGGGCCAATAGGCAGCAAGTAGATAAATCTTGAAAAAAAATGGAAAAAGCCACTAAAGATTTCCCAAGCAACTTCTTGAGACGCTCCTGGACAAATTCTTTAAGGCATCAATGGTGTGCTAATTTTGGCTGGGACAGAGTTCATTTTCTTCCTGGTAGCTGCTATAGGACTATGATTTGGGTTTGTGCTGAAAACAGAGTTGATATCACAGGGATGTTTTAGTTATTGCTGTGCAGATCTTACACAGAGCAAAGGCCTTTTCTGCTCCTCACCCCAGGCCACCCACGGTGGAGGTGCCCAAGGAGTTGGGTAAGGACACAGCTGAGAGAGCTGACCCCAAGTGGCCAAGGGATATTCCGGCCCTGTGGTGTCATGCTCAGCACATCAAGCTGGGAAGAGAAGGAAGAGGGAGCATTTGGAGTGGAGGTGTTTGAATTCCCAAGTCACCATTGCAGGTATCTGAACAGCTGTGTGCCCATGGGAAGTGGGGAATGAATTCCTTGCTTTGCTTTGCCTGTTCAACTGTGTTTATCTCAGCCCAGGAGTGTTCTCTTGGCCCTTGGGGTCTCTCCCCATCCCACTGGCAGGCAGTAACTCAGCAGCTGTGTGGGGCTGAGCTGCTGGCTGGGTTCAACCATGACTGACAGAATGGTCATCTCCAACGTCACAAAGGCCTCCACAAACCTGCACCTGCGTCTCTTGACAAATATCTATCATGGAAAGGCTGATTATTATTTTCTATTATTTATTTCCTCACCACCACCAACACATACATAATTTATCTGATGCTCAGAATGATGAACAAGGTAACACGGACTCTTGCTACTTGCTGGTGATAACAGGAGATTTTTGGTCTCTCCAGACTAATTTTTATTTCATGCTTCTGAGTTTTGGGCCTTACCATGAGGTTTGTGCATCAAGGCAGTGCAGCACAAAACGAGACATGTTTGCCACACATTTTAACACCAGAGGCAGCTGCTTCTATTGTCTACTGGCTAGAGCCTGTTATACAACACATGGTACAAAGAGCAAAATAGATTAAAACATTTCATATGAAAGACAGCATTGAGGAATTATATAGAGATGGGTGACAAAATATTAATTAGATATGGCAAGTTATCCAGGGGAATGAAAGACAAAGAGCAGGCAAAACCTGCTCGTCCTTACTGGCTTTGAACTAATGACACATCAAGCAGGAGCTGACTGCATTCAGAGCCAAAGTCACGAATAATTTGACACTTCTCCAAGGACTGTTGATTTTACCAGACATTGAAGGGCAGTAAAAAGTTTTTCCTAGTGACAGAAGTGGCAAAACTGCCACTGATACTATAATTCAGGCTTGAAGTCCTGGAATAAAATGATTTGAAATTCTTCTCAGTGATAGCTTTTAACCTGCCTAAGCAATTATTTAACTATATTTCTTTTATATTTTATAAATATTTTATATTTATATTTCTTTTGTGTATTTCTTCCCTGCCAACTCCTCCTTTGCAGAAAGTAGCAAAAGATGAGGCTTTCATAACAAAAGTAGGCAAGTTACTAAGATTAGTATCATTAGCTGTTGATCTTTTTTCTCAACAAATCTGTGAGCTGTACTGTAAATATAACAAATAGAAGTGAGTGAGGTGCATTAAAGAACTAAATAGTTTTAATCAGTGTGACTAGATTAAACAGCTTCTTAAATATTTCAATGTGGCAATCCTTTGGGAAGTGTTTATGACAAGCTTATAACAGTGCCAGGCAAAAGACAAAGTGGAATGCATCCAGGCTCATCCATATTTAAATGTGTGTGCTCAGTGCAAACATGGCTTAGGGAACAGCGATGACATCTCCAGACCTACGGTAGGTGGCAGCAGGAATGTTGGCAGAGCAACCAGGAGAGATGCAGGAGGAAAATAGGGAAGCTGACAGCAAGAAACCATTTGAAGGTGTAAATGAGCTCAGGAGAGAAAAACACAAAGAGAATGCAAGTCCTGCCGGCCAGAGGGGTCTGTATGTTGCTAGGCTATACCAAACTCCTTGCAAAATTTTTACCTTTTGATATTGGGAGAATCTGAGTGAAGAAAAGATGGCTGCTATAAAATAATTTGGTTCTCAAAATTGTGAACAAACTATTTAAGAAATAAGGGGTGGGGGAAATATGAGATGCAATAAGTTGGCCAAATATTTTGAATACATAAAGAGCTTCAAGGTGCCAGGAATGAGAGGAGGAGAGTGGGCATAAATCAAGCCCTCATAAACAGCAGCCTAAGTGAAAAAGCAATGGGAAAAGAAAACATTTCCAACATTTTTCTTTCTGAACTGTTCCAGGTGCCATGACTACAGCCTCTCTCTCTGAGGTGGAAACCTGTTCCTGTGCAGTTCAGCATGCCCAGCCTGCACAGCACATATGACTTTCACAGTCACTGCAGGGACATGGGTGTCCCCAAATTGCTGGAGGCTCCGGTGTCCACATGCCAGCCCCTCCACCTTTCATTTCAGGCCAGTAATTCAGTTATGGAAACAAAGTACAGCTCATATTTTATGCCAACTCCATTTATTCTCTCCATCTGGAACACAGTCCAGCATTACAATACAAGATTAGTCTCTTCCAAGATACCCATCTGCAGAACAGAAGCTATCAAAAGGTTCAGTTCCATTCTGTCTCCAGCTCCTACCACTTTTAAACACTGACAAAACCTCAATTTTTCCACTGTATCACCTTGAAACCAGCCAGGAGAACAACACCTTTTTTTTCTCTTCCTCCCCAGTAAGACCACAGCTTAGTCCCAGTCTCAGAGGGTCTCTTTGGGATATAAGCGGTTATCAGATGTCTGGAATTTTACAGAGCGACATAGATATATATAAATATATATATATATAATGGAGTATGTCTGAATGTGGAATGGGCAAACTTTCTTTGAGGGAGAGAATCACTGGATAGATAGTCCAAGATGAGGAAAAAATTGTCATCACAAGTGCTACTCCAGAAGCCACATCTGAAATCACAGTGATATTCTGCCCATAAACAGAATTTGCTGAAAGTGGCCATTTAGAAGGACATTTAAAAAGCAGTCAAACAATGGGACAAAGAGATGAGCTCTCAGCACAGCACTGGGAACAGCAGGAGCCTAAGGAGGAGAGCCACCACAGAAACACTAAGCACACGTGCCAGCAGCACTGACCTAAACACAAGAGATTAGGCACAACACCAGGAGCCATCCTGTGTTTTGATCAATGCCAAAGGGGAAAAAAGCATCCACTGCCCTGGTAACTCTCCAGTTACTGGGTTTACTCTGTAAGAGCTACCAGTGTAATCGATGTGCACAAAGCAACACGAGATGAAAACAGGCCTCAAGGAAGAAGTGAAGAGGCCAAGCAAATAGAGCAGGAAAGGAGAAAATAAAAAAGGGGGATTACCGAATCTGTCGGTATTTCTGCTCCTTCTTATTTCCTTATTGCCAGTGTTTTACACAAATGTTCTGCAGTTATGATACAGCATCAGAGACCTCACAACCCCGAGACAAAACTATAAATATGTGAACAGTAGCATTGTCCACTTACATCTATATAAACTTTTAGAAAGGGGAAAAAAAACCAAAAGCAAACTTCTGAATCTGATCTCCAGGTTTTGGGTTCCTTTTTTTTTTTTTTATAAGCAGCAATTAAAGTTTGAGGTCAGTAGTCTCAGAATCCTCAGTATTTAATTAGGATTAGGCACACAACCAGACACTGTTGTATCTTACTTGTGGTTTGGTACTTACAAATTGTAGGCTTTCCACTGATAGCACTTGGGGACAGTCACCCTCAGGAATTACATCTTCATTAGTATGAAAACCCTCTCTGTAAATTGTTGTGTAATCCTAATTCTGCTTTTAAAACACTGCGTGCAAGAGCTGTTCCTTACAGCATTGCTACCTTAAAAACAGATTAATTTTAATATATGTAGACACTGATGCTTTCTTTTGTAACACTGTATGCACAAAAAACTTTTTCTGCTCCTGCCAATATCCCAATTTGCATGCTTTCTGTCACATCAAATGAAACTGCTCATTGGAAATTGGGACATAAGCTGCCACTTGCATTCATGAACACGAGCCCAATTTCCTTTAGCACTTGACATTGTAATGTACTCTTGAGCAGCTCTGCAGGTGAGAAGGGCAGTCATTATCAGCAGCCACTGGAGATAAGAAATATATGGGGAAAGCTTATCTGCATCCAAAGAATTGCCGCTTAGCAAGTTTTCCCCACTATTCAGGTTCTTAAAAATAAACATGAAAGAAGCTTTTCACCCTCTGTGTTTCTAGAGATGGGTCTCTGCATACTCACAGCGACCTGCATGAGGATTTCTGTGCTGCACATCCCCAGTTTCCTGCACTGCACTTCACAAGGTGAGAAGTGAGACAGGGGGACTTTCCCACAGCAAGTAAAAGGGAACCCATTAAAAGGTGCTTCAGAGCAACGAGGTTCAGATGAGCATGTGGGTACCAGTGTCTCTTCACAGCTGCTCAACAACAGCACTAAGCACTCCAAACTTCAGTGCAAGAATAAAAACAAAGCCATTAAAGTGACCCACTGAAATAATTTGTGCAGTCTAACATAATATTTTCATAATTTGTGATTTCCCTCCTTCCCACAGCAAGTAAAAGGGACAGAAGTATGAAAGCACTATTCCCTTCCTACATGAAATGTGTCTCCTGTCGTAGCTGTGGGTCTCACAGGTCCAGCCTTGTCACAGCTCTATGAAGTGGAGAGGGTTCACCACAAGATTGTTCACACTGGGTTTGCTCACAGGATGAGCACAGATCTGGGTTAGAGCCTTGGGCTCTACCCACTACACTGCCTGTCACATCAACTGATCAGCTGAGTGGCCTGCAGGGTCATGTTGTATTTAGCTTAATCAATTGGCTCAGCCAACTGAAAGGGCTCTGTGTGTATTGACTGAGAAGTTACCTGGGAAAAAATGCACACCCCTTCCACATGAGATCCTGCTCCCATGGAAGACATGCATCATTCCCACTGATGTCAGACAATTCAAAGTCAACATACCAGCACTTTGGCCAAAAAGAACTTAATCTTATTTTCAAATCCAGGCCACTCAATTTTACACCCAGTTTTTAACTTCTACCTTCCTTTTCCTCAGCACTTTATTCTTTTGTCATTTTTTCCCTCTCCCAGCAATGATTTTCCAAGGAAACCCATTCATCTCAATGTTCATGAGACTGACAGGGCTCATCAGCAGCTCACAGAAATGATGGAGATAAACAAGATGCAGTTTATTCAGATTAATGGGAGTGATGACACTGAGCTCATGGCAGGAGCAAACAAAAGGCCTTTAGAAGCTAATGATGACTATTGCTCTGGTGAACTATGAGCAATTTCTACAGACTGGAAACTGGCAATTAAAAGATTCACTATCTGCTAAAGGCATCTATTAATAATAAGCCTTCCTAAAGCAAACAGGGGATTTTGAAGACAAATTGCCAGCCACATCTCCTTCATCTGGGTGCCCCAGGAAGAGGTTCTGCCAACAGAGTCATTCAGTCTGCAGCAGAGAACAGCTTTCAAATAAAGGAAAGTAAAAGGAAGTTGAGGAGTAAGACTTAGCCTGCAGCTGAATATTTCATGATTTCACATTCTGATGGAAAGAATTTTATTTACAGTTTGATGGCACTTCAGGTTTGCTGGGAATAAAAACAAACACATATGAAATGAACGACTGAGAAGTGATTTTGTGTGGCCATAGCTCTGTGACACGTCTGTGGTGACTGCTTTAAGGGCTGAGTTCAATTGGATTGCTTTGGATTTGTATCACAGCACTACATTCCCTTCTCATTTGAACTGATATAATTCTGGAGTACTTTGGTTAACAGCAGTGTGATTACTTCAGATTTGCATGGAAGGCAGGCTGCCTTAGAACTGTATCATATGAGCAGCACGAACAAGGACAGTGGCTACTTAAACACATGGCACCCAGCTAGAAGCCTTTTTACAGCTTTCAGGTGAGGCATCAACAAGGACAAGGAAACCTACACAAACAACCAACTCAATTAAAGATAAGATTAGATTATTTACAGAACCTTTCCAGATTCACAAAGATTAGAAATGTGCTGATGAAAACTATATTTTTTCTTATTGTCTCTGAAATCATTAATCATGGTGCTGAATCTGAAAACTATCATTTAGATGCAGCTGGAAAAATAACTTATCCACAGCTGAACTGGAACCAGCTCCTTAGAAATCAGTAAATGAGCAAATTTTTAATCACTACTGAGTGCAAAATTATGCAGAAGTGCTGGGGGTTCCCAGACTACATACTCTGCAGCTGTCTTTAGCAAATGGGTAGGGAAAAGGAGGAATAGATTTCCAGTGCAGCTATTGCTGTCTGTGCATCTCTCTCTTCTCCACTGCACCACGACTCTTTCCTTTGTACAGAATATGGAAGGATACTCCAATGCATCCTTTTCAACCCTCCAGGTGCAGAAACAGACTGTGGAGATGTTCTTCCCTATTGTGATGGGTTGGCCTGGCAAGGTTTTGGGGGGCATGGATCCAGGGGTGGCATCTGTGAAAAGTGTCCCCCATGTCCAACAGAGCCAATGCCAGCTGGCTCCCAGACAGGCACAGCACTGGCCAAGGCTGAGCCCATCAGTAAGAAAGGTAGAGGCGCTGGGATAATGGATTTTAGAAAGATGGGGTTGATAAAAAACTGCAGCAGAACAGCAGCAGAGAGAGGAGTGGGAACATGTGAGAGAAACAACCCTGCAGCCCCCAAGGTCAGNGCTAGAAGCCTTTTTGCAGCTTTCAGGTGAGGCATCAACAAGGACAAGGAAACCTACACAAACAACCAACTCAATTAAAGATAAGATTAGATTATTTACAGAACCTTTCCAGATTCACAAAGATTAGAAATGTGCTGATGAAAACTATATTTTTTCTTATTGTCTCTGAAATCATTAATCATGGTGCTGAATCTGAAAACTATCATTTAGATGCAGCTGGAAAAATAACTTATCCACAGCTGAACTGGAACCAGCTCCTTAGAAATCAGTAAATGAGCAAATTTTTAATCACTACTGAGTGCAAAATTATGCAGAAGTGCTGGGGGTTCCCAGACTACATACTCTGCAGCTGTCTTTAGCAAATGGGTAGGGAAAAGGAGGAATAGATTTCCAGTGCAGCTATTGCTGTCTGTGCATCTCTCTCTTCTCCACTGCACCACGACTCTTTCCTTTGTACAGAATATGGAAGGATACTCCAATGCATCCTTTTCAACCCACATGATGCAGAAACAGACTGTGTGCCCATGTGGAGATGTTCTTCTCTATTGTGATGGGTTGGCCTGGCAAGGTTTTGGGGGGCATGGATCCAGGGGTGGCATCTGTGAAAAGTGNAGGCAGCCGTGCCCCTGCAGGCCATGGAGCTCCATGGTGGGGCTGAGATCCAGCCCAGCCCATGGGGAACCCCACGCTGGAGCAGGGGATGCCCAGAGGAGGCTGTGACCCCATGGACGGGAGCCACGCTGGAGCAGTTTGGGAAGAACTGCAGCCCAGGGGAAGGACCCACGTTGGAGAATTTTGTGGAGGACTGGCTCTTGAGGGAGGAACCCCATGCTGGAGCACAGGAAGAGTGGGAGGAGTCCTCTCCTGAGGAGGAAGGAGCAGCAAAGACAACTGTGATGAACTGACCACAGCTCCGATTCCCTGTCCGTCTTTGCTGCTGGCAGGAAGGAGGGAGAGAAAACCAGGAGTGAAGTTGGGGATGGGAAGAAGAGACGGGTGCGGGGAAGATGTTTTAAGATTTGGTTTTATTTCTGATTTTGACTGGTAGTGAATCAATGTAATTTTTCCGAGGTGAGTCAGTTTTGCCTGTGACAGTAACTGGTTCGTGATCTCTCCCTGTCCTTGTCCCATCCCACAGGCCTTTTGTTATACTTCTTCTCCCTGGCCAGCTGAGGAGGGCAGTGGCAAGGGTGGCTCTGGGGGGCACCTGGCATCAGCCAGGGTCAGCCTACTGTTCCCATAAAACCCTAACAACACTTCTGTTTGAAAGCAGCCAGCAAACTCAGCCTGTCCAGTGGAGATCCTAGCACCAGCTCAAACAAGCTCACGGATGTGACAAAGCTGCACCAGGGATACTCTGTCCCCATCCCAGAGGAGAGGAGAGAGGTGCTCAGTCCAGCCCGAGTGACAGCAGGCAGCTCTTGCCCTGAGGCAGCTTGCTCTTACTACATAAGCATCTAAGGGCTCCTTCCTGGGAGCAAGACAGCAGGATTATATTTCGTGATCAGCCCAAATTTAGTTTGAGAGAAATGTTGCTTTTATTCACAAAAAAACAGCCATGAATCAATATAAAGTGTAGTAACACAACTCCTGAAACTGAAGACAATTTTCCTGTGAAGTAACAAACCGAAGTGTGATTTTATGATTCTATAATTCTAAATTTTCTTTGAAACGTAAATTAATTGTACCGTGCCAAAGTATTTATTAGAGATAAAGGTAATAAAATGTACTACTAAAGCATTAACTTGAGCTCCAAGTAGCACACTGATGGAAAGCTCCATACTTTTTAAGACATGGCAAGCAGCAGATTTGTTTGGGCTCTTGTACAAACACTTTATTTGCTAAAGCACAACAAATTGATATGTTGCTCTCTGTGCTGTATGCTCAGGATTTCACAAAATAAATAACAAATCAGACCACGTTTAATGCTGGAGGAGCACCATAAAAGTACCTTGCCAATGTTGGTGCCACAGGTGTTTTGCTGCAGATCTTACCCCGATGAACACACAGCTGGTTATCATCACATAAGGTGCAGTTCAGAGAAAAGGAAGATGCGACATGTTGGTTAATCTGGGAGAGGACAAAAAGAAAAAAATGATGCTTCTGTCTCTAACTCTGTTTCCTGCATCACTGAGCACTGAGACACAATGTCATTTATTTCAACCAGATAAGCTGTGACCACATATTTGCGGATGCAATTACTTCAACTTTGTATTCACTAGCTTGGAAACAAGCCCCATTTGCCTCCTTCCTCCAGGAAAATAGGATCCACAATGCAGAAGTGGAGAACAGAGATGTCACATCCTTTCAATTCACCCTCACAGCTTCCTCGTCTCCGATAGCAATCACTGTTCCTGAGTTTCTGGGGACAGGTTTGTATACATCTCACAGGAACTGATTTGTAGGAGGATCAGTTTTGTGGGATAAAGACACGAGGAACCAGGGGAAGGTGAAAAGGTGTCAAAGTAGACAAGCACCAGGATATGAATTCAGAGCTTTCCTAAGGGGCAGCTCTTGGAGATGAACACCACCTCTAATGCTCTTTGCAGACATTATTCCCCTGCTGTTGGCTGCCTAAATAGCCAGCTGAAGAATATTTTACTCAGTCAAACTTACTGGTGGTAGAAAGTTGCAATTTACTTAAGAGTAGAATACTTCAAAACAGCTTTTTGTGCATGTCTCCAGTCATTAGCAACAACACTATAGGCTTCTCTTTAGACAAACAGCAAACTTGTCTAAACTTGTCTATGCAGCACTGAAGTCCCTGAAAATACCAGAGCATGTTTTCAAGGAGGAATACTAGAAATACTAAAAATATATACATATAGATATTTATATAAATATATAAATACTAGAAATACTAATTGCTCATGTAAAATTTCCAAACCTCACTGAGCTACAGGAAGGCAAAGTCCAGTGTCAAGATCTAGATTCATTTTGTACTCGAACAATATTAGGTTAGTGAAGAAAATAAAAGACTAACAAAAGGAAAAGATCAGAACAAAATAAGAAAACAATGATTTTCCTGGAAAGAGTATTAGTGGAAATAACCATTGTGTAAATGCAGCATGGAAGATACCAAAGCAGTTCAATGAAGCTGGGTGCACCTGCAATGGTGATGCACATAGTAGTCCTACAACAGTGACAGGAAATTATTTTAGTATCTCTGCTGCACAGATACATTCTTAACACATTAATACTTCAAAAGCTGAAAAATTCATAAAAACACACACAAGGCATCAGCATTGTATCTGTGTGTTGAAATGCATCTTCACATGGCCATGCTGATAAAAGCAGATTATCCCATTAATGAGATAAATAATTACAGATGCACTTCATGGAGGAGCATGCTATTCTAAGAAAATTGCTATAATTGCTGGAGGTGCCCTGCAAAGTATTATCCATTCCTAGCTGGCTGAAGCTTAAAACTTTAACTCAGCTTTTAATAAAACATCCTCACTAGAAATGTTAGCTATGCCTCTAATAAATAACCTTGAAAATAAGCAGCTAGTTTATAAATGAAGGGCACTGTCTATCTCTGTGTTGACAACTCTGTACACCCTGGACAAACCCAGGGCTCATCAGATAAAGAGAGGGCAATTTAATTACTGGAAATTGAGTGACAAGACAAGGAAAAGGAAAATCACTAATGCCCTAATGGGTGTGGATCCCAAAATGATCTGAGCAATACCATAAAATAAACAATTAAAATAAATGTGAAATGCTAACAGGCCACATACTAACAACATTCATAACTTTCTTGTCTCTGCTGAGTTGGATACATAAAAGTAAGTATGGGAAACTTCTTTTACTAGAGGCAGATAAATACAAAGACTAATTCCAACTTTCATATTTCCACCACAAAGTCAGTCATTTTGACTGGATTTCAACTTTAAAGCCATACTGCATAACAATAAACAGCAATATATTAATTCTCTCTGTCAAACTGGCCTAGAAAAATGGGACTTATTTGACATCCTCCCATTTATTTGGTAAGGAAACTAATATAAATATTTTTATACTGTAGATGAGTAGAAAAAGGTAAATGCTGCTGTCTAGAGATATTTCCTTAGAAGTGCAATGATAACAGAATACTACTGACAGAATACAGATATAAGAAAGAAGATTCTTATTACTACATGGCAATTTGTTTTCTCTCCTCCCCACCCCCATCAGCCCTGACATCCCTGGACCATACCAATGTATTCAGTTTTCCCTCAAAGCCATGGGTTTTAGATCTGTGATCCTTCTGGCTCCCATCACTGAGGACTACTCGATCCAAGTGTTCCTTCAGTGCAACGTGTTCACAGATCAGACCATTCCAGCCCAAGAGAGGGAGGCCAGGGCATTTCTACACCTCAGCAGCAGGGCTTTGGGTTAGACAGCTCAAATGGTGTTTGTCACCTGCACAAGGGTACAGCACTGCTGACTGAAGTGCAGTTCAGGGTGTGCTCAAGTTCTCTGGACTCCTGCCTGCAGAACTCTCTCACTCACCTCTGCTGTTGCAGCCATCCTTCCTACCTGTGCTGTCCTTGTTCTTACCAAGTTGTCTTCACAATTTTTCTGTTCATTTCTCTAATTTATAAACACAGGTTTTAATTTCGATCCTATCCTCCAAAATGCTTGCAGCCCTTCAATCCTGGTGTTAATCTGCAAATTTAACAATCATGTTGTCTAATACCTCAGTGAACCACTAATGAAGTTATTAAACATTTCCAGCCTGAGTAGCTCTGTTTGACGTAGGGATGTGGCTCCATGTATGGCAAATTTAAGCTTCTTGATAACCCCTGATAACGGGGTTTTAAATTACCTTTTCTGGTCCCCCATGTTGAAGCACATTCTACAAGAAATTCCTGTCTCAGAGCTCCAGCCTCAATCCCTGAGTGTGTCTTTTCTCTTATGATGGAGAGGTAATAGTGTCTTGTTTTCAGTCTTGGAGTGTTTGTTCCTATGGCAGAACCACCAATGCAGTTCCATGAATTGGTGCTCAAATAGGCAGGGAATAGACAATTCAAAATATTAAAAATATTTCTGAAATATTCAAAATATGTTTATGCCAGTCAGATAGGTGGATAGAACATTAACACTTCTTCTCCTTCCTGTCTGGGAAATTCTAGGTTGAATTGTTATGTCAGTTCCTGGTGTTTTAATAATTTTTTGCAAGTTGCACATACCAAGAGACTACAGTAATCATATTTCATTGAATAGAAAATAAAATACTCAGAAATCACCGAGTTTTATGTATCACATCAGTGAAAGAAGATAAATGCAAAGGACCTACTATACAGCAAAATGATGAATGGCACTGCTGGTTATTTCTGCCAGCTACAAGATGTGTCATAGCCAAAATGCAAGATGCTGAAAATGTACAGTACACTCTTCAACTATGTGCCTTTCTGTCCATTAATCCCTGCATTTGTATGGATCCTGTAACACAGTTGTGCAAGTTCTTTCTGTGTTGCAAAAGACCTTTTTCTTTTTTTGCCCAGTTGCCACTCCTTTACTTACTAGGCATAAACTAAGCTATAAATGCCCTGATATGTGCATCTGCTCCCTCTGAATAAAGGGCCTTACAAATTATATGTGCAGATTTTGGAGTCACTCCATATCAACCCTTTAGTCCATGTACACTCCCACTTGTGTGTTCAGATGTCCCTCGTGTGGAGGTCTCTGGCAGCTGGCATCACTGCCAATGGCGGGCACATGACACGCTTCTCTTAGGGGCAGAATGGCTACAGTCACAATTAATGCCTTTATTTTTCTCTTCCCAATATGCCACCTCTCGAGGACTAGCCACGACAAACCCTGTTTTATCAGCCCTCTGCATTGGTATGCCTGTGGTGCAGCAGCCTTTGGAACATGTCCACGACGTGCTGCATGCAAATGGCTCTCCCGGGAGACTCTCAGAGAAACCCTTCTGCCACTGGCGCGTGAAGACGAGTTCCAGGGGTTCTGTGACAGGTGAAAACCACGTTTGCCCTGTGGTGATAAAGGAATGAATAAATGCATATCATGGCAGGAAGTCAGACTCTGTCTTTGGGGCTGTATGAGCAGTGAGAAGGTTTCAGTGTACGAGCTGTGTTGTTTGGCCTGCATCTGCATCAGTAGAAGCTGGTCCTTTCTTTGCCAGTCTGAATTACCTGCTGTTGCAGCTCAGTGCTCCCATTAAGAATCGCTTTGGCCAGCGTGATGAAGGGAGAGAGCCTATGAATGGAAAGCTGTCCTGCCTCCAAGCAGGTGTGAAGTCTGAAAGATGCAGAGGACAGTTTGATCAGGCATCCTCCTTCAGGCTGGTGCTCCAGTGTAATGGAGCAGACTTGCTCCACAGAGAACTCCTGCTGCTGCTAAATGGTTATTTACAGACACAGAAATAGCTGGAGCTCTTGAAAATAATGAACATAAACATGAGAGGTTTTTTTACAGGGCCCTCTATTCTATTCCTTGTACAGGGGCTACAAGAAAGACTTTGTAATCTCTGTATCTCAAATCTCTGGAAAAGCAGAGAAAAAAGAAAATCAGTCAGTGACACCAAATATGCCACAGCAAAGATTCACTTTGACTTCCAAAATGTGTCTGATGTTTTGGGATGCTTCTCTTTTTGAACATTCAGCTTGAAAGACAAGAGGGGGACTCTGCCTTCCAAAGTGCTGAGCATGCACTGTCTGTAAATCAGATCCTCTTTAAGGTGCTGTATGTCAGGCTAGATTGGAAAATTTGAGATCAAAGTTTTACTGACCCGCTTTAAAATATCACTTTGTGGTAACTTCCTGCTGCAGCAGAAAAACAAAACTTGTAACTAAACTTTCCTAGAGCTTCCAAAGGTGAGAACATACAGATTCAAACAGAAATCTAGGAGCAAGGGTAGCTAATTATCTTTTTCAAAGTTGCCCTCAAATGGCATTAACATATTGAATCTTGACTTGGATTTCAACTAAATGCTTTTTTTTCAAATTACTCAGTCCCTGCATCTTAAAGAATTATACTTTAAGGCCAATATATAGCTCAAACCATTCAAGAAAGAAGATATCTTTTATATGTAGAAATTTTTAATATCATGAATTAGAGTAGGGAATATATTTTGTGAATATTAAAACCAGAAACAAACAGAGAAATTACATAATAACTGTTTTTCTCAATTTTTCTGTCTCTCTGAAGAGGAAAATAACTCCAACTTGTAAAAGCAGGGTGAAAACTCTGGGAAAATGAGAAATGGGACAAAAAAAAAAAAGATATCCAGGCACTTGTGAGAAAATAATTTGAAGAAAGGGCTAATGCTTGTTAGTTTGTTCTCCTCCTCATCCCTGTCTGCTCTCTTGTTCTCTTTCCCACACATACAAGCTCACACACCCTTGAATGAAGCCAACACTGGAGAAAACACAGCAACAACCAGGCAAGACCTCAGCAACTGCACAGTTATAGCAATGAGAAGAGACACCAGATCCAATTCTCAAACGTGGAGTTGAAATGGCACGTGTGACTAAAGACAGAATGTGCAGTGGACACAGATCCAATGAAAACATGCAGAGTTTGGAGCTGCTGGCTCATAAGAACACAGCTGTGACCCAGAATGGGCACAGACAGGTTCCTCTGCTGTCCTCCACTGCCTGGGTGTGATCTAACCCCACCTCCTGAGGGATTCCACTCTGCCAGAAGGCACCTTGCCAGCTGTGCTTTGAGTGGTGGCAGTTTTGTAGCAGGAGACTTCAGTGACATGGGAAACTCAATTCATATCCTTCCTTATAATGCTGTGTTTAAGGGATGGCCTGGGGGCAGATTTCATGTTTGTACATTGTAATCATTGCTTTGTTCTACTGAGCTGTTTCTGCTGACGATTTTCTGCATCACAAAGTTCATTCTTATTTTAACATTCTCAAAAAATAGACGTGGGATACAGGATATGCTATTTAAGTACACATCAGTAACTAACTCTATAATTTACATTAATTCAAGAAAAAATATGAATCTGTACATTTGCCACTGAGAGTTTTCTTTTAGAGTGACAGAAGTGCACATACAAAAATCCTCTGTGCAGTTCCATCAAGTTATCCATCAGTGGCAGAAGTTTAGGCCTCCCTTCCCAATTTTCCATGTTGTACCTCAAGTCAAGCTTCTCTTTATGCTCTTACCAAAAAAAAACAAGTTATTTTCTACAATTATGTGAAAAGGATTCAGTTAAGAGGAGTGTCATCTGAGTAAGGAGTAGTTCTGATGCCCAGACAGAAACAAGAGATGACTGGGACCAGTGAGCTGAGTTAGTGAATTAGAAATTAGAATGAAGGTAAGTGAACTGAAGAACTCATTTATTCCCACTGAGAGAGCTGATACTGCACCCAAGGGATGTGGAAATAGTGCACAGGTCTTTGCACAGAGTGAATTTGCTGTCAGTGAACAGACACTGCCTCACTGAGCCCACTCTTCCACTGGTTTTTAGATTTCCATCCTAGCAGCTTTGGAAAGGAGAGTGACTTTGCCTTGTACATGAACATTTCTGTCACCTTTGTTCATAGTGTCTGTGCCTTCACTTTTGCACTGTGGGTGAGAAGAGAGAAAGGTACAAAATAATTGATTTCTTTTGAAGATGATCAGCAGTTTTTCTTTCCTAAATCAAGAGTTTTAGATGCTTATGCATCTCCAAAATTTTGTGAAGCCCCTTTGCCCACTGAGAGGGCTTAAACAACAGGATCAGGAATTTAACCATCAACCTAATAATATGAGATATGATATTGTTCCAGTACTATATACTGAGAATACTGCCTTAGACAGATGTAGGCCAAGGGAAAAATGTGAATGATGGATTCTTGCTGCCTGCAAAGGAAATGAAGTAAAGGATATGCATGGTAGTCAGCAAGACCTGCATCTTATCAATAAAACATTCACTATGACAGCTGCAGGTGGAAATGCCATTCCACTGAAGTGCTGTTAGTTTTTTCCAAGCCTTCTCTTCTTAGAAATGCTTACTGATTGTATAAATATTATCACCATTAAAGAGCCCATAAAAACACGTCTTGGATCCCCTCCTAGGGCTAGCACAAAGTGTCTGCAATGTCTCCTAATTTTCAGTGGAATTTTTGCTTGTAAGTACTTGTCTCTTAGAGGCATGATTTTCAGCCACTCCAAATAATTCACCTTTTGAAAGGCTCCTGATTTTACTTCTAACCACATACTCCAACTAGAGAGAGGAAATATATTGCCAAGGAATATTGGGAAATGAAATATCACAAAGACCAGATAATCAGCAACAGGACCTAATGCCATGGACTTGTAGAATTCCTATATTGAAGAAAGGTTTTTAATTGCTGCTTCTTAAATCCTCAGGTTTCAGACTGATATTGGAGACTGTTTCTTTGACCTGACATCATCTTAGTTTTATGCCCACCACAGCAAGTGACAGACTGTGATTCTGACTGCCAGTACAAATATGGCACTGCAGTCTCCTTATTTCATCAGAGTAAGTGGAGAAACTCCACTGAAATGAATGAAATTATGTGATGGTAAAAGTTGTGCAATATTACAGGTGGTTTGAGAGCACTGCAAAACACAAGAAGCAAGTTTTCCATAAGCTGATACACCTGCCTCACCTGGTGTTCTGCTGTATATTTAGGTGTAGCTCTGCCTTTCAATAAAGATTGCTCTGTATAGTGCCATTTCCAATAAAAGTCCTTTTTAAATGATATGTAAATGAGTTTTTAAAGGTATCAATTCTGCTTCCTGACAGAAGCTTTTGCTATTGCATGAACCAGACTTCAAATAAGTCTTTACCTGAGACTGAGGATTTAACAATCACAGTATTAGCTCAGTGTCCAAAAAAAGCATTGGCACAAGATGATCTGTGAAACAGAGCCACTGTCTTTGTGGTGGAACTGTGAGTGTGTTCAAATCTTTATAGTGTTGCTTAACTTTAAGTGTGTTAGGCATGAGCACTCTGCCCTGCTGCTGAATGTTATGGGTTGTGTATATTATATATTATAATATATATTCTATTCTATTCTATTCTATTCTATTCTATTCTATTCTATTCTATTCTATATGGGATCCTCAAAAAATGACCTTTGCTTTCTAGTGTTTCCTCATTCTAGAATCACAGAGGGTGTTAAATGAGCATCCACAGAAGTTCAGGGTGGGAACACAAACCCCAACAAACCAGCAGCTGTAGTTATCCTGACAGTCCCAGTTCCAGCCCTTGATCTGCTGAAGACAATCCTCTCTGCTTCCAGCTGTATTCTGTATTCCATCCTGGGAGAAGGGAGAGTGAATGCATTTTCATGCTCCACTGGTTCCACTTTCCCCTTACACTGCACGTTATTGTTGCCACCTACTTGTGTTTCCTCTGACTTCCTGCAAACTCTTTGGGGTCTGAGCACATTGTTTGGTGTTCACGTGTAATGCCATATGTGCTGCCACATGCCTGTAGTGCACACTAAGCAATGTGTGTTTTGTATTCTGATACCTCCAGCAGTAACTGTGTTTTAGCTCTTGTTTTAGCATGCAACTGTGAAATTACAGCAAAAGAAAGCTTCTTGTTTTGGTTGGCTCAGAAATCTAGTTGTACAGGTATAATCATTAAAAACAAGCATTCAATGCCTGGCAAATATCTACCCATGATTTAGACATGGCAAATATTTTTTGGACAGTGGAGAAGAGTGAAGGTGGTGCTCTCATATATCTTTGTCATCCCAAATCCCCTTGTGGCCATGCACAAAGATAGTGCAGGATTTCACTGATACCTATTCTACCTTTGTTATTTGGGAGACTGAGATAATACTCTAAGAGTAAAGTACTGCCTTCTGAATGTCTACTCCCTGCCACTTCTGAATTTTAGACATGCTTTCCCATTATTTCTTTTACTATTCATTGCATTCTTCTTTCCCACAGTTATCTGACATGTTAAGCATAGACTGGCTTAAGATGAACAGAAAACAAATCAAATATTTACATCATGGTGATTTGAACATATGCAATACTAACACACTGTGTGTTTCTCACTGGTTGAATACAAAACTTCAGTTAAAGAGGTAGTTAATTAAAGAAGTTTCCTAGATGAGGATTGATAAAGCAAAAAATCCCAAAGTTACTGATGTCTTCCCTGTGTGGGGCTGTCTATTGACTGTATGAAGAGCTGCTTGCAGGATTACAGCTGGCAAATGCATTTCAGCTCCCCTGCAAAGGGAATTGAGAAAAAATTGATGGTGGTTTTTCTACACCCCTGATGATGGGAATTCTCTCTTCTTTAGTGTTGGGAAGATGAAAATGTCTAGGGTTTAATGGTTTTCAGAGAGCTGCCATAGCAAGCAAGCTGTAAAGACAAAGCCCTCACAAGTGGTAGCTGGAACAAGATACAGTGAATTCACTCTGTTTAGGGCTTTTTATTTGTTTAGGATAATCAATTTGCTTGAGAATTTATTCCCTGAGAAAAAAAGTATTGCACAGATAAGCATTTTTATAACCTATCTGCCATATCTCAACAAGATCTAAAGATTTTAAAGCTTCACATGCATGATAAAAGTCTTGCTTATGCCTAGGCAATTATTTTTCAAATTTAAATGTCTCTGTTAATAATGTGTTTTTTACATTCCTAAAGGGCTTTAGCTCATCTGAAGAACCAACTAACATCAGATTTCCTTTTTAAAAATAGATGACAACTATAATTTAAAAATGCAGTATTTACTTAGTTCTCATTTAACTGAAATTTGATGTATTTAGAAGCCTCCTAATTTATATTCAGGATCACCATTTCAATACCAATGATCAGAATTTCATACATATTTGTGCTCAGCAGCTACTGCATGCATACTGATGAGTCCTTTCCAAGGCATTCCTGTGGCACTAACATTTCCAAATGCTGTGCTGACATGGTGGTCTCGCAGGTAAAAAACTGCACATGGGCACACTGTCCCCAGACCACTCCAGTGACACTGTCAGTCCAAATCCAAGAAAAAGTAGTAAAAAAATGGGATGCAAAATGCAGAGGGGGCACAGAGTCCCTACAAATGCCTGTGCTTGCAAGCCTGTATCAGTAAAAGCAAGCTCTTCTCTTTTTGCTGGAAACTGAAGTCGTGCAGTTTTTGCAGCAGCTTGTTACACGTATGATTGAGAAGTTGTGTTTTGTTAAACGCGCTTCTCCTCAGAAGGAAGAGTTCAAGGCTTCTCCCCAAAGGGAAGTAAGTTCATGTCCCCCTTGCCTCTGATCTTTCTCACCTACATTTAAGAAAAGTGCTGAGCATCACCCCTGCCTTGGGATGAAAGAAGGTCAGCCTGTTCCCTCCCACACCACCCGGGCTGGTGGCCCTGGATTTCAGTGTCAGTGACACGTGAAGCTCCTGCGGGATCAGGGCCTGCCATGGGGAGGGAAGTGTGAGCACACCCTGGCTGCTCCCACCTCTGGGAATTCAGCCTTCTCAGATGAGCCAGAGAGGAGTCACTGTGAGCACCTGCAGGAGGAATTACTCCAGACAGTTAGAGAAGGATTTCTCAGTCACCTGTCATAGCTTTTTGAAGCTCACACCAGAAAGCAGCAGAGAGGGGCACTGAAACAAAAGCTGGATGAATTTTAAGCCACCTGTGCCCTTGCCACGTGCCTTATGAACTGTCTGTTAAGGGCCCCTTCCCCAGACCCCACACTACTGAAGCATCTCTCTTTCACATGATACTGCTTGTTAGAATTCACATCAGAATGTTTAATGCTTACCTAAAACAGAGAATAATTGCATACATTGTTTTACTGTTTCAGGCTCTGCTGTGCAGAACAAAGCCAAATCTACTCTCTAATAATGCAATTTCAGCTGCACTGTAGCATACACAGCTTTGCACTCGGTGGTTCTGCTCCTCATGGACTGATACATCAGTTTATCATTGTATCACAACTGGAATGCTTTTTCAATTCTTCTCTCAATATTCTACACAAAGAACTTAATAAAGGACATCAAGGTGCTTAGGTGGCAAAAAACATAGTCAAGATCCTTCCATTTTATTCACAGAAAACATGGTTTCTTCAGCCATACTAATTTCTAATACAGAGCTAGGCTGACTGCCTGTCATTTTTACTTTACTTTAAAGAAAGGCTGGTGAGCAGAGGCTGGTACTGGGAACTGCAATCCAACAAGTTCACTCTTACAGTACGAGTGCATATTTCCCAAGGGATGGAAAACCATGCTGGGGATTTCTGCAGCAACTGCCTCCCTGTCACTCAATGTCTCCTCTCATAGCCAGAGCCACGGATGCCCCAAGATGGCTCTGCCCCAAGACTGCTGCTGTGCCACAGCAGAGAAACATTAAATGTGTGAGTGGAGCTCTGGTGTTCTGCAATTCCTGGCTGACTATAACCACAGTGACAGGACCCTTTAGGAACTGCTACACAACATTTGGTTTGTATTTTTTTGTTTGTATTTGTTGCTTTGTTTTGCAGAGGACTGTCACAGTACTGTCCCCTACTTGCACATTTGCTGCTAAAAACTATTTATTACTTTCACAAGACACCTAAATTTTGACTAATAACATTGCTTGTGAAGTCTCTACCTCTTTAATAAAAATATTTCTCCAAGAATGACATTTGTCCTCAACAGCTCCTTCTAGAGAAACTGTTTTGGGCAAGGGTAGGAAAGCATCTCCTGTTTTTGCTGATGATCTTCAATAACAAAACCTTTCCACACAAGTTCCTGAGTCCTTTCTTGGCAAAGTTTCTGAATCTGTGGACTTTTTCCCTGTGCACCTCTTACAGAGAGATAGAATGATCTGTACATGGACAAGGCAGAGGATATGGGGATCTCATAATGATCATCAAAAAATCTTCATTTTAGCCATTTGTCAGTGTTCTACCAGATTTTTTCAGTCCTGTGTAGCTGCCATATAACAAATTCTAACTGCATAGTTACTTCTTCAAGCAAATTTTGCCTGTCTGTCTCAATATTTTGCTCTGTCCTTCCATTCCCTGATATGCAGCTCTGCTGACACCACACAAAATCTCATTACAAATTGCCTTGAGTAGACTGATGGGCTCTCCACAATGCTGCAGCTCATTCCTGTGCTCTGGGAGGGGATCAACCCTATCACATCTTCCATTTCTGGTTCTATGTACCAGCAGGATTTATACACTGGAAAACTGGTTAAAAAAAAGCTCTATTGATCCTAACCCATGATATGGTTAAATAAAAGGGAAAATATCTGTACAAATTAATAAGCTCTGGATTGCAGCCTTAGCAAGTCATGCATGAGTTTCTTTATACACCTCACTATTGTCCCATTCAGCTTTATTTTCACTAACTCTGCCTTTTCCTTTCATTTTGTACAGTCCCTTCCCTTTTTTACATTGCACAGCTATTCTGAATACTGCAAGAGCCTTAAATCGTGTCTCAGAGGAAATAAAAATATTCCTGTTAGATTCAGCAGAGGAACCTTGCAAGGTAAGGGAGGGTTTCTAAATGAAAGGCAACACAAATTCAGTTTTTTCCCTCACAGCTGCAATGATAGGGATGAGCATGCACCTGCCCACCTTCTCCAGCCCTTCTGACAGGCTGGGATGGAAAACCCCCAAAATACCTGATCCTTCAGTCCTCAGTTCAGAGTGCCATTCTGAATTCAAATCCAGTTACTCTGCATCTATCTGTTAGCCAGGCAAAATATTTTATTCTCTTTGCTTCAGCTTTCTCCTCTCATATGAAGTTCTGCTCTTGTCTTTCTGGGCTTTTTGCTTCCCTGGGAGATGCCAATTTAATAGAGAGATTTTGAAGGATATCAATCCAGCTGTCAAATAGAAGGATCAAAGCCTGGACACCTGTTTTGATCTCCTGGTTCTATCAATGGGCACTCAATCTCTTCCCATGGCACTTAGCCAATAAGACCATCAGTGGGTCACTCAAATGTCAGCATCTGAGTGCACAGAGCTGTGTATCAGCACAGCCCAGCAGGCCCCTCCTTGGCAAAATGAGATTTTGGGGAAAGGCAGCTTTGAGAAGACCTCAGTGCAAAGCTATCAATGTGCAAATGCATCAATGCAAACACGAATGTAGTTTGGAGTGCTGTAAAATAGCAATTACTGGCATGTGCTGTGAATAAGGTATTCCAGTTCCACCAGCTGAAATATGCATAGATTTGGGTGCATGTTTTCCCTCTGATTTCCCTGGCTGCTTTTTCAGTGGTAGTGCCTTAACTTTCTAGCACTGCATAGGGAAACTACCTAATAACTGCTGGATTGCTTACCTTTGGTTCCACTGAAGGGTTAGTTTTGTTATGCCACACTTTTGGTGTAAAATATTTGCATTTCCTCTGATTGGTACCTTGAGGATCTGCAAAAATCAAGGTCATCAACATTATCTTCCCTGAGCACCAGGTTCCTGTTCTCCCTCTTGCTTTCTATCTAAGCATTCTACCATGTAACAAGGTGAAGAAGAGACCACACAAAACAGATATTCCCTTGCAATACAAAGCAGCCTCAATTTGTAAAAAAAAAGCCTTATCAGAGACAGGAACCTTTTCATGCCAAAAACTTGCTGGATGTGTCAGGAAAGAACAGTTCTTTAATAAGGAGTTGCACTGCTGAGTTCACGGTTGGATAAGATCAAATTTGCTGCACCTTATAGGGCATAATAAGGGAGCAAAATCCCAAACATTTCCAGGTGGGGTCTCTCCTTGAGCCTTAAACTTATGTTTAGGAAAATGTGTAGGTAAGTATGTGGCAGGCTCCACATGGATCCCAAAAGAGGGGGTGAGAATAGGAGGAAATGTTCCTGCTTTCCATTTCCTGGTGGCCACTTTCCCAATCAACTTCTATGAACTTAGAGTTTCTGAGTGCAGCCTGGGAGCTGCAGTGTTTAGAACAAGGGTTTTGGCAGCATGAGCTCAACAAAACAAGGATCAGATTTTCAAAGTCATTTGTAACACAGAGATACACATCCACTGTCACACTTTTCCAAACAAGAAAGTCAGAGTGACAGAATCACAGAAACACAGAATGGGTCAGGTTGGAGGAGACCACAGTGGGGCACCTGGTCCAGCCTTCCTGCTCGACCAGGGTCACCCAAGAGCACAGGGCACAGGATTGTGTCCACACCATTCCTGAGCATCTCCAGTGAGGCAAACTCCATAAATTATCTGGGCAATCTGTTCAACAGTCCTGCCTGACTTTCCTTGGACCTAAATATCTCCTTTCCCTAGGCCTGGAAAAAAATCAAAATTTACCTAGTAGCATCTAAGAACCACTCAAATCTTGTCCATTCTACAGCTGATTCAAAAAACTCAAATATGGACTGAGTACATGGGGCCAGGGACTAAAGCTTTCCTAGAGTGACACCTCCCTCAAGACTGGGTAGATCAGGGAATGGGAATCTGTCAGGATTTTCATCCAGCACTGTGCATTTCCTTTTGTCTTTTCTTTTGTTGGAAAGCACAGAATTACCTTTACCTGGAGGCTTAGCCTGCATTTCTCACACAAGCCTGTCTCCATTGCCAGCACATTTTCCACTCAAAAAGATAAAGCTTGTGGGGATGAGTGGGTTGTTACAGCAGAGCTGTGCTGCAGGGTCTCCTGTGTTCTTCCAAGTGTTCTGTGGTGGGTGTTTGTTTTTACTTCTCTCAGAATCCATAATGATTCCCTCCTTTCTCCTTTTCCCCAGCGTTACCCGCTGCACATGAAAGCAAAGTCAACAAGATCAGTGGAACTAATATCATACTGAGTTCCTGAGGATAAGTAATCAGAATTCAAGCCATCAGGAAACAGCCTAAAAAATAAGATGCTCCAAAATATCTGGCAACAAAAGGCTTTCACAGATACAAACAGCTTTTTTCCCCGTGTTTAGAACACATTTTGTTTCAATCTTTGGTGGACCAATATGTAAACCCAATTATCTTTGGGGAGAAACCTGGATGATAAATGGTCTGATGTCAATTAAATCCTAACATTCAGATGCTGCTAGAATGACTTTGACTGAGTTGAATTGGCTTCCCTGATTATACCAGGAGAGAACCATTGTGAAAGCTTTTTATGATCTTCCTAAAAAACCTATATATTAAAATAGTAGTGCACCGTTTGAAGTCTGGTGCAGAGGTTGAATTCTGTCCTGATTCTGAACTGTAGGGATATTTTTGCATTAGGATTTCCTCTGTATTTTCTCTTTGCCAGAATGGAGAGGATTTCATTTAAAGTCAGGCAGAGAAGATTCTAATACAGAATTCTGAGCTGGTAAAAAAGCAGTGGAGTAGACCCACGTGATGAGAGAAGAGGCTGCAAAGTCCTGCCTTCTATTAATGGATGAATTTATACTTCCCAGCTATTTCCAGGTTTTACTGATAGGACTTCATCCTTTCCAGACCTGAGTAAAGAGGGCCAAATCTATCTCTGGTGGAGGCCCACTAAGACTGTGGCATGACTGTTCTGTGACTGATATGCTGCAGAATCAGATTAGGCACCAATTTCTCCAGTGGCCGACCCCATAAACTGTCATGCTGCCACCCAGATTTACAATCCCTGCTCTCTTCCATGTAGGACTCCATTTTACAGGGGTCCTGCAAATCAGCAGTTTGGCATTTTACTGAAATGAGCAGAACATAAGCTATTTTTCTCACCAAAATTGATTTAATTTGTACAGTACATTCATTATCTATAGCATAGCTGCATACAGTGTTTAATTGGTCTTTGGGACGTAGGAAGCAAAACACTGCCCAGTTGGAATACAGCTTGAAAGACATTTTCCTGATTAGGAATATAACTGAATCATGGTTCATTAGCAGATTTCTATCTGGAGTTGGAATCTGGAGAGGTAGTTTCTAAATTATGTGGTTTATATTAATGCTGTCTAGCCAAACAGACAGTCTGGCTGTATCTCTGCAAGTGTTATCACGAGCTCTGACAGAACAAAGCTCGAGTAGGTATCTCTTAGTAATTACTCTGCAGAGCGAGAGCTGAGCTCTTTTGCTTTTTTCTCCCTACAATTTTCTACTGAAAATGGTATCATTTTACTTAATCTTTTCTGCAGAGTTGGATGGAAGTTTTTGATCAGCCTTTTTATGACACTTTCTCAAAAATGAACAGCTATATTGCATTTTTTTTTATTGTTCCAAACTGTTGTGAATCCTTTGACAGACAAATTTATTTCTCCTTCATTATGTCTCTCCTGTAGATTACTCCTTGTCACAGCTTCTGCCCTCCTTGCCACAAGAACTGGCTCTCTCTAAGAAATGGAGTACAGGGGATGCTCTCCCCAATTATGTTTCCACAGGATTCAATCAGTCGAGCTATGCTGATTTCCCCGAGCTGAGGTCTTGGATGACTATCTCTGAAATAAGCTGTCTCCTTGGTCAGAGAGGTTTCAGGCATATTATTTTACATGGGTGGTTTCTCCAGTAAATGAGCCTTGCCTGTCTATCTTTGAAGTTTTAGTCTAAAGTGGATCATTTCCTGAACCATTCAGTGTATTATCAATGCCATTTCCATTTAAAAAAACCCTCCTGTGACTATGAGTCTTATCAGACCATTAACATTTGCCTTGAAATTCCAGCTAAAGCTTAGACCAGCATGCAATTTATGAGAGGAGCTGGAATTCTGTTGCTAGATTTGTTTCCTTATTTCTTTGCTCTTCCTTAATTCCTTTGAAACCTTTCCAGGGAGAGATTTCAGTACTGCAGGATGATAAATGAAGACTCCAGGATTCCCAGGCAGAGGCTGCAGAAAGACAAAGGAGGGAGCAATTGTTCTGCTATGCAGTTTTGTGCTTCTGCTCTTCGCCTCCCTCGCCTTCTGGCCAGAGAGCATTCAGTGTCTGTGGGTCCTGCTGGAAGGATCCAGGAGATTTTTGGGATATAGTGTCATTCTTCCTGCTCTCAGTAGCACAGATGTCACCTCCTCTTAGTTTTTCCCTCCTGTTGCTGTTAGATTTTGGTTCAGCACTGGATTTTTTGCTCACCTTAACAAACATATGACAGCAAGTTCCCCGAAACTTCAGTGTCTATATCCAGACTGTTCATACTCAAGAAAAGTTAAATAAGTTGTACTTGGCTTTAACACTTTTGTCTGGGACTGCATGTTTAAAATTCTGGACAGGTTTGGCCTTGGGGCAGGTGGTGCAATGAAAAAAATGAACATTCAGTATCTTTGCAGGAGAATTTCTCCTACAGCACTGCTTATAATGAGTGCTTGCTACTCTGCTGGTTTATGCCAAGTGGAAAGGGAAATGTCAGACACTCCTGATTTATTCTATGTTTCCTTTTTACCTGTGAAGCTTCTTGATATCATTTTTGTTCAGCTTACTTCTCTACTTTGTGCAACCAGACTCAACTTGAAGCAATGAAATGTTTCAAATAGAAATCATTTTACTATCTACTTTTCTCCCTGAAGGTGCTGCTCAGCAGGTACACAGAGACTGAACCAACTCTGGCCAGGAAGTTCACAATAGAACTCACCTGTGCTGGCTTAAGAACTCAGGTTCTGTTCCATAGCAATTTCTTACCAAAATCATATCACTTATCTGCTTAAACTTCATCATATTCATGTCTGTCCTTTCCTTTCTTCCAAAAACTCCCAGAGGGTTTTAGAAGATGGAAATTTCACCATTAATGCATTTCAGATCTCAGTTTAACTGACAAGCCGTGCTTCTTAGCTCTCATCTAACTTACAGTGTTTACCTTGATAATTTAAAGTAACAATTAACACTGACAGTATTTCCAAGGGTTGACAACCACCTGTGAGACTGGACCATTGAAGGCAAGCCCATGGGCTATTGGATTCTGCAAACTGCTCCCCAACCAATGCTCTTTGTCAAGGTTGCTATTGCTATTTTAACCTCTTAAAAAAAAGAAATTCAATATACATGCTTTATGTTATTCCCAACAGAGCCCTCTCTCCTCCAAGGCATAACGGAAGAATGGGTTTTAATAGCAAAGCTGGACTGCAGTAAAAAACATTGCTAAAAAAATCAGCCACAGTTCTGATTAAAGTTGCTGCTCTGAGTACCAAGGGTTACAGTTACATGGAATTGAATTTTTAAACTGCAGAAGGTGTTTTGCTTTTCCCATCCAATTAATTTCCTTTTTTTTTTTTTT
>VYXF01002805.1:2323762-2344763 GCA_013397295.1 Polioptila caerulea | reverse complement strand
AAGAAAAATAATAAAAGAAGAGAAAAAAAAAAAAAAAAAAAAAAAAAAGAGCTTAGAGCACTGAAATTGGAAGGACAGGATAATCTCTGTCCCTGGGCACGTGAAATTGCATGTCCAGCAGCAAGGATTTTTAATAAAGCTGCTGACTGGTAGCAGAGCACTGCTGAAAAGCAAACCTCTCACCAGGATCTCAGAAAGGGGGAAAAAAGTATAACCAGAAAACATCAGAGTTTTGACAATATTCAAGAATCTAGAAGGTTTTTTCTTTAAGAAAAACTTCTATGTGAGTTGGAAAAAAAAAAGGAAAATGGGACAAAATGCAAGTAAAGTTTACCAAAGGTAAAGCAGGCTGAGTGGATGTATCTGTTGATTAAAACCATGGCTTTAGTCAGTAGAAAGTGATGCAAAAAAGATCTATCAGGCTTCTGCAAAGAAAGTTGTGAATAAAATGCTAAAGCAGGAAAAGCCCTTGGTTGTGCTAGAAGAGGAATTGTTTTCTCAAGGGAGGATATTATTGTAATTCTTGAAGGATCAATACTGGAATCTGCCTTATTTAATATTTGCGGTAATGATTGCCACAAAAAATATGCTAATGAAATTCTGCAGAAAGCAAACACTGAGAGATATTACTGACACAGAAGAGGATTAAAGGCTCAAGCAGGAAAGAAATAGATAGTGTGACAAATGGAATAACAGAAAGGGAATGAAATTTAAAAACATATAATGCATGTATGAAAAACCAGCAGCAGGAGCTCAGCACTTGGAAAGCAAACATGGAAAAGATCCATTCATTGAACAGAGGCTCCCTATTAAGTCACTGCTGTGAGGACATCTGTGGCAAAGCTGAACACAATCCTAAAATATTTTAGGTTTGGTATTGCTAATAGATATATTAAAATATTAGTACAACTGCAGAAGGCATTCCTGAAATGACACATCAAGCATTTATTTTTATTCTCCACGCTAGGACAGGTGGAAGTAAAAATGGGAAAGCTTCTCTTACTGAGATAAGGAAGATAGTTCATCTTCTTTCCCAGACTTATTATCAAGGCATTAAAAATCTACAATATTCACCAGTTCACCATTTTGAATCACAAGATTGCTTGGTAAATCAGTGTCATGATAATATGACCAATAAATCAACGTGAGTTTATGTAATTTTGAGAGGATGGCTGCTTCATTATTTTCCCTTAAAGATCCACATAACACTTTTATTTACTATCTCAACACAAATATTCATGATAATCTCTATTTTCTACAGCAAGGGAAACTCATGGTTCCCTACAGATAATGATGGTTTTATTTTTTTTTAACAATTTGTTTCTAAAAGGGTAACACTTAACAAATAATGCTTGAGAAAAGTGAAGATTAAGATCTGTGTACTGAGTGAGACTTTTCTGAATTAAGAATAGCCACAAATATTTTATTTTAGTTATGATGTTGTCTTGTTCTTTTATTAAAGAAAATTAATTCTTTTTCTTAACCTGTACCTTTTGTAAAACATAGATATTGTGTCTAATTGGTGGATATCTTACATCTACTCTTCTATCTCTGGTTAATAATTTAAAAGGCAGTACAGATTTGTACAGTACAGGCATGTATAGATTTTCTATTAAAGAGCAGGAAGCCTTTGGATTCCTGCCAGTAAATATTCTGTGAACATTTCTGCAAATAAGAGTCACTATCATTAACACTTCAAGCTTCAGAATACAGTGTGCTCAAAATACCAAACTGGTTTGGTTTTGCATGAGTTGTGAGGTAAAGAATGCTAAAATAAAATACAAATATTGTTAAGATGTGGTTTCAACAAACTTTGTAGATACACACTTTATTCACGAACACTCACCTTTATGTGAATGCATCAATTCACTTATTTATGGGTATTCGTGCTTTCATTCCATTAAATATTGAAAGCTAAATCTTATCTAAATAAATAATAATAAATCTTATAATAAATAAATCTTATCTAAAATATGTGAAGAAGTGTATTATAGTATTGAAAAACAGCGTGTCCCAGGTCAACATTTTCAGATTCCTTATGCAGGGAAAGCAGGTATCATACACTAAGAGAATACTAATAGATTTTCAGACAACAGTCCTGTCGTGTGCAAACTGATTAGAGTGTGAAATTTGTGGGCTCCAACTGCTTTGAAGGAAAACTCACCCCCAGGAATAAGGGCATTTCTGGTGGCAGAGGCTGGGGTGGCTGAGGCAGAGCTCAGTGCACCTGATGGATGGGACACAGTGCATGAAATCCACTGCCTGCCCCGGGGTTCCTGCCCTGCAATGGCAAAGCAGGTGTACCACTCCTCCTGCCAGAAATGCAGCTCCTGCCCTCAGCCTAAATGTGTGATTTTGGTAAGACCTCAACCCTCGGTGTCTCATTTTAACTAAAAGTGTGTGTATTTGCTGATGCTGGTGTTTTAAAAATAACCATGCACAAGTGGAAAGAGACAAATGCTGCTGTTCTGCCAAAACCAGTGTTAGGAATAAGAAGCTTGACTCGGCCAATATTCAAGCAGCTATTAATTTATTATTTAATATGGTAAAGTATGAGCAAAGTTTCAGCAACGCTGGGTACAGTGGGAGGAGTTTTTCCTCCAACTGTACGCCGATAGTTGAGGGCTTACAGGTATTTATGGGGTTATTGATATGTTGTCAGCAGTTTCTATTCCAAATTTCTACATATACTCATTACAGTTTCTATTCTCGGTTTTCCCGTCACAATTTTAGTCTCTTCAGGATGTATCCCAGGTGTTGCGGTCTCCTGGGTGATGTGGTATCCCAGATGATGGTCTAACTTCCACAGGGAGAAAGGAGGACCCCAGGTAATGAGGTCTGGCTTCCAGAAAAGAGAAAGGGGGATCCCACATAAGGAGGTCTGGCTTCCAGAAAAGAGAAAGGGGGATCCCACATAATGAGGTCTAGCTTCCAGATGTGGACTTGACTTTTAATTCTCAGGACTATTAATATTATGATAGTGATGTCCAGCTTCCTTTTCTTACTAATTAAAACTGTGAGATAATACAAGCAATATTCTAAAATTATACTTTCAAGGTTATTATTGCAACGTCTTTAAGGCCTACATACAAGTGGAAAGTTCTTGCTAAAAAACAAATGCTTCTAATATCAGCTTAAAACTTATAAAAGTTAATTGCGAACAAAGGATAGATTCAAAGGCTTCTTTCCATGCTTTACTTTCCTCAGTTACTTATTAGAATTTGTATTATTAAATTCTATACCTCTCACAATTGCAAATACACACGCTGCCTGGATGTACTTGACCCGAAACTCAGCTCTGTATTTCACCCCAGGGCTCATGAAGCGGGATCGTGGCTCATCATCAGCCAGCAGGTACCGTGACTCCCACCGCCGCTGGCCTCGGATTTCCTGTAATTTCCCTCGCGCTGGGGAAGCAGAGCACTGAGAGGTTCCTCTCAGCCGTGCTCTGGGTGGCTGGAGGCCGCTGGTTCAGCTGCGGGGCGCTCGGCTGCCCCTGCCATCCTTCCCTCCCTCCTGCCGCCCCGGGCAGCGGCTGCTGCTGTCCAGGGAAGGGCCCACCAGGGAAGGGCCAGGGCAGTCTGACCAACAGCACAGCCCTGCGGCTACGGGCAGCCTTTGGGACAGCTGGGTCCCACAGCTCCAGGGAAATCGAAGAGATGATTTCCTATTTGTTTGCTGGACTTGATCGAACTAAACTTTCCTGACTTAAAATCAAGTTTGGTTTAGGTTCAAAGGAAATGCTGCTAACAACCTATTGTCAGATTCTGTTATTTCTATGCTTCATAATAACTAATCTTGCAAATATTTACGTTTATTGCAATGAAAGACAGTCTGATTTCATGATCACAAAGTATGAAATGCCCAGGAAATGTGCCTCTTTGCTTTCCCTCTTGTTTCTGCAGTGAAAATACTTCAGTATGGCCTCACACCGTGCATGTTTATCGTTATTTCTGTCAAAGCTGCTGGTCAGCTGTCTGCTACTTTCTTGTCTTCTTTGTCCATAATCTCTGCTGCCACAGGTGATTTGCAGTCCAGTGTTGAATAAGTGGACTTCTTTCTTAATTTGCTGCATCAAGGAGGTAGAAAAGAGGACAATGCCCTATCAATGCATTGATTTTACTTCCTATTCCACTGTTTAATTTCTACTTTGTGACAGTGGACTTTGAAGTGCCAGGAGCCAGCTGAGGTAGCTCACCAACACATTTCATGTTGGAAAGAGAGAAATGCAAGTTGTCTTCACACAGCAGGGACATAAATCTATCAGGGCAAGAGAGCTTTACTCCCTCAGTTTGGAGACAGACAGGCATCCTTTCAACTTAACTTTTTAAGTTCATATTTGCAGAAGTCCTCTCCTGTGAAAATATATCTCAAATATATGAGCATATACTGTATATATAATCTACAAGGTTCTATTAAATTGGAAATATTATCTTGTCATTGTCCACAGAAAAATTTTATGGAAATAAAAAAGAGAATGAATGCTTCTTCAACAGCATCCTTCAGTATGCTTGGCTGGGATGAGCTAATGCAAATCCATCACTGCTGGTGCTTGCATTCTCTTCCCCACTACAAACCAGTTTCTCTCTGACATACAGGTTTAAGGAGCCAGCAAGAAGCTTTATCATCTCACTGGGAGTCTATCAGTTCCCAGAATCATCCCCAAAGACCAGATGATGTTCTATTGGTGTGAATACCAGAAATCAATTTTAGCATGCATGCCAGAGATTAATCATCACTAGTCTTTCTGTTCTGTCTCCAGGCTAAACATTTTGATGATAGTCTCTCATTCTGTGCTGGTAAGTAACTACTATTTGGTAATTTCATTTTTATTGGCTTCACTGGAGTATCTATGAAGGGTCCAGGCTGAAGAGGAACAAATTATGGCAAACAGATGGTTTTATTTATTTGGCATTGTTTAAGTTACTTCAGATATTCTGAAATCCAATTCAGATGTGAGGTGGAGAAATGCATTTAGAAAATGTGAGCTATGTACCAGTGTTGACAATCACAAATGGAATCCTGCCCACAGCAAGTACACTCCATGTTTGCAGTGGTCTTTCAGCTGTCTCCTGCCTTATCCATCTATTAGCATTGCTTTAGGCTTGCTGACAAGGTAATATGACAATTTCAGCACAAAATAGGTGCTAAGCAAAGATGACTCTAAACAGGCCACCTACTTACTGTGGAGAGCGTGACTGTTTCTGCATGAAATCCTTTTTTTGCTGTTTGGGAGAATTCCAATGTGATTTTCTGTTCTTTGTGTCTAAGATAATATGACAAGAACTATAGCTGAGGGGAAGGAGAATGAGGACTCTGGATTAGAAATGTGTTGATTTCTCTAGGCAGAAGACTGATTGACAAGCTGAGTGGTATCCAGTATAAAACTCACTAAATTTGGGAGCTCACTGGAGTAAAATGGTGCTGTAACTAAGGCACCCCTGCAGCTGCCATAGCACCACCAGAGTGGACTATTCTTTGGCTTTTCAGTTACTCCTTTTACCATTAATGCCTACAAAGGTGCCCTTCTAAAGAAACAAAAGATTTCTTCTGAAGGGATAATTATTTTCTTGGACATGAAAAAATAAGCAAACAATCAGACTTGGATGATATAGTGATCTTTATTTACTGCAAACAGATTCAACATCTCCACTGGAGTTTTTTACCATGGATCTATTCTTTTCTAGATAGGGATCTTCAAACACTCGATCACTTATTTGGGGAAAGCATTGGGGTGTGTGTGTATTTCTGTCTGTCTCACTCTTTTCCCCTTAATGCATTTTATTTCCTGCTTATATGAGAGGAGTATTGATGCAGAGTAAGAATTGCTACGTGTTTGGTTTCCTTGCTGGAGTTGATCTCTCTCCCAGTCCACCTCACCCGTCTGGAACTCATGAAATAACCAGATCACAGAGTTTTCAGTTTAATCACTATTTCTTTTCTCTTAAATAAGATCTTGTTACAATAAACAAACAGCAGTGTTCCTCATAAAGTCTCTGCTGTTAATATTTAAGAACTGTTATATATTAAAAAGATACTCAATTTTAAGTACTCAAGATTTATTTTAGTTGTGTTTGTTAAAGAAACCAGAAGTGCTTATATAACTTTGATACATTTTTAAGACTTTAAAATATGTATAAACTCCATCCAATCTTCTCTGATCACAGCGTAGAGTTTCACCTTTTTGGTACAGCAAATGAAAGTCAACATCTAATTGTGCTTGGGTTAAAACTGTTTTAAATACAACAACAATAAACCCCACCACACACCTCAGTGGAATTTTTGCTTCCATTTCGGAAGACAACATTTTAAAACAAAGGAATCGATGCTGAAAGAGAATTGAAAAGCTAAATCTGTTTATTTCAATTTAAAGAACTTAACTGCAACCAGATTTTAAGAAGGTGTAACCCAAACACATTTCAGCTATTTCAAGTTTTAAGGTAGATAGAGTGTAATCATATTGCACTGTTTCTATGCTACACTTCTCCTCGCATTTAAAAAAAAATGTTTACTACAGTACAATTTCACCCTGATTAGAAAAGTGGAAAATCCAGTGTGCAGAAGTGACTGGAAGAAGTTTATTCATTGTCATGTAGGCTTGCTTTGGGCAGGATCAGACAACCTCGTGAGCTTGTCAGCAGAGAGCTGAGCCCTGCAGTTCTGTGGCAGCACTGATGGATGTGTGCTGCTGGGAGCTCAGCAGCGAGGGGGGATTTGGTGCTGCAGGTCAGACAGAGGATGTTTGAAAGGCTTTCATGTTTGTGATAAGGAGCTTCGAACTATGAGGATGCTAAATATGCTGCTTCTTAAAATGCTATTCTGGGACAGGTGAAGGTGAGAGTTCTTGTGGGGCAGTTCTGCCTCTGCATGTGGATTATGCCCTGACTGAGCCATAAGCACAATTCTACACAGTTGTAATGGAGAAGACCTGATAATAGTACTACTATATACATTTTTATATAATTACTTCTGACAGTCCATAATTGATACTTCCAAACTACAAAGATTAAAAGATAATTTTTGAATAAAGGGTTTTACCTTCGTACATGATGTCTAAAAAATTTGAAAGATACTCTTGATTTTTATGTATAAGAAAATGTATTTCGAACCAAGTCTGGAAATATTTGTTAATGGAGATCTCAGACTGAACAAATTTCTTAATTAAGTTGCTGTTCCTTTCTGAAATACCAGAACAATTTCCTTGTCACAGAGCAATTTTCTTGCCAAAAAACATTTTCTGTATGAATATTAGCTGGAAAATCTGAGAAGGAGGAAGAAAACCCAAATCCCAATTTTCTGCTCTTCACTTTTATGGCAGTCTTTTGATTTGTTCCCTTTTAGCTAAGTCATTGTTTTTCCTCACTGTTTCATGTACAAAGCAAACTGCATACCAAAACCACACACTTTTTATGATTCAGAAGTTGGAAAGGAGTAGAGATATTATTGCTATTTATTTCAATAACATTAAGTCAGCAGGTTGCCTTCCTTTCATTTGGCAAGATAATAATTCTTATAAATGCTACTTTAATACACAGCTCTTCACACACTTTATGTTCTGCTCCCACCATATGTTACATAAAATGGTAGAGAAAATGAAGTTTTGAAGAGTCTGTATTGGGCCTCCTTTTCTTTCAAATACAAACAAAGAAGAAAATTATAACAGTCATGAAGCTGCATCCACATAAAAGTCTACACTTAATTCCAAAAATGTATTTTGAAATTGTTTTATCTTCTCTCTGTTATGGTCTTCTTACCGTGTGTGATCAGGCTAATTCAGATATACAAAAACATAACAGGATTGGAGTAACAATTCTTTGAACTGCCTGCAGAAATAAGGATTACCTCACAAGCAAAGTAAAATGTTCACTTTTCTACAAAATGCAAGTCTAGTTGTGCTTGAAACAAAGTATATGGAGAGTATAATAAATCCTGAATGTTTAGGTGGAAGTTGTTCAAAAGAAAAATCCACATGACTTTGAAAGATACGGTTTAATCAGTGAAAGAACTGGTACAGCCCATGGCTGGTACACCATTTTAGAAAGAGATGAGATAAATTTCTGTGTATTTGAGAAAATGTCTTGAAGAATAGTATTATGTGACTCAGAATAGAAGATTACTGGGGAAAATACATATAACCTACCTTTCTCCCCCTCTGCTCAAGTATCCAAATGAACACAGATTGGGTACCTATGAAAAGATATAATTACAGTTTTTTTTAAATGTGTCATCCATCCTCTTTCGTTCTACAGCTAAATTAGCACATCCCAAGCATACAGTAAAAATATGGAGCATAAAATTAGGAATATTTTATCTGTCTATATTTAATACAGAGTCAATGTTTAGAATGAGTATAGGAGGATCAAGGCTTTGGCACAGGCGAGCAGCACTTCAAGACTGCATTGAAGAGCAGCTTCTGCTGAAGGCACATCAAGCAAGTGGCTTTCTGAACCAGGCAGAAATGGTAACACACACGCCCATGCACATGAAGCTGGCTCTCCACACCAAGCTTTAGGAGCCATCTTGGGAAAACCAGCTGCAAGGGGGCACAGGGAAGCTGCTGGCACTCCCGTGAGAGTGGGCACAGGCACAAAGGTGCAAAGGCACAGCTCAGAGTCCTCACAGAGGGCAGTGGCCAAAGGCTCAGCCTGCAACTGGGATAGCAAAATCTGCAGGCTGGGATTGGTGCTGAGGGGTCGAGGGATTGAGTGCATTTGAGGATTTGGGTCCGAATTGCTTTCAAGAGCAAGTCTGGGTTCCTATGCAGGTATTGCACTTTACAAAACATCTCCCCGGGAGCTAAAATCCTGCTGGAAACCTGCAGGACTTACTTAGATGCAAAGTCCTACTGGGCCTTTTGCACAGTGAGAAGCCTGAAATCCCAGCGGAGCTTTGGCGGGCACAGGGGCTGGCTGCTCACTGCCAGCAAGACTTGTTGCCAACCCACACTGTTGCCAAATCCCTAACGGGCCTGCTCTGCTGGGGCCTCGCCCCCCAGGGTGTTGAAGGGTGCACCAGGCTTTTCAGGATTATTGGCACCAAGGAAAGGGCTTCTGCCAGGTTCTGTGAAACTCCATTGCAGTTAGAATTGTTTCAGAGCAAGCTGATAGATGTTACTTGGTTCTCTTGAAACTTAATGGAAAGCTTCACTACTACTGGGTGATTAAATTTTATGCTGTTCTCTTTAACATATAACATACTGCCACGGTAAAATTTTAAAACAGCTATTGTATAGGTGAGAAAAGTCAGCAGTGTTGCAAAGCGGAGAGTATTCTCCTGAAGTGGACTACTGTGTAAACCAGGGGTTTGCAGCTACGAGCAGTAACAAATAACAAGTGCTTTCAAAGCAACACTAAAACTGGAGCATTCCTGTATTTCTAATTGTAAGGCTGTCTTTGTTTCCAGAGAATAAGGAATTCTGAGAAAAGGAGACAGGTCTTTGGAATGACATACGCTTTCCACCTTTGTCTTAGCACCTTCTTTTGAAAAACAGAATGATGAAAGTGTTCTTTTTCTGCTGAGGCAGTCACTCCTCCTCCTCAAGAGAAGCATGCTGCAAATTGGAAACAAAACGGGACTGTAGTCTCGTGCATATTAAAAGCGAATGCATGAGGGCTATGAAAGTGGGTGCAGATGTTAAAGTGGCAAAAGGGAACGTTATCTCTTAGGGCACTACTGTAAGGGACAGCGCTCTCGTGTCCGAGCAGCCGGGCCCATGCAAACCCCGCACCCCCGCGAGCAGCGGCACAAGGGCGATGCACCCGCCCGTGGGGCCCGTGCCCCCCGCGGCTCGGGCAGGCTCAGCCCCCCGCGGCCGCCGTTCGGCTCCCGCCCACACCAAAGGCAGTGCCCAGGGGGTGTCCGGGCCAGCCGTGCCCGCCGCACGTCTGGGACACCGCGGGCCACGGGGCGCTCCCCACCCGCTCCCGTGGGCTCTCCTGCCCGCCGGCCCGGCTTGTTACATGCGGGCATCGCCCTGCCCCATATTAGAGCCTAGGGAAGGGGGAGAGCCTGCCCGGGAGGTCTGAGGGAGAGCTGCGATGCAATGGAGGCCGCCGAGGCCACGGCGAAGGCATTGCGGGCACCCAAGTGCTCCCGCTGCCGCAACCACGGCTTCGTGGTGCCCGTCAAGGGCCACGCCGGGCACTGCCGCTGGAAGATGTGCCTGTGCGAGAAGTGCTCGCTCATCACCGAGCGGCAGAAGATCATGGCAGCCCAGAAGGCGCTGAGGCAGCAGGAGACGGAGCCGCCGGCCAGGGCCGGCGCGGGGCCCGTTCCGTCGGGCGAGGGCCGTGGGGCCGCAGCCCAGGAGGACGCTGCCCCCGAGCACTGCGGCCACGAGAGGAAGAAGGGCGCGCAGCCCGACAGCGGCGGCAAGGCCACGGCATGCTGGGGGCCACCGCCACCCCCCTTCAGGGACGACGGTAAGCGCACGTCCCCAAAGCCTCTTCCCAGCATCTTCCTCTGCTCTCTTTCCCCCGTCAAACGTGCCACTTGTGCATTTCGCTGATTCCTCAGGCTCCGGCTGCCCGGAGAGCCGCTCCCGCCGTCCCCATTTCCTTCTCCGGAGGGCCGTGGGCTGGCAGGCCGGTTGTGCAGCCTCATCGCCTCCCTTGGCAGCTTCGCAGCGCGGGGCGGCAGCAACGTGCTCAGCCTCGCCGCCCCTTGCGAGCGCGAAGCCTGAGCACAGAGGCTTTTGGCTGAGAGGGAAGTTAGTCTGGGAGTGCAGCCTAACTGGGTCTGCTCCGCGTGTTTCTCTGAGTGCTGTCTCAGTGTTTATAAACTCAGAGGTACAAAATTCCCGCAACAAAAATGCTAAAAAGCTCAGCGATGGCGTGTAAACGGGTAAGGTACTATTGCAGCTGTCTGTAGCAAGCATTTTATGCTAGCACTGTAAAAGAAAAAGACCTTTTCCCCTTAATTCATACCTCTAGCAAAAACTAAATTTGGCTAGGATGACTTGATGTAAAAGTGCATTTGGTATTTAAGAGCAGGTCATACATAAACTTCTCAGGTGGAGCAGTTGTATATGGTCTGTCATCTCTTAAATTGCTTCCTTTAATAGAGTCTTTCATGTGACTTGTGTAGTTTATTGTAATAACTCCATTTTAGCAGTAGTCATGAATCTGAGCCTCTGGAGAGTTGACAGCCTGCAAGACAAAATGTTGTCCTGAGAAGCCCAGGGAAAAGACTTTGGACATCTGTAGTCCCCAGAGAATACTGTAAATAACCTCCCCTTTTAAGGTTTGCTTTGGAATAAAAGTATATTTGTAGATGACAGTAACTAAACAAATGTTTGTCACTCCTTCCCTTAACATTTCTAACCTGCTGACCAACTTCAAAAAAAGATTAGGCACAAATTATCGTACTCCAGAAGTAAACCTTTTGAAAGAATTTTTATGTCTTCCCTGCCAGTCGGAGGATGGGGCAGACAAGGACTCTATTTACATTCAAATGGCCGCTCTGCTTCTTTTCCTAAGACTTCCCAGGCCGTGTAAGAGTCAAGATGCAAGATAAAAAAGTGAAGTAATTGATTTCTACTTCTGAAGAAAGTCTACTTAGGGTCTACTTATGTATGACCCTAAAACTGAGCGTGCTGTAAATTAACCTAAGAAGTGACACATAGGACTGCATTACTAGAATGCTAGAAAGTTAGAACTGCTGTTTCTGTGGAATTTTGTTTTAATTAGAATCAAAAGTTAAGGTAGGTTGTTTTGCTCTTGCTGATGCACTGAAAGAAGATTCTGCTGCCAGTGCTTTCCTAAGGACAAACTTTACAGCTCACAAGACAGAAAAGAATGCAGAATAACTGCATTGCAGTGTCATCTGCTGTACCTTTCCTTAGCTCCTGAAAAACAATCACAAAATCAATTCATGGGGAACTCAACATGAAACCAAAGGACTAGATTGTCCTGTCTGAGAGTGGAATTTGTTCCTACAGCTACTTCTATGTAACTCCATAAAATTACATGGATAATTTTACTTGTTCTTTTCTCATTGTTTCCTAGCTCACCTTTTCCCTCCAGAATACACTATCAACGCAGAATACCGAGAGAGAGAAATCCCAAAAGCATACCCTGGGTGTTCTGGGGTGTATCCTTACCACCCCTTTTCCTTGGGATTTGCCATCAATGAGTCAAGCAGTGGGGAGGCACCATCACCTCCAGGGATATCACTTCAGAGAGGATTCCGACACATTCCTGGCAGCTATGTGCCGGGGAATGCAACCACTGTATCCGTGAGTAGCACACTTTTAATTACCTGTGCTGGTACTGTGTTATTCTAGCTGCCTTCTCTCTGCTGAAGTAACCATGAAGAATGATCCTCCTTGCCAGTTACTTCATAGCATTTTGATACTGAAGAAAACATTGGCAAATGATGATGTTAATAATCTGAGCTGCTTTCAGTACAATTCACCAGTTGGTGTTAAGGTAGAGCGATCTGCCTCAAGATGATAAACAACAGATTTATTATGCTTGTATAGAAATTCCCTGTCACATTTAAGGGGTTACTGAGAAAGAGTATGGCTGCTCCTGGTTTAAACCAACAACTCCAATGAGATGCCAGAACAGGTGGCTTAAGGACTTAAAGGTCAGTTTTGCTCTGAGAAGTCTGAGAAGTTCTTGCTCCTCAGCTGCAGCGTGTTACCCTGTGCACAGGCTTTCCATGTGCCAATATGTGCACTGACATGGCAGCATATGGACAAAAACCCAGAAAGAGTCTGATAATGCACATGTATCCTGGAGAGAGTCTTTAGATGGAAGGTGATCTGCTTCATGTGTTTGCACAGGTTCCAGATGGAACTGGAGATTTCCCTCAAGGATACTACACTCCTCTGCGTCAGTTCATCCCACCGAGTTTTCTGACAGGGATTCATTACATCCCAGCTCCGGTTTCACTGAACATCCTGGCTGAAACAACCAAGGAAGTACATGGTAAGGAAGGATGAGATAAGCCCTGAGAGAGTCCCTGTTAACCTGGTTTTAATATCTAACCACAGAGATGGAAACCCAAGAGACCCTGATCCCAGCTGGTTTTGACCTCTGTGACTGAAGCCAGGCCTGAAGTCCTGGCATGCTTGGGCTTTCCAGCTGACAAGCACCTCAATCTCAGGCAGATGTCAAAGGCCCCAGAACTCAGAGCTATTCCAGAAAATGATCTGTTGATGCTCTCAAAAAGAAAATATTTCTCTACATAGCTAGTTTGCAGGGCATATCTTAAAAATTATCTGGCTGTATTTCAATTTAGACAAATTGTTAAAAAATAATGCAGACTAACACTTAACCATGATTAATATGAAATATCTTGCTCATCTGAAAATCCTAGATTTTAATTGCTGGAAAAGAAAGATTGATTCCTAAAAATCTCTCACTGATTCCCATAGGATTTTAAATTTCACAGATTAAGTCTTTGTGACTTAATTTAGGTCTATTTTAGGTCTGTTTCATGTACTGTGCCTACATGTGGACGTATTTGTGATTAAACTCACAAGTTTTTCATTTGGCTGCAGCTAAGCTGTGACCACAAGAGGGTAGAGCTGCTCAGAGAATTAACCACTAATACTAGATGTGCAGATAGCCAGTTTTAATTTTTTTTTATTTTAAAGTTTTAAAAATGCAGATAAATAAATACAACTTTCTCTTCTTGAGAATAAAAAATCATTAAGCTGTTTATGAAATAGATTACAATAATCATCCACTGAAAAATCAAGAGGAAAGAGAAATAAGAGAAGTAGAATGATCTCATTTGAACTGAAAAGATAGTGGTGTTGGTTATGTGGGACAAAATAAAAATTGAGTTTTATTGGCCTGATTTCTCAACAACATAAGGCTCATGCAGCCTCATTTTCTGTTAATGTCAGTGCTCTCATAACTCTTCAACCCATTAGCTATTTCAGCCAGAGGTATCTGTTGTGATCACATGCCTACACAACATTGATGTGCAAGGGAAGCAGATGCCTCCCTCTGAAGCATTTGCTTGCAGCCATGTCGTGGTGCTGGGCTGGCTGTCACTGTGCACCCAGTCCCTGACTGCTGTGTGTGTCCCTGGGCCCACCCACCACCAAGGGCCTGCCAGGCAGCCCAGCAGTGGGGACACATCCCCCGAGCACTCGGGGCATCCCTGCTCCTTGTCTGGCTGGAAAGCCAAAGAAAAGGAAGCAGGAGATGTGATGGATGAGGGGAATGTAGAGAATATGGCAGTGTGGGGGTGTACAGGCATTGTGGAAATGTAAAGTTATTTTAAGATCCTGATAAAGGCAGTGTGTAGGAGATACTGGTGTGCTGGAGGTGAAGGAACACGGGCTGAGTTTGAGGGGACGAGAGGAAAACAAGGGCTAGACTGCAAGTCAGGAAGCCTGTGTGAGGATTAATGGGCTTTGTGATTTGGAGGGGACAAAAATCTGGGGGATGCTGCAGTGGCAGAGAACACGGAGGGAGCTGTAGCTTTTCTGCTGGACTCTGAGGAACGGGAAGGAACTTGTGTGTCCCTGGGCCCACATAGGGGACATGGAGTGAAGTTACAGTAGTGTGTGAGGGAAACAGAGGAAATCTAGTCCTGCATTGGTAGAGTGAAGTTGTACTGGTCAAAAACTGATGAAAAGAGGCAGCTGGGTAGAGAAGAAACACCAGTGGAGCAGCCTCCCCCAGGGAGCAAAATGCCATCTAATGACCTCAGCCCTTGACACACACCAGGGAAATCACAGCCCAGGCACAGCGCCATAGGAAACAATGCATCAGGGATTGTGTTGCTCAGAGAACAACCCAGTTTCCTTAGAGCTGTGGAGAAAGTAGGAATTAATTCTACTGCATTTGTGCTCCAGGATGTGTAGGAATTTGCAAGTGTAACCCAGTGAGGGGGGGTAATTCTGCATGAGGTCACACAAAATAGCCTGGCAGCAGAAGATGTGGATGTAAAGGGAAGAGTGAAACGAATAAATTTTTTCGGGAATTCAGGATGCTTCAAAAAAGAGAAAAGTTGTAATGTGTAGTGCATAAGGATGTTAGGATTGCATAATGTCTTTTTTTTTTTTTAATGGAACTGACTCCAACCTGCAGTTAAAACTTGGGAACATGCTTTCTCTAGACACCTCCAGAATTGAGGTGAAATGGACTTTCTGGCAAAAGTGTTGCAGGAAGATGGACATAGAAAGCCCTAGAAGGGTGACAGCTGGTGAGGAGAAGTGTCTGTGATCTCTGCCCAGGAGGAAATCTCGGATAAGAACAAAAAATTAAAAACTCCAAGGCTTACCTGAAAAAGATGCTCCTAGGGTAGAAGATGCTTCCAGAAAGATTTGAGTTAATGAGGCCAGTTCAGTTTGCAGGGGTGGTGTGAAGTCCAGACATGCTGTTACACAATTCCATGCAGTATTGACTGGCAGTGTTACAGAGATTTGACAAAATAAACACAACATATGTCAAGTAAAACAGCCAGTACAGCTCTGATGATAGACTCTGATTGAAATTGGTTGGCTTTCTAAAAGAGCAAGCCACAGAAAACAAAAACCCAGGTTGCCTGTGAGGAGATGATGGAGCTTTTCATGCAAATTGCCAAGTAATACTTCATAAAATAAAAATTCCTTGATTGGATTTGAAAAAGGGATTATGAATCAGTCTATCAAGGCCTTTTGAGAATTCACAGGAGTGTTAAAAAGGCATGGCATAGGTTCACTGTGGGTAAATGGGCAGAAGTGTCTGCCTCCTACTTCTATTCCAGTGCAGCTTCAAATGTGGAAATGTGATTGATTCCAGGTGTAACAAGAACTGGAGTTTGGAGTTTTGCTTCTTGGTTTGTGTTTAAGTCTGACATTTTTCTATTCTTTATTTTAGCTACTGAAGCTGACAATGAGGATCCAGGGGTGGTTCATGAACCTCCTTCAGGCCAACCTCCTTCTTCCCCAGAATAAACAAGAGACCAATCTGTGTATTAGACACAATAAATGGGCTGGAGAAGAGCTGAGAGCAGGCAGCACTGTTTCAATTTCTGAGTGTTAGTTAATGAGGGCAGAGTGACACTTAATCACTGAGCAGTCACAACAGCTAGAAGGGGATTAGTCCCCTGCCTCACTTTATGATCAGTGTTCGAGCTACCAGGCTCACAGCTCTGCCTCCCAAGCACTAAAAAGCCCATGTTCTGAAAAGGTTTTCCAGTGGAAGCAACAAATGATTATGACTCTGAATTTGTTCCTCTGCTGAGGTTACCTGGCTCCCAGACCATGGTCTCTGAGCCATGTGCATTCTGCAGCATTTCCATGTTCATGACAGTAGTCAGAAAGATGTTGTTTGTATAAGTTTGCTGTAAAGGAAATTTGGTTCTGAATGTTACAGAAGAGTTAAATGATGTGGAGCCTGAAGACTCTGTGAGAGAGGATGTGAAGGCAGCCTGGGCTGCTGATGCACTTGGCTGCCTAAGAATGTGATTGAGCAGGGAAGGGAAGGGGGGTGCTGGTCTGGAGGGGCATGGCAGGAATGTGTGGCAAGGCCTGGTGCCTCTGCATTGTTTCTGGGTCCTTTAGGGCACCTTCTGTTCAGATGGGGGACAAAGTTATTTGGAATCACCTCTTGTCACACAGGCTTCACATCTGACATTTTGAAGGTCCTTGATGATTTATACATGATTTCAGTGGTGTTTTGCTCAAGACAGCTGAAACTGAGCAGTAGTGTTTGTTTCTGAAGGGCTCCTGTAGACAGCTTTCCACGTGTGTACTGCAAGTGCACTGTGGCGTGGCCAAGGTGAGGAGAGATCTGCCCAGCACAAAACACCAGTTACAATAGTAATTAGTCAAATCCATCCATACTATGATTGTCAGTGATAATCTTTAATTAAAAATTAATGGTATATTCCTCTACTGTTTTGCCTGGATTAATTGGTTTTGTATCAAGTGGATCAGTTGTTAATGTTTGAATAATTGGTGTGGGACTTTTGTATAATTAAAAAAGATATATTAAACTGTTGTTATGGTTTGATGTGTGTCTGCATGTAGTTTTTCTAGCCAAATGTCAGATGTTGCCCTGAACAGCTCTGTGTAACACACTTGTCTGGAGAGAGATTTAGGCCTCAGTATTTATTTCCTACAGCTTTCTGCTTCTGAAGAGGTGAGCGCAGCAAAATAAACAGACTTCTGATATTTGTATTAATGATTCCTTGCTCAATGCAAGAAGTAAAGAAGTTCTGCTAAGCTGAACATTTATCTGTTGTTTAATGTAGTAGATGATCTGCTGGAATGCTTTGCAGCACAGTGTTTTGGGGCAAAAGTGAAAGTAGCAAATTTAGAACTGCCAAGAGAAAAAACCAGAAAAACTCATTTCTCTATAGCAAAGAATCTGATCTACAACTTGTTATATTTTAGATTTACAATAGGATCTTTGCTCCCAGCAGTGTTCCAGAACTTCTGTCTACTTGGAAAGCTCTGGATACCTCTTTCTTTTCAAAATAAAATAATCTACAAATAGAAATACCAGCAGTGCCCACAAAGCAAGTTCCTCTGTGGATTGAGGGTTCAGTTTTTATAACATAATGATTTAAGAAAATAGTAATGTTCAGTATGAATACTTGAACCAGCTCCTTCCCAGATATTTTTCCAAAGTCATATTCAGTGTTGTGTTACTCCTTAAATCTCAAAGCAAGGTGGATTGCAGCCCGTTTCCCTGACTGTAATGCACAGTCACTGGAGATGCACTGCACACACAGCACTGTTTGCTCTCTGCTTTGCTGGGCCAGTAACTGCTTCCAGATTGCCAAGTCAAACTCCTCATTTCCCTTCTCCTCCATCTCTCTGAGCTATCATCAAGTGAACCAAAGCCCTTGCTCTGGCTGTTTGAAGGATGGTGGGGCACTCCATGAGGGTCCCCCTCGCTGCATTGCTGCAGATAAATGGGAATCTCCAGAGGGGAGCAGTGCCTTAAAGGAAGAGCCAGAGAAAGGTGACTAAACTGAAAAGATGGAGAGGTTGATTACTGGGGGGTCTAAAAGCAGAGTCCTCAGTTTTAGAAGGTGTCAGGAGTGGCAGAGCAGCGGTAAAACCGTTACCAAACCTTGCTACTTTATACACCTGAAGGACCAGAAGGTGACTGGGGCAAAGGGTCAGCTGGTTTTCACAGAATCAGGAGGTTGGAAGAGACCTTTAAGATCATGGAGTCCAACCCATGCCCCAACACCTCAACTAAACCATGGCACTGAGGGCCACATCCAATCTTCTTTTAAACACATCCAGGGATGGCGACCCCAGCACCTTCCCAGACAGACAAATCCAGTACTTTACTCCTTCAGTAAAACAATCCAACCTACATTTCCCTTGGCACAGCTTAAGACTGTGTGCTCCTACAGCTGTAGGAAAACAGTGAGGCCAATCCTGCTTAATATGTTTAATCCTGTCATCAGACTCTGTGGTGTGTGTGGTGTCATTTCAGACTTGAACGTTTCAGGAGACTTGTCCCCAAGTTCTTGCACCCATCCCTGCCTGGAGACATAAATGACTTGGTAAGAGAACTGCAAGTGGGTAACTCTCCAGCTGACAGGATGAACTATTTTATGTGGATAATTCAAGGTTTCATTCTTCCACTTTGTGCTCAGCTTGTCCTTTTTAACCAAGGGAAAAAACATTCCTTGACAACTGATGTTGTCATACTAAGGACTTCAAAGTGAGTAATTTTAATTCCATACTTAGTGCCAACCAGTGTTTCCAATAATTAAACTCTGTGATCTCTTCTGACTCCATTTATTTAAATAAATGATTTAGGGATAATGAAATCAGTTTGGATTGAAATGGAATGATTTGGATTTAGACAAGTCACTCAGAGGTTGTTCCAGCCTAAATCATCCCAGAATTTTATTGGTTTTTATTAAGGCTGAAGCCACACAGACTTTGGTTGAATTAATAAAATTTGTGAAGGAAAAGGAAAGGATTCCTTTTGCTTCTGAAATCTTTCTGCATGCAAGCTGCTACTGGTTGCAGTAGGAAACCTGCATGTATGCAGTTACCATCACTTTTTTCAGATTTCTGAGGATTCACTCCTGGAGCTGAACTTCTGAAGGTGTGATCCTTAACACCTGGCACTTCCATCAGTTCTCTGTCCTTGCTGCAAGTCCCTTGTTTGTTCCTTGAAGGAGAAAACCTGGAATTAGGAGCCAGCTCTTTAACATTCACACCCACCAATAATTTCACTACTCTCAGTGGAATTCCTTGTGAGGGTAGAGAGTGGATAGCATTGGTTAGGTATGCAAGTTTAGGATCCAGATTTTACACAGAGGTGTCTGTGACACTCAAACCTCTCCGATTGTTATAGATCTCCTACTTGCTTTTTTCTGTAGGAGCTTTAGAAAAATGAAAAAACTCCCAAGAGATTCTAGAAGGATGGTATAATATGTCCATTCTGCAAACATATGCAGGATTCATCTGTCATTTCCCTGCAGCAGACTGCTCAGTGTTAACACTCTCAGGCTCTCAGCTTCTACATCTGGACTGAAGCAGGTTTTCATATGACAGTAATTATAATACTCCTTCTAGGTTTTTGGGTTTTTTTTCTTCTTGGAATTAGATGCACCCAGTTGGAAACCTCTGAATCCACAGCAAGACTATAGCTGGTTTTTCCACATTAATGAGTAATTAATTTTGAACTGCAATCCAAAGAAATATTTAATTGCTTACCAATAAAGTCAGCTTGCAGCAAAGAAAAACTCCTTCCCCTTAAAAAAATAGTTTTCATGACAAAAAAATTCTTTACGATGTGAAACAACTATTTTAGAACAGTGAAAACTTTAATTAAATCATTCTTACAGGCAAGTGGGTCTGCTTTTGCCATTTTTTGCCCAATATTTTACTACTGCAACATTAGCATTAGTCAGAGTTATGTCTCTGCTTAGCTTGCCAGAAGGTAAGGGAGAAATCCAAAAGTAAAGAGAGACCTTGTGGAAACTGTTCCTGAAATCAGAGAGGGACTGAGTGCCTGTTTTACTGCAGCCCAGAGAGCCCCAGATCCACTGCAGATGCCCAGGCAGTGACGTGTCCACACCCCCACCTTGTGCATTTGACTTTTCCATATTTCCTTCAGGTACATCTTATCATACACAAGCAAGTTGAGTTTCAACAACTCTGAAAGAGCCCCCACAAACACCAGATTTATTTTGGCATTACTTTTAATTACAATGGGTAACATTTTTCTCGTTTCTTCTTGCTGGTTCTTTGGATATTCTCTTCAGCCCGGCAACATAAGTGGTGATCTTGCTGCTGATTCCATAGGGTGATCCCCTATGGATCCAGCTGTGATTTTTATTTATTTTTTTTTTATTTTACACAACCGCCTTCAGTGGAGGCATTTCTGGTTTCATTTAATAATTACTGTCAGGGTTTTATAGCCTTATTGCTATGAGGAACTCAAAAGTGCTCAAGCCACATAAGCTACAGCAAATACAAAACATATCTTTCTACAAAATTTTTCTTTTTTCCAGAGAATGTGGTTTAAATAACAGTCATACACATAGTTCCCTGGGAGAACTTCCCCCCTTTTTTTTTATTTCAAAAGGCTGTTTTTCATTAAGAAATGTATTCTTTTGATCAAGGTGCAAATCGACTGTTTCTCATGCTCTTCCAACAGTAAATATACACTGAAATTCCAGAAATTCAAAAGCCTCGTGTACCTGCAGATGGCTGATTCTTTACATCCCCTTCCTCACGGAGCGCCTCGCGTTGTGAAGGGGCTCTTCGCCTCCCGATGTTCCTCAACCCTGGGATTACAAATCCCTTCCTGCCTGTCTCCAGAGGCACCCAGAGGCACCCAGAGGCACCCAAAGGCACCCAGAGGCACCCAGAGGCACCCAGAGGCTGGAGACCTCCGTGCCCCGTAGGGACGCGCAGAGCCCACACCCGCCCGGGCCGCCTTCCTGGCTGGCAGCTGCGCTTTGTCTTCCCTCAAAACACCGCGCGGTATTTTTTAATGGCCGGTGCAACAACAAATGAATGAGAAAGCCAAACCTCCAAAAAAAAAAAAAAAATAAAAGGAAAAAAAAA
>VYXF01002805.1:2306506-2323616 GCA_013397295.1 Polioptila caerulea | reverse complement strand
AAACAAATGAATGAGAAAGCCAAACCTCAAAAAAAAAAAAAAATTAAGAGGAATAACAATTTTCACCTCACGACGCAAAGCACGTGGCGTGCCCCAAGGGAACGCTGTGGAGGGAGATGGAAAATTCGTTCCTTGGAGTTTTGGGAGCCATTCATGGAGAAGAGGGAGCGGGGCCCGCGCTCCGCTAGGGGGCGNGGCCGGCTCATGGCGCCCCCGCCTCATGAGGGAGCGGCGGGGCCGTGGCCGCGCTCCCAGCCCTGCTCCGCGCCAATGGACTGTTCCTTCCCGCCTCTGCGCGAACAGGTACAGGCTCGGGGATTAGTCGGGAGTCCCCGGAGTTCTGCGGTCCGCGGTAGCCGGACACGGTGCGGAATTCCTCAGTGTGGGCAGAGCGCGGCGATGGCTTCGTGGCGGGGCGGAGCTGCGGGCCCGCAGCCTGCCCTGCCGTGAGCTCCGCTCCCTAGAGCGGGGCGCTGCCGGCTCCGCGGCCGGGGCTCCGGCCCTGCGGGGGCTGTCCCTTCAGGGCCAGGCCCTTGTGGGCCCCTTCCAACTCGGAACATTCCGTGTTCCCGCAGCCTTGGTGGTGCTGAGGGCAATATTCCCATGGGGAAGGTTATCCCTTGGTGTTTGTAAAGCAGCGCAGGGCAAACAGCCCCTGTGAGGGTGCTCCAAGGAAGGTGTGCACCCAGGCCGAGCTAGCGATGGTGGCACGTCGGCACGGCTGATAACTGGAATTAAACCCAAGTTGTGGACGGCATTTACGGTATTGACTTTCACTGTATAAATCAAGCCCCAAAGACATTACCCGTACGTGCTACAGCTTTACATTTGACACCCATTTTAAAAGTTCTTGCTTTCAGACTATTATGTCAATTTGAGAAGTCTAAATATAAAAACCACCAAACATGTAGCATAAAAACAGGGAAAGAAAATATTTAAGACTTAACCAAGAATACTTTTATTTTTTAAATAATTCAACACAGTTATTCATGGCTTTGGATTCCTTGGACCTAAACTTAGCTACAATGGACATTTAGCCCTTATGAACTTGTGCTGATTCATGTTGAATTTCCATCTAAGATCCAAGGTCAAATGAAATCCAACTCTTTCAGACCAATTTATGTCTTTACATTGCTTCATACTGGCTAAACAAATTTAGTTTGTTGACACTGGTTTCCCAGTTTGAAAGTGAAATTTTAGAGGAAGAGAGTTAACCAGTTTAACAGATTGCCAACAGGGTGCTGTGAATTTTCCATTACTCTAAATCTAAACCCAGTAAGCAAGTTTCTCTAGAAAACATGCAGGTGAGTTACCTTAAAGAAATTGAGGTGGAATTTGTGTTTCATGCAATAGACAATCCAAACTGCTCTTGGAGCCACAGAAAGGTCTAAAGCTCAAGAAGGCATTTGCCTTCTGGGGTAAGCAATTTTCAATCTGCCTGCTGAAAGGACTCAGGTCTGTAAGGAATGGCACTGCAAGCAGCAGAGTGCTGTGCCTTCAGGCCTGTCCATTTGTTTCAGTATGATTGTGTTACCTTCAGTTCAAGTCTCTCTTTTTGAGGACCTCTGTGCATGAGAGTTATGGATATTTATACAGCAATATAAAGAAATTAACTTCTTTGTGTAACTGTAGGAAAAGAATTGGTCAAAGATATTTTTATACCAAGTTTCAGGCTTTCCCCCTCTAAGCTCAAGCTTGTCAAATTGATTAGTGATTATGAGAGTGTTTAAATCATACAGATTCTAAGTAGATGTTAAATAAGCTAGCTCTTAGTGGGTGATTCATGAGGCAGGGTGCTGTAGTAGTTGAAGCTGAGTCAGGAAGGCTTTGTTCAATACCTGACCTCAGTCCTACTGTGTAAAGTCAGGCAGTTAATTCTCTTCTTGTCCTGGTTTTGTCAGACCAATGGTCTTAACCTTTTTTGGACTTGAAATGTTTGCAGAAAAATGATATCTCAGAGCTGTTTAAATTATAGAAACCTGTGGAAGCACAGCCTGTGTACAGATTTGGTGTGCATGGTGTCCCTTGTGCTAGTGTTCTAGAGCAGCAGGTTATAATTAAAGACAGTTTAAACTTTTTTTTTTTCCTCCTGGAGTATAAACCTCCCTTCCAAGAAAAAGGCGTTCTGTTTTCAAAGTTGAGTGAGAGAATGAGGAAATGAATCTTTGCAGAAACAGAGCTAGAATGTATCCCAGTGTAGTGGGATCTCCTGCAGGGAAAACCAGAGGAAATAGGGCTCAGAGCCTACAAAGACCCAATGGGGACCTTGTAGCAGTCACACAAATGTATTTAGTGTTGGCCACAGTTCATTCTCTACTTCGATGTATTTCAAGTGTGATTTCCTCCATCATGTCTGCTGATACGTTCAAGCACAGCACTTCTCTACAAGGTTGACTTCATCCATACCAGACACAAGACCTTCTTCCCTCAAACACAAATCTTTTACATCTGACTAAATGAGAGCTACAGATGAGAGAAATAAATTTGGTGAAGAAACCAGAAACTTGCAAAGCAAATTACAGTGGTTGGAGGGCTGGTGTTTCATCCAGTGAGTTTAGTTCCTTTTGGAGAGATGTGTAGTGAGAGGCAAGAACAACACAGGCTAGCTCTCAAAAAACACAAGGAAAACTGTACATTGAACTATGATCAGAATGCAGGCTCAGAACCTTATGAGATGTTTGTTCCCCAGGGGAAAAGCAATGTGTGATCCTGAAAACAAAAGTGTAAATGTCTCTGGGGAGCAGGAGTGAGCAGGAATGTTCTCTCTTTGGAGAACACACACAAACTGATGTGGTCAGAAGTGTCTGGCTTTGTGTGAGCTGCGTCTTGTCACAGAATCAGGTTTGGGTTGGAAGGGACCTTCAGAAGGTCATCCAGTCCAGCCCTCCTGCCATGGGCAGAGACATCTTCCACTAGACCAGGTTGCTGAGCAAGTAAAATACTCAGACTGTGTATGGAGTGGATGATCTGTAGGTTTTTGAGTGACTGGTGATAAACTGATCAGTCTGAGCTGAAACAAAGAGGCCAGGTTGGTATCTTCTCAAAGGATAATTTCTGGATCATCAAAAGTTAATTTTTAATTCTCCACGAAGCGATGTATCCTCAGGGAATAGTACTTTTGTGAAGAAGTAGTGTGTGTATTTCCATAATATACATATAATATTTACATAATTAAACTCATTTTTGAGAGGCTGGTTTTAGTTGGGAAAATAAGATCTTTTCCAATAGGTTGTTAATTTTTCATGTGTGTGAGCAATATCAAGTAGAGAATTTTATTCACTATTTTAGAATGCTACCCATGAAACAGAGCTACTGTGTATTTTACAGCTTACAAAACTGGCTTGTCAGAAACCCAGAATTTTTAGCTATCTGTCTATTCCTTGCTGAGGAGCATTTTACAAGATATAAATGTGTTAGGAGTAGTGTACTGAATAACAAGTGAGAAGTGAATTGAAATGGCTTTGCATTTTTAGAAATAACCATTTTAGTAAAATATTCATGAACAATTCTAATGTTTGCAGAAGTTCTGACTGAACTGGTTGTTGTTGATTATATTAATTTTTCTGGACCTTGGTTTTATACGAAACCAGAGCTCCATGGCCTTCAGAACACTTTTCTGGTGAATTAAGTGCTGAAACATTAAAGGACTAAACATTTCTCTTGGTACTCTGCCTTTTCTGAAGTGAGCAAACCAAAGCCAACATCCCCATAACAAACTGGATATTTGAATGCAAAGTTTGGTCTAAGCTGGAGAAGGATGTTTCTTCCTGTCTTACAACAAATTTATTGTGTTGAAAAGTAACAGCCTGGAGCTAAGGGAAGTAAATCCAAAGCTTTAATGTGTAGTTTTTATGTATGTGTAGACATACATATATATGTATACGTGTTTAGTCTGCCCCTCTCCTTTCCCCTGTGTAGTAAGTGAGACTCCCAGGGAGAATGCAAGAAAATGCCTTCAGAAGTTTGGCATTTCACCTGTTTGGGATGGGTGGTAGATGCACATTTGACTGCTGAGAAGCCAGTCCTTTAATTTTACCCATTTGTTTGTTTGTTTGTTTCACTTGAATGTGAAGATACCTGAAAACACATATGGAAAACACAGGCCCCTTCTGAAGAGGATGTACAGAAATACTGATGATGTGTAGCTCAGCACTCCTCCACTGCCCTCCACTCCTATTACACATTCATGTTGCTTATTCTCTTAAAAAGTCAGGACTTGGCAGTTTAATGAGCCTGACAAAAATTCCAGTTAAGTTGGAAATAAAAGCCAATTTCTTCAATAATTAATCACGAGAAACATTGGCATTTCTCTAAAAAGACTTTTCCCAACTAAAGAGGAATGTTTAAGCTTTAATTTTACCCAGCAGAGACACAAATGTTTGTCAGAGACTGGAACAAGAAAGACCTACTGGTGAAAGGAACAAACTGCAATATGCTCCTATTTTAACTTTTGGACATTTGTCCATTCTTGCTGATTAAACACTCTGGAATATTTTGTCAGGTTTTCCAGCATTGTTGAACTGAGTTAAAATGTAATTGACTTAAAACAAATAGAACAAAACCCTCATGTAATAAATGTCAGGTTCATGCTGCCTCGAAAGAAAACACCTTGTTCCTGCCCTGTGACCCTGTGCTTGTGTTAAAGCACAAAGTCTCCAATCATGCAAGTGGAACATAAAACCTTGCACTATTCACTTTCTCCATGTAACCAGGCAGGTATGTGGGAATGTGGGCAAAATAAGAAGCTGGCTTTTTATTTATGTAGAAATTTGATCGTGCATCTCCCAGAGGAGCCTGGTGAAGGCTGAGCCAAAGAGAAGACTCTTAACTGATGAGTACCATGGTCCAGATCCTGTAGAGTCACTGATGCCCAAGACTGTTCTGGAACATGGGACACACATCTCTCTGCAGGTGATGGCCACAGCTGTGGCTCCTGAGCTGTCAGGGCTCTGCCTGCCTGCAGCCATCCCTCCTGAGCTGCACGACACTGGCAGTGGTCACATTCTTCAGGAGACGGGCAGGAAGGTGATGGCCACGATAACAACACTGTGATAGCCAAGCCTTGTCTGGCATTGCTGTGGGAGGTCCCCTCCCTACCAGGGTATTTGGCATTTTGCCCTTCACTGGCACAGCTCTCATGGCAGGGGTGGGCAATGCCTGTTCTCGACTCTTGTTTCCCCTTTGGGAAGTGTGTCTAAGTGAGCATTCACGCCCCATTTAGTTAAAGTGGGTCTTCGGAGACCAGGTGGTTGCAAGGAAATCCAGAAAGAGGCGTGGGTTGAAGCTGCCTTTCAGTAGCATCTTGGTGAGGAGAAGACGAGAGCCCAGATTTGCAAGCGATTCAACAAACGCAGCTTGCGGTGGGAGTATCTGCTGCTCTGGGGTTTGACCTCCCTCTCCAAAAGCCTTGGTGTCGGAGTGCAGTGGCAGGCAGGTTAGTTTGCCCTCTTCTGTCAGTGAGGAATGTGTGGGTTCTGCAGGTACCCTGCTGTGTGCTTTTCTTATTCTCCTTTCGGTGCCACTCCTGGCTTCCAAGCACGGGCTCCCGACCTTCCCTTGTGCACTCACGCTTTCCCCCCGCTCTGCACTTTCTGTTTAGACAATAAAAGGGCCGAAGGGAAAACAATGTTTCTTTATGTTAGAACTACAGCAGCCTCACATGTCAATATTTCTTTTCCCCCTGTGCACTCTGACTTCGTTTATTTTTTTAAACACTTTGGCTTCTTTTGAGGAGATTCGAGTTCCAGAGCAAACCAGTTTGCACAATGTGCTCAGCTTCGTGTTGCACTGCACTGATCACATTTGTTATGTCTACCAGCTGATAGAGTTTTCTGAAAATATTTAGCCTGTAATGTAACCCTCCCTGGTCTTCTGTTTTTATTACAAACATGCAATTAATCACCCTAATTGTTCCAATTACCCAGAGACCCGAGTGATGATGATAAAAAATAAATAAATAAAGATAGTGATGGCATAGTGTGGCTGTAGGAATGAGGTGAGCACTCAGCGCAGCTCAGGAACCTTCCACTGGTTCTTTTATGTCAGGGTTGATGTCCTGGAAGTGCCTTGATGGACACGCTGGGTGTCACATAATCCTGCCTGGATAATCCCTGTCTTTCTGGTGATCATGGCTGCTGCCCAAAATGTTACTGCCTTTGGCACCAACAAAAAGTGTGAACTGATAAATAACTGCATGGGAAGGAGTTGAGGAAATAAGCACACATTGGCTCAGAAAATGATGTTCAAGAAACACTTGCATTGACAAGGCCAACACCATTTAGAGGTCATATACATATACATGTATATATCTATATATATGAAATTATAATTCCTGAAAATATCTGCAATCCAAATGAAACCAAAGAGCTGTTTCTGTTCTTTGTAAATTAAAACCAGCGCAGATTTTCTCCCTTTCAAATAATTCTCATGGTAAGAGCTTGAGTCTATAATAAGTTTCACTTGTTTGGCACATCCTCGGGCCCAGTTAAAAAATCCTTGGAAATAGTTCTAAAAGTAATGTCCAAACACAAACCTGTGAGCACTGATCCTGGCTGGTGTGCCAGGGAGAGCCCTGGAGCCCTGTACTTCCAAGGCTTCTGAAAATTTCCACAATGACTCTGAGCACCTCTGGGGAAAATAGAGCCAGCCATAGTCTGAATTTCTTCTGTTGAGAAGAAAATGGTGTTTTAATGTTCCAGAAAAGTGCAAACCACATGCTTTGATTGTGCTACCGAGAGGCTATGGGAGGAGTTTGCAGTGTTTGCCAAGAAATGTCTATATTTTATTTATTTGTGTATATATACACATACAAAGATACAGTTCTTAGCTCACATTACCTTTACATCACTGTTTTATCTATTCTAAATCTGGGTCAGTCCTGAATTATATTGCTGTGAACACAGATGGAGCTTGGACCACAGCACAGGTCTGAAATGCTGCTTTCTAATAGGATTAGTGAGGCATTTGTGTGCAGATGTGGATTTGTTTGGGGCAGGGAATGGGGTGGGGTGAGGGGATGGTGTCCTGACTTCAGCTCCCCCCAACAGCCCTGGGAGGTTTCAGCGCTTTGTTGCCCATCCTTGCAACTCTTGCCGAAGCACGGGGAGATGGAGCTGGAGAGAGGCAGGCAGTGCAAAGAAGGCATTTCCATGCTGGGAGGGATGGAGCTGGTTAGGACTGGAGCCCTCAGAGCTGTGGGAATGGATGTAACAGAGGCTGACAGAACCCTCATCAATACATAGCAAATGCAGACAGAGCAAGCTCAGTTGCAAAAAGTCAGGAGACCCCAGGGCACGTGCTGTTGGGTGGCAAAAGATGAAATTATTGCAGGAATTGGATAAAATAACAGGGAGAGGCCCACAAGAGCTATTACCAATATCCAGGGCACAAGACCAGGGCACTGAATAGGAGTTTAATTGGTGTGACCCTGGACTGTGCTTCTTCCTGCAACAGTGCTTCCTTGAAAATCTTTCTGCTGGGGTCACTTTCAACCTTTCTGTTGAAAGGGCTGGCTATTAACCTCTGTAATTTCAGTGTTTTTAATGAAGTGGGCAGAAGTCAAAGGGTACAGAAATCTTTATTATATAGGTTTGTCTTTGCTTGTCCTCTGTAGGCATCACTTGCAGTCTGTGCTGGCTCTACACAGGTAGCCTGTCATCTGACAGAAAAAGAATAATTATATCATTAATATGGACATGTATATTTTATGGGGAAAATCAGTATGCCACCCTGTTAAGTAAATATTTACCAAGATCTGTAGCCTAGAAAATGCTGAGGGACAAAACAAATGCCAGTTAATTCTGTATACTTTGGATCAGATTTCATTTACAGTCAGTGCCAATTATAAAACTGAATGGAGTGACACAGTGTATTAAGGAACATATAATTTGTCATACAGTGTCAACATTGCTGGCATTCTGTATTTCTTGAGGTAGCACATTTGAGCCAAGTATTGTAAAGTGTCCCAAAATCTCATTTAGCATGTCAAGAAGTATATTCATTGTTAATTCTCTGAATGCTGGAGAAACAGCCACTGTGATTGACAGCTTTTGACAATCATAGCTGGACTAAACCTCTCAGTGGTGGGATTTTGCCTGTTACAAGTGTGCAGTGTTTGAAGCCAGCCCTGCTAGAAAAGTTTTCACTGCCGTGACTGAAACAGCATTTTTTGGAATAGTGTGTGGGTATCTTCAGACTGACCTGCTGTATGCATCACGTCAGCACAAATTACAACACAATGGGCAGAAATTCACATTTTCTTAGAACACATGCAAACCCAAACCCTGAAATGATTCTTTATTTGGTGGTTACTAGAATTGGGGCCTTAGAGTCCTAAACACATCCTGTTTATTTTATGCCACTTCTCTGTCCTGTGTCCCAGGTAGCTGAGACATCTTTAGCATGAACTGTTTGACTCTGAGGTAGCTTTGTTACCTAAAGCTGGCCAGCTCTGCCATGTTGTGAGAGTAAAGCATCAGCAAGCTCTCTCTTTGTGCTCTCTTTGTGCTCTGAGAATGCCTGAAGGCCAAAATCAGCTCCGCATCTCCAGTGATGCTCAGCACTGGCAGGGGAAGGCAGCCAGCGGCTGTGTGCTGAGGACATTGCACACTCCTGCAGGAACTCTGGCAGGAAAGGGAATGGAATCGTGCCTACTTTTCCAGAAAAGGTGAGATTTTGTGTTTTTTACGTAAAATTTTATTTTGAGACTGTGTGACATGTGAGAAAGCATCAGTTGGCACCACAGCCCACCGGAGTGGCTTTGCTCACGCTGTCCCTTCCATACCCTTGCACTCCTGGCTCTTTCAATTCACTGGTGTTGTGCAGTGTGATTTCAAGAACTCAGAACATACTTGTCCTGCAAAAGCATAGTGAAATTGGATAGGCTTTTTTTATAATGAAAAAGATGAAGTTGTTTTGGCTGCAGTAAAAGCTGAGGACAGTGTTTTACAATGAGGGAGAGATGTATGACATGCAGGCCTTTCTGCAGTACACTGTTCTTACACAACTCATTAGAGGACCTAAAAACCCTTTGTGTTCTGGGCTAAGCCTGACTGCTTTGTTTCTCCTATATAATATTTTATAAATTCCCATAAAAGAAAGAAACAGTAGACTAAATTAATGTTTTGAAGTACTCATTTGAGTGCAAATGAGGAATAGGACTTTGATTTCTGCCTAAAAGTTACAGTCTAAAATGTTGTTTTACATGCTATCCTAAGTCAAGGCTTATTTTAAAAGCAAGCTTTTGACAGCAGAAGTAAATTCACATGACTGTCTGCATAAGGCTGGATACATTTTGTGATGATGGTTTAAATTACCATCATCTTTTCAGCACCTCCTGATGCCATGAAAGGAAGCTTTCTTCACTGCTTTTCAGTCTGGCATACTGAAATATCAGCCACACTTCCTAGGAAGATTTTCCTGCAAAGCAGTTACCTGTGAGTGTAATCAATATTCCAAAGCTTTGGGCCTGAATTCTGCCACCTACACGTACTGGCTGTGCAAATTCTTCCACTGAGGCCAACATGGCTTTTTGCATAAAACAACTTCTTAAGCCACAGGATGAAATTCTCTAAGTCACTACTTTGACTGTGTTTTGTGCTTTCTACTTGTGCTTCATAGAGAAAAGATAGTTAAAAATTCAGACGAAAGAATAAACCTCATAACTTGGATCAACTTTTATTTCATTTCATTTTTGAAACTTTTTAACAACCTGCTAAATGACAGTTAGCAGGAGTCTTCCTTGACACATGCTCTTCGAAATCACAAATGAATGTGGGTCCTTGGTTTAAGGAATTTTTACTGAGTTTTCATTACTTTTTTAATTACTCTGTTACTTTTCTGCTTGGCTGAAAGGAAAAAGCTGCTTCTAGTCAAAACACTGTAATTAAATGTTCTGTAATGCAAACTCGTGCATAGTGGGAAGACCTGGCAAGTAGTGAGACACTTCACAGCTTAATGTTTATACTTGGCTGTCTGCTTGTGTAACAACTGTACCAGACACTGAACCAGCCCAGGCTCAGATATTGAATGTACTGGAGCTTCTTTGAGCTTCTGACTTTTCTTATATCATTGTGCAGCCCAACCTGCTTTTGTGCCCAACTTATGTGCCCAGCTCTCCACTGGGCACAGTAAAAACCCCACAAAACAGAAAACAAAACCCCTTTCAGATGACAAAAAGTGGAGTTAGTTGTGGGCTTTCTAGAGATTGTCCCTCTGGGATATTGAAGGCAAGACAATTGCATCACTCAGTGTTACCAGATACTGTAAAGAAATCTGGGAGCCTGAAAATGGAGATTTGCACCTCATCTGTGGCCAGAAATGGATCAGCCATAAGACACTTGCATATCATTACCATAGATTGTTATTTGTGTTATATGTGAGAGCAAATCTAAGACTCAGTTAAGCCACAGCCACACCACCAACATCCTTTTGCTCTAAAAAATTATATTGGCAAAATGAACAAAGCCAGCAGAAGACTGAAGAAAGAAACTGGAAACAGTCAGAAATGTGAGCAGGATGCTGAGAGCCAGGGCAGCTCTTTGCCAGCCCAGATATCACTTTGGGCTTTATTCTGCGTGTGGTTCTGTGGAGCCTGCTTTGGGAAGGACCTTGGGCTTCCTTAGGGTTGTCCATCAGTTTGTTTTTAAGGCAGAACAGTTCATTTGCTTCTTGTGGCAGCATGCACACAGTAACCTGTTGCCAGCCTTGGTCAGAGAATTGATAACTGCATTTCCCTGTATTTTGGGTTCACCCCTTTGGCTTTTCCCTCTCTGTCTCTTCTCCCACCTTTGCCCCCAAGCTTCTCACAGCATTGCAGCCATTTGGGGCAGCTTGTGATTGGTTCCTGCTTTTCCTTGGCTCCAAACACCAATGCTGTGTCCAAATTACTTATCCCAGGGCGAACTGGTGCCAGCAGAGAACCTACATTTTCTCTTTGGCTCTCAGATACCTCTCTTCTTCTTGCATCCCATTCAGTTCTCAGCCTGTTACCAGCATTGTCATCACTTGGTGACTCTGCTGGAGCTGCTGGTGTCTGTGCAGCCCTAAGCCTGGTTCATCTGGTTTATTAAACCAGTTTTGCAGCTGATTAGTTTCATTTTAGAGGCCCAGAACCGCTGAGCATGGGGCAAATTGCCGTCAGCCGTGGGGAGGGGAGCATCCCTGCCAGCCAGGATCTGGCTGCTCTCCCTTCCTGACACATCCAACAGCCCATGAGGAATCACTTCTCTTGACATTTCTGGTGAGGAAGAATAGAAGCTGGCCAAGAGCTTAAGATTAAAATTCGTCTTTCTTACTTTTTTTTTTTTTTTTTTTAAGTACCATGATGTAATTGCTGAAAAATAAATGGTCAAAATTGTGGTTGTATTTCTTATAAGAAAGATTGTCTTTCCAGCAGCTCAATTTCCCCAGCACCAAACTGGGAATTAGTTCAACACAAACACAGGAGGAGAGTGTCATATTCTGAAAAGCTGCCTGCAGAACCTGCTTTTTCTTTTCTGGAGGGTTATGGAGTTGGGTGCATTTTGTGCACATTCTGACAAAACTTAAAAGAAAACTTGGCTTGTGTCTAAAGAAACTTTCAAAGCCCCAGTCTCTAGTCTCAGCTCAGAGCCATTCTGGGTGGTTCCTCACATGCCCACTTTGCAGGAGTATCTTCCTTGCTGCTACACTGGCTCTTGTACTTCCAATCATGCACAGTACACCAGTTTTAATTCTGTTACCTCCAGGTTTTGGACAATTCACATTCAGATCCTGCCCTTCTGCTTGTCCTGCCTCCCTCCAGTTGCTCCAATTTACCTTCCCACCCCCTTCCTGCCCCAGTGTGGCTGCTTTGAGCTTCCCCTGCCTGTGGTGAGCAGCTCCTCGCTCCCCTGGCACATCCCATCCCTTCCAGCCCCTCCACAGCCTCCCTGTCCCTTCCTTTCCCGGTCAAGCAGCTCAGCAGCCTCTGCAGCTTTATCTCACATCGCGTTTTCTCCTCTCAATTTGCCCACTGGGTTTTCAGGGAGGAGCTTCACTTTTCACTTTTGGTGTTTAAAAGCGACAAACCTTCAGGGCCTGCTGAGTGTCGGTTAAAATAATAAAGGCACTAATTAATTGACAAGATGTTTTCACTCCAATTTAATCTGCCAGAATTGAACTCTGCCTGGAGGACATAAGCTGTCTTCCCTTTCCTTTTGGTTTCCATACCTTCCAGTTCTAGCACTTGTAAGGCTTTACTTAATCTAGTGATTACTGCTGAGGCAGCTTGAGAAGCAATGTGAAAACAGACACAAGTATCAAATGCATCTGTCACCTTTTCCAAGGTGTCTTTGTGTCTTCTGCTTTCTGTTTGAAGGAGCACGGTGTGACAGCAGCATTTCTATGCTGCCATATTTTATTTCTGACTGTTTCAAAGACTCTCCAGTGAGGAGAGACTTCGAGGAGTATCACAGCACTGAAATACCTTCAGCAGTAGGGTTTATTTTCCCACAGCTTCTCTGGGAACCTTCTTGCATCACTGTTTTTGCCTTAAATTAATATTAACTTGCTAGAACTGAAGCAATTGATTTTACAATAATTTCTGACGTACAGCTATTATTAAGTTTTGTTTAAATTTTGTCTAATAATTTATTAATTAAAGAAAGCTGTTAGCTGGACATCATAAACACCCACATACCAGTTCCTGGCTTCCTTCCACTGTAATCCTTTTTGTCCTCCATCTCTCTTGCATTACCTTTAATTGCCTCTTGCATTACCCCCAATGCCAATCTTGTCTCTTCTCAGATGAGGATTCAAAATTTGCTCTTTTTGATATTTTGAATAGTGAATGACTTTACCTGTTATTTTTAAGTGGCTGTTTAAAGATGTGACGAGGGAATCTGAAACGATTCATTGTGTTAATAGTTACTGTCTACATTGATAATAATTATATATGGAAAAGCAATCTCTGCAGTGTTACCCATTTGTCACTAAAACCCCCACAAATCTGCTGCTGTAGAAAAGGGGATTTATTCACTTTACAAGTTTTTAACCTTACAAAATGCCACCTCTGCTTCAGGTAGAGACCACACGAAGATTAAATACAATAAACATGAAGTAAATGTGGTAAAATGTATGGAATAAGCAAAGGCTGTAGTGCACATCATGAATGTAATGTGATTTTCATTAGCAAAATATCTAAAAGTGAATTGGAAAATAACATTTAACAAGTATTGCCCTGAAATCAATCATATAAACACAAGCAGGCAGTTAAAAATGGGAGCTGAAATCTTTAGTAATGAGCACCATAACCGGTAAAATACCACATCAGTGTTGGTAATTCATTAACAATACTGGGAGAAATCATGTAAACATGGCAGTTTCTGTTTCAGAGAGAAGTTGATGAAATGTTGGGAAATACGTGCTGCTGAGAGAGGGGAGATGTCTCCCCCTGTGGCAACATAGGAATGACTTTCAAAGAGCCAGATTAAAAATGAATCCTAGCTTGGGGCTGTGCCTCAGGCTCTTCCCAAATCCCGGTCCCTCATTTGCTTGTCCTGGTGTGCTGGGCCCTGGCTTTGGGAACAAGCCCTGCTCGCCCCCTGCTCTGCTGTTCCTTGCCCCCAGGCAAGGCAGATGTCTCACCAAGTGCCTTCATCACATGATCCAGTAGGGAAAAAAGCCTTCCAAAATTAAAATGTCCTTTCCTGGTTGTTAATGAGAGTCCCCGAGGGGGATGTCCAGGTATCTCCAGGAATCCTTCACTCTGGCAGAGATGGGCTGGGAGGCTTCTTGGTTTTGTTCACTGTGACTGGCACAGTGAACCTTAAAAGTGCTAATAACAAAACTCCTGCTCCTACAAAAGGCATTTTTTAGAGCCTATGAGCAATTGAGAGAGCAACAGCTTAAACCACCACCACCTTAGGGGCAGAAAGTGCCCAAAAGGTGAAGCAATATTAGGACCTTCTTGTGCAAGGGAAAGGAAAAAAAAGTTTTAAAAAAATTGACAAAACCCCAGAGGAAATGAGAAAATAAAAGATGCAATAACAGTAGGAAGCCATCAGACTGTGTACAGTGTACAGAAATGCCAAAAATACCAGGGAAAGGAACCACAGCTCATAAATTTAAGTGTTGCATTTTAAAGAAGAGAAAAGCCCAGGACTGAAGTACTCTAGAAGTGCATGAAAAAGTGCAAAGTCATTTAGCTGACACTGAGCTGAGCCCAGGTGCCTTACACCTCCATCAGACTGGAGTGGGATTTGGGGCCAGGAGCTTGTTCAGGGCCATGAACTGTTCACCCTGGGCCATCCTGGGCAAGGGAGGGCTGTCACAGAGTCCTGGCAGATCCCATGGCAGAGCCAGTGCAGGATGGGGCACAGCCAGACTGACTTCCAAACAATTTGCAGGCTTTGGGAGCAAATGCCCAGAGCTGAGAATTGCTTTTGTCCAGGCACGTTACCCTTGTTCTCCTGGGACAGGATCCCTGAAGGCTCATCCAGGAGGTTTGGGGGAGCACTGGGCAATCTGCTAAGCTGCATTAGCTGTAAAATCCCATTTACAGAGGGAAAGAGCTTGAACTTTGTCTGTGTTTCCTTTAGTTTAGCCAGTGCAGAGCTGCAGGCTGTCCTGATTACCCAGCCTTTCCCCTGACACAAACCAAATGGCTTCCAGCTTGAGGAACTGTCTGTTGAGTCCCATGTTTATTATAAATCCAGGAGATGAAAAAAATTATTTCAGTTTCTATGTTTTTTACAGCGTTTCCCACCAGAGAACACTAACACTTGTAAAACAATAAATGCTGTAGTATAACATAGCAAGACTGTAAAATACTGAACAGTAGATAAAATTATTTACAAAAGACCATTATGGTTTCTTCTGGAGGAATAACGCAGGATTTAATTTTAAGATACATGTGGTGGGTGTCATTTTTAGATGCTACAAAAAGGAGCATAAATACAGAAGTGCACATGTGCAATAGGGGACATTGACAATTTTCATTACTTCTCTCACTAAAAATAATTTGCCTCTGTAATTGATTTCATTTCTGCTCCACCAGTTTCTGAAAAGCAACTACTTTGCTAAGCAATTCAAGGGAAAAACATCACCATCAGAACTTCAGTGTCCCACTTGGGCTGATTTTCAAACAAGGTTTCATGGGAAGACTGGGTATGCAGAGGATGAGAGGGAAAGTTGTGTTGTTTTGGTGCAGTGAATGGGTCAGGGACATTTCTCCCATTAGGCTAATTTGTTCCCTGACGAGGTTTTTTCCATTCTTGCTGTAATACTGAATTCCAGGGCAAATGTTGAGTGCTGCTGTCACAGGATGGTGGTTGGAAGGGAAATGCTTGGCGCTGCCTCCTGTTCCTCATTGTGCAGTCAAGTCTGAGCCAGCTTGCAAGATGGGGAAATGCACATTAGCATGAGGGAGTCTAGTCCTGAAAGCAGAGCATTCGAGTCATCACCTCCCTGTGCATTTCAGCCTCTTTTCTCCTTGCTATAAAAACAAAGGCCAGTGGCTCCAATGGCAGAGGTGGGAGCTGTGTTTCAAAGCACACTTGAACTTGCCAGCTTTTTCTGTTGATATTCCCTGCAGATGGTTTTCTACCTCTGGAAAAGCAAAAAATGGAGACCCAGCACAACAGGCTGTGGAAGTTACAAAGCCCTCAGAGGTGGCCAGGCAGGTTTGCTGATTGCTCCTGGGGAGCACTTGTTTTCCCCAATGTAATCCCTAAATAAAAATCGAGGTACTTTCAGCCATAGTAGAAAAGAATTAATTTCCCAGCATAACACGTGTGGATTTGCCAGTTCTCCCTTGATTTTCATTGCATCATTAAGTAAACAGTGGAGCAGTTTGCTTGGCCGTGCTGAGCTCTACCTGGGCCTGCTGGGGCAGTGTCCGTGGATCAGAGTGTGCTGGGAGCACAGGCAGTGCTGGAACAGGGATGGCACTTCAGGTACAGCCTGGGCACTGCTGCAACCTGCTGGGGAAGGGACACAAGGCTCTCTTGGCCAGGGAGTTTTTCTGGCTGAAATACACTGGAACTTCAGCTCAGAGCTGTCTGGAATTCAGGTAGCTGCTTCATCACATGCAATCAGCCAGCTGAGCCTTTCCCTAAAATTTCAAATTGAGAGGGAATAAAGTGGCTTAATACAAGCTGCAGAACTTCCTTTTTTTTTTTTGCTTTTCCCCAAAGGGAGCTCTACCCTTTTCTATAAACTTTGACTTTCTATAACTGCTAGAACCACTTTGGCAAAAAGTTGAACATTTGACAGTTTTTATTTACATGTCGACATGTGGTTTTTATATTCTTAAGTTTAGAGAGATGGTGAATTCTGTCGTTTTCAAATGTTTAACTTGTAAGTGTTGGAATCTGCTGGGTGTTTGAAATGGATTGAGAAAGGAAGTAGGGCATTAGTTTTATTGGGAAAAAGAGAAAAAATATTTTAAAAGTTCCTTTAAACAAATATTTTTCTTGCATAATATAGAAAAATGTATTTATATTGATTATAGCGTTTGATACTGCGTAATATAAATGCCAGTTGGGAAATATTGCTGCAGTGAAATATTCTGTATTTATTGTATAATAAATGTTCCACAGAAATAGCGTATAATGTTTAGAAAAAATAAAATGGGATTAGAGGGAATGTATTGCATGGCTAAAGCTTTTATGTTGTGCTAATAGTACTTCAAAAACCATTTTGTATTAAATAGACTTTTGTATTTACCACAGACTGTGAACAAAGTGGGTATTTCTGAAGGCAGACTTTATCACTGTCTGAAGAAGCCTTTAGCCAGCACCAAATTCGTATTCCCTCTCTCCGTTAATCACAGTCTTAATTAAACAAAGCTGAGCTGAATAGGAAGGCAGTGAGATCATTTTAGACCCTTAATCTGTGAATACGAAATCCTTAATCCACGGATGTAAAATAATTTTCCAAAATTGGGAGTGAGCATGGTAAGATGTGTGACCTGCAGGGAAACTGAGGCAGGCCCAGACTGCCACTTCCCCGGGGCTGTGCTGAGGACAAGGCAGAGATGGATGCTCCAGCTCCAGCTCCAGCTCCAGCTCCATCCAGCTCCAGCTCCAGCTCCATCCAGCTCCAGCTCCAGCTCCAGCTCCAGCTCCATCCAGCTCCAGCTCCAGCTCCA
>VYXF01002805.1:2287425-2306357 GCA_013397295.1 Polioptila caerulea | reverse complement strand
CAGCTCCGGCTCCGGCTCCAGCTCCAGCTCCGGCTCCGGCCCCAGCTGAGCCCAGCAGGGCTCTCCATCCTGCGAACCTGCCCCAGCCCGTGCTAGCGGGCGAGCAGCAGCCTTTGAACAACTTGTTTTAATTATGTGAGGAGCACGCTGGCTTTCCACAGTCGCCTTTTAATGTTTTTTATATTTCTGTTCACACTCTGTCGCAGATCCGTGCTGCATTCAATTACCGCGGCCGGGCTCGTGTGCGGTGCCGAACGCAGCACGGGGCTCTGCCACTGCCGAGCCCACCCCTTGCCTTCTTCACCTCGGCTTTAGGCAAACACGGAATTCTTTGCGTTGCTGGTCGCAGAAAACCCTAGCAGACCTGTATTTTCCAGGCAGGTCTGTTGTTCAGAACCAGCCAAAAGGATTTGCAGCCCGTCCGTGCTTTGCCTGACAGTTGCTGTGGGATGCCCCGTTGTCAGTGCCCGATCCCCGTGTTCTGCAGGAGAGCGCTGTCCCTTGGGCTGCACGACCTTGGACCTGCTCTTCCCCGGCCACTGCAGTTCATGCGGGGCATTGGCCCCTGCCTGGGCCCGGTGTGGGGCCCATCCTGTTGGGCTTCCCTAAACAGCAGGAGCCTCCAGCACATCTCCGTCCCCCCTGCCCCAGAGGAGCCGTGTGCAGGTGGCTGCAGCTGGGGGATTCCTTTCCGTGGCCCTGGAGATGCTGCAGCCATCGCTGTGGCGGCAGCGCTCTCCTCGGGTCTGTAAAAAATTCTGGGATCGGCAGAGGGAGCCCCAGGACACGCAGTCAGCTGCGGATTTCGGACCAACGCAGTTTTCTGGGGGCTGAGGTGTTCCTGACATGAACTCTCTGCCTTTGAGTGTGGCAGGAACTTATTTTTAAGCCCCCAAACTGTGCAGCGGCTGCGTGGGGGCACCTGGGTTGTGCTGGAAGGAGGAGGGCTTAGAGGGAGAGGTATTACTAATAGGAATCTCTTTAGGGAAGGGACTTTTTTCCTAAAATGATTAATAATGAGGTCAGCACACAAACCCAAGGTGTGCCAACATGACCCTCTGGTGCGCCTCTTGGCTGACCACAGACCTGTCCATAAGTCTGAGTAAGAAGCAGGATTGGATTTGGATAACCCCTTGGAGCTAAACTGTGCAAAATGTTACTTTAGCTGGGATTTGCTGTGGGGTCTTTGCATGAGAAAAATACTAAAAGGGACACTATAAGGATTGTTGGTATCCTTGTTCTGTAACTCCACTTTATTACTTCTGACTGATCAGATTTCATTGCTCAGCCATAACACCCATCTGATTTTTGAGGAAAAAAAGGGTTTTAGACAATCACTATGCTTTCTGAGACTGTTCAAAACCATCAAATTCACTTGGAAAATTGATGAAAATGGCAGCTTTCTTCATCGTTGAAAGTCATGTTGATTTTCAAGTGCTTATTGATGGGTTTTTAACTGAAAAAGAAGCCCTGCAAGCCTGACCTTGAACAAGAGATGGGCATTTTCAGAGGCAGCAGGGCCTGGCTAGGATATTTCATACGGTTATGCCAGAGCCGGAGCTCCCTCTTGTGAGAAAGAGAAATATCAGAAAGGCCCAGGGCTGTCAGCTGGAAACGTGCCACTGGAAGGTGGTGTTCAGCAGGGAAGCAATTCCTGGTAGCCTTTCCTATAAGTCTGCACACACCTCCATCCACTGGCACAAGAAAACAGATTTGAAGCTACCAATCTGCAAAATTGGGGAGTGGCACCAGAATTTGTACTTAGCTGTGATGTCTCACAGACTTCTGATGCTTGATAAGAATATAGGAGTATTTTTCAGTGGAAGTAATTCCTCTGTTCCACACTCCCTGGTGACTTTTGTCACTGGCAAAAAAAGGCCTAACTTTATGTGAGCTAATAAAAAGCAGAAAATAAAGGAATCTGTCAGAAGTGATAAATACTGTTTGCACTTTTTGTGTTCTCTGTGCTCAGCATCAGCTGTGCTGAATTGGTGACTCTGCTGCCACCCTCAGCACAGAGCACCAGGGCTGGGCTCCCTCGTGTCCCTGCCAATCTCCCTTGGCAAAGGAGGGGGTTCCAGACTGCTCAGGGTATAGTGGGATGCATTCTCCAGTAGAATGATACTGGAAACCCTGTAGATGTCTTTAGGTGTATTTTAGCTCAGGAACATTTGTGGAAAATACTTGGTATTTTGTGAGATCTGGTACACTTCAAAGGGGAAAAAACTGTTTCAGAAATATTTTTATGAGCCTTAGGAGTAAGTTTTTTCTGGCAGGTGTGATTTAGTGGCAGCCAAAGGGGTGACAGTCACCAGCAGCAGTGTGATTTCATTGGGGAGAGCAGTGGCAGGGCCTGGGCAGCCCATCCATGCAGAGGGCCTGGGAATTGGGGTTCTCCCCCTTCCTGCTGGGGTCACACCTTGCCCCACGGCCACTGCCGAGGAGCAGCTGCTCCTCACAGGGAGTAAACAAGTGTTTAAGAGTCTTCTACAATGGGTTTGTTTGGCTGCTGATAAATAACCAGAGCTCCTGGGTTCTCCATTGGTGCAGCTGCTGGGACCTTAACACCAAAGCTGAAGAATTTGGGTTGCTTCCTTGCAGCCCATCCCCACCAGGACCTGTCACCTCTGTCCCTTTTCCATCAGGGAAAGGACAACTCTTGCATCTCACAGACTGTCCCTCAAAACCAGGGTGCACCCAGGTGATGGCACCTCCAGGGACTGAAACACTGCTTTTCCAGGATGTAGTTTATTAAATCAACCTCTTTTCCCTCTGTGTGGCAAGAGTTAATTGTGCTAGTATATTATTCCACAGGATTATTTAAAAAAAAAAAAAAATCATAGCTTTTCTTACAGCAGGGAACATGTCCAATAATTGATGTGGGAATATTAATGCAATATGTATGTTATCAATTTAGAAAAGCAGAAGACATATTTCCTTAAGCTTCTAATCATTTATACATATGACCTTCATTTATGTAGCAGAAGAGCTCTTCCAGAGAGCTGCAATTTGCTTCAGATGTTTAGCTTGGGTATTTTGCTTTACCTTCTAACTGCCAAGTTTGGGATTATTTAGCAGTAAAATTAGAAATGTGGATTTGAGTATGTACCAAAGTCCTGACAGGTGTTAATGGAACTCAAGTTGAATATTTTATTCTTTAAATAGTAAAATGTAAACCTGCATTTGTTTAGCTTTGCCTTCCTGCCAACTGTATCAGGTATCCTGTGTGACTGGAATCACTGTTTTCTGTACATGGTCTTCATGGCAGTTTCCAGTGCCTGTTCCCAGCCCAGCCTGTATTTATAATCCTAACAGATTTCAGCTCCACAGAGGATTCCTTAGGCAAACGTGTGATTCTCAGCTCAAAGAGATAGGAAAGAAAACTCACCATGCAGTATAGCCCAGATTTGAAGAATATGCCTAAAGATGCAAAGAGACACCTAAGAGGATTTCTCAGAAGGAAATAAAATCCTGGAGATGAAATTAAAGCAATTTAAGGCATTTGTGTTAAAAACAAACAAGCAAACAAACAAACCCAAACGACTTAGTCCCTTTTTATGGTTTTAGGCATTCAGACACCTTTGAAAATCTGTTCCTCAGTCCAATGCAATTCAGCAGTGTCACTTACTCGGGGCAAACTCCAGCTGAGAGGGATTCCTTTTGTTCCCAGCGGTCTCCAGGTTTGCTCAGATTGCTCTGTGGGACGTGCTCTGTTTCAGGGAGGAGCACTGGATGTTCAGGAAAGGATGCAGGGTACTGGCACAGCACAGGCTCAGCCTCCCTCCTCACAGGAGCTGTGCTGGGATGTGTTTATTATGTCTGCATTTTGATGTCCATCAGTGGTGACAGTGGCTCCTCAACACCTTCCTGGGACAGACTCACACCTCCTTTGGAGGCATCTTTTCCTTCTGAGTGCTTGAGAAGAAGCCAAGGTGCTGGTCTGAGCACTCATGGACGCCTGGAGTGGGGGGAAAGGAAGCCTTCCCTGAGTTATGGAAAAGCCTGGATCTGCTGTCTGACCCACACCTTGGTCCTGCCTGCTGGAGGGGAGGAGCTGCCCTGGGGCTCTCGGTGACCATTGCCCTGAGGATGGAGGGTGTCCTGCTGCCCTGCTGAAATGAAGGGAACCATAAAGTGTGGGAAGATGGGTCTAACCCTCCAATAAAGCAGCACAGTGCACTCCCTCCCTAGCCCAGTCCCAGGCCAGTGTCCCCACAGGCCGTGTCTGTATTGTCCCTGTGCCCAGCAGCTCTCTAGTCCAGTGTCTGGCACACAGACACACCTGGAGGGTTGCAGACTTTCAGAGAGGAGGGAGAAGCTCTTAAATCAAGAAGGCCTAAACTTGTCAGAGTTCTGAAAATTAGCATCATACTTTTCTTGGTGTCCTCAATGAATTGAACTTCTGTATAACACAGGGCCAGAAATGCACTTTAAAAGTTGCATCACTTGGTTTTGAATGAGAGTTTCTGGCATTGGCCAGAAAATCTGTATTTGCACAGAAGAATTATTTTATTTTCTTCTGGCTTCCCCCACCACCACAAAAATCGTTTCGCCAAAGGAATGGGCAAATTTCATCTCAGTAGGAATCCAGTAGAAGGCTCAGTCTCATAAGGCCTTTAGCTACATTGGGACTTGGTACAGTTTTGATGCTTTAAAGAAAAATCCTGTCATGGTTGAGTGGTTTTCAGCCCACGGAGCCGAGACAGGCAGCCTGCAAGGCTGTGACAATCTATGGCTACAGCCTTCCTCCTGCTGACTCTGGACCATGGGCTCCCCAAACACCTCAGGGAGTTTGCAGTTTGCTTTGAAATTGAAGCAGAGAGGAGCTTTTAGTGTAACTCTGCAGATCTCAGAAGGGCCTATCTCAGGAGGGAATATTCCGATGGCTTTGTGCTGTCAGTGAATTAAATTATATAGGCTGGCTATTTTTTCATCTTCTATTGCTCTGACCTAATTTAATACAAATGCATTACTGGAGAGCTGAACTAAAATCGTGTAGGTCTTAATAAGATCATAACAAAACCCATTGAAATCTTTTTCTCTTATGCAATTTAAATTCAATTTACAGTCACTGTTTATTTTCACATACTTGGTTGTTGTTTTAAGCACTGGGGTTTTTTTGCACTGCTTGCGTAACTTAGAGCTATTGCAGTATCAAACCGGTGCTCCTAATGTGCTCTGGAATTTGGCTTTTTGGACTTTTACCACTTAGAAAATGTATCCAGTTGAAAGGACAGTGTCAGAAACAGGGGAGCGTTTCCACAAGCAGCAGCTCTCCCTGCTGCTGGGGGTGCACGGAGGAGAGAAAGGAGCTGGGAACGCACTCAGCACCCGCATCCTTTCCTTGGGAGCACACCCGAGCCCTGAGCGGGCTGGGGCCATTCCTGTGGCACACCTGAGCCCTTGGGCTCCAACTTCCCTCTGCCCTGCTGCCACATGGGAACGAGGGCGTCACAGGCCTGTGATTGTGTCGTTAAATGCTGGACTCGATGGCCTCGGAGGTGTCTGCCAGCCTGACGGATGCTGGGATTCCGTGGGCACATCTCATCAGCTCCCCTGCAAAGGCCCCTCTGGAGCACGGCGGGACCATCACTTCTGTAGCCTGGGAGGTGCTGCAGCAGGATGGGAACAGAACAAGCTTTTTGATTTTCTCTACAAGGAAAAGCCCGAGCTTGGTTATATTAGAAGCTTTGAAGTCCTGCTGAATGTTTGGCTTCCAGACCAGCTGGTGGAGAGTGCAGAGAGGTGCCTTTGCTGTTTCAGTGTCAACTTGAAATTAATTTTCTCTCTCCCAGCTTGATCAGCCACTGAAGGTCATCTGATTTCAGTTGTTCCTAAAACATCGTGCATACACGGAGTACATGCACAGGGTAAATGGGGTTTGCATTCACTGGAGAAATGATTTGTAGCTATTTTTCAAGGAGTGCTGTAATTTATTAGTTGAATTCTGTTGCTTAGATTGAAAAACTATCTGACAGTCAACTGGAACCAGCAGTTCCATTTTAATTCCAAAGGGTAATAATTTTCTACTATTATATATAAAGCCTTGCCCCAGTTATTATACGTATTAGTTGTTGGGGTTTTTACAGCACCACAATGAGAAACTTGCCAAGCAATAAATTCCATTGAAAGGTTTCTTTGTGTCTTTAGGAAAAGCTTACATGAGATAACTTCCCTACTTACATGTAATAAAAGGGAATAATAAGGTACACAGCACACAAGTAACCATTAACTTGTGCTATTGTGTATTTTACTGCCTTTAATATGGATAACTTTCCAAACCATACAGACTCAAACAAGTGCCTTTGAATTTCTCTGAATCTGTCCTTTTAATTTACAGAAAACCTGATTCACATAGATTGTGGAATTAAATCATCACCCCAGCTGCTATGCTTTAAGTTTCCCAAACCTTTGTGAATCATTGTGTGGTTTTGAACAGCCTGGTTGTTGTGACATAAGAATTTTTGTAATTGATCAAATGTGTTTAGGATTGGTCCGTTTATATTTTTAACCAAAAAGAAAAAAAAAAAAGAAAAAAAAAGTTGTTTTTAGAAGAACTTACTTAATTTTTAGGAAATTGAATTAATCTTGTTTTTAGGTCACGATTTCCTTTTTGTGTTTCCAACTAATTGCAGCACAGGAATTATTTTGATTTTTGTCTCAGACATGACAGCTTTGTTGGGCTTTGGATATTTTTCTGTGTCTTCCTTCAGAAGCCCTGGTTCTTCCTGCTTAGCTGTTGTTAAGCTACCTGCCTCCTTGTCTAATGTTCTGGGAGAGAGTTCTGCCCACTTATGTCTGAGACCAAAAAACCCCAGCTCTGAGGCATCAGAATAAATAAACAGGACAGAAAGCCAGAAGTGGCCGTGATCAGAAGCAAAGCCACATGTGTAGGCTTAGAGCACAATTTGGAGCCTTTCTGCATTTCAGTTCTAGGAGAGGAATGATGAGTCAGTGCTGCCAGGGCTGCTCAGCCACAATTGCTGGGTTTGAGCTGGCACTGGGTGTCCTTGAGAGCCAGAGGGCTTGAGGAACCTTCCTGAAACAGGGGGGTCACGTCACGTAACCCCAGGAACCTCGTTCTGTAGTGACTAAAACTTCCTGAATGTCTGAGTTTCATTCAAATTTCTTGAGGACAGAAAGCTAAATTGGATACAGAGGCCCCTTCTAATGCACTAAAAGGTGCAAGCAGGCCCTGGAGAAACAAGTGCACGGTGTGGGCTCTGTGGTCACCCTGGATCAGCCTCGGCACGGGGAATTTCTGTGTTTGCAGAGGCTGCAGGGGCTGAGGAGAGGCACAGGGGCATCAAGGATCCTGCTGCTCCCACAGCAGCAAAGCCCTGGGGCCCTGGGACTGGGACACAGGCGCCCTGGAGGACCTGAGCTGTGCCCTGCATTTCTGGGGAGAGGAGAGACGGAAAGAGGAAAGTACCATCCTCAGGCACAGACTGGGTTGAACCCAGCCTGGGTTTTTCAGGGGTGCCCTGTGCAGCCTGGGTAGCTGTTAAGTGAACAGACAGGGACTGATGCAGGTCTGGAGAGCCCTTATCAAGCCCAGCTTGCAGTGGTATGTAAGTGAGAACTTTCTTTTCCCGTTAGTGTCTCCTTCCTTCCTGTTCTCCCAGAGAGCTCAGCTCCACCAGTCCTGCTGGGCACACGCTGGGGGCACCAGCCCCTCACAGGACGTGTCTCTCCCAGGAATCATCACTATCCTGGGAAGTGCAGCCCAGTGGGGCCAGGGCCACAGGGACCCAAACTACTGCAGGTGAGCCCTGTTCCACCAGAAGTCCCCTGGTTTTCCTCACCTACACGTGGGCTGTTTGAACCTCCCAGTGACTGAGGTGTCACTGCTTTGTTAAAATCCCTCTCAGGCATGTTGAGAATGCAGTATCAGGGAGCCCAGTGGTGTTCAGAAACGACAGTACACTTGTTTCCAGTTTTTAATGCTTTCTTGTAAAACTGAAAATACAAAACCAGCTGAGCAAATGTAGATCTTTATATACATGAGGTCTCTGATTAAAAAAATCCTTTTAGTTTAAAAAAAAAAAAAAAAAGAAAAAAGGGAAGACCGAGCGAACAAGTTAAATGGAAACTGATTAAAGGGAACAACATTCTCAAATAGAAGCATACTTTCCTAGAAGGAAAACATCTTCTTTACAAGTTTATTATATAACTTACATTTACACTTTATTGAGAGAACTTACAAAACAAGCTGCTTGAAATGCTCCTCATTCCCTTAAAGCATGAATTTCAAAGTGCCACAGCAAAGGAACAGGTTCCAATATTATCTTATACAGACTATTCATGTATAAAATGGTTTGGTAAATGTGAGGTGTTCATTTAAATGAGCACATATAGGGATACAGACTAAATAGAAGTACTTGAACAACACCTTTGTTATTACATACAGTTATAGGTATAATAAAGGAAACAAGGCCAGCACTGCTCTTAGGTATCTGTGTAGATGGAGGGAATGTGATTCAAGCAGTGATCAAAGGCACTGTTCTGGAAGAATCCACTTTCATCCGTTCCACTGGAGACCATGTCTTCAGAGACACACGGGGCTTCAGAGATGCCCTCATAGCCTGGAGGAGTGACAAGGGCATGGACACGAGTTAGTGCCAGTGCACGGGGGGAGGGAAGCACAGCTCAGAGTTAATGCCAAGACAGCAGTGCTCAGCACCAAAGCACCAATTTCTGTGGGTGTTTGTGTCACCCATTCATTTCTGGGCACAGCCTGCACTTGCCAGTGGAGTGCAAGTACCAGAGCACGGCTCTCTTGGGACTCACTGCCAGTATCTGAACAGGACATCAAAACAATGAGTGGGCAACAATCCTACTAAGTGTGCACTACAAGTGATGCAGTCCTCTTGGTTGGTGCTTTTCCTTTGAATAGCACTTTGAAAAAGTGTTCCATGTGTCTCCCAGCTGCTCGAAGGACACACAAGAAATCTGGTTCCTACATTTCCTGGCTCTCCACAAAGTGCATGGCTGGAGAAGGTCAGGCTGTGAACCTCTGCCCACCCAAACCCACCAGGCCAAGCTTGCTGGTGCTTGCCAGGATACCAGAAAGGGAAGTAGGGAAGAATTTCTGTGTCCTTTTTCATAATGCCAAACTTCTGCAGCTATTACAAACCTCCTGAGCTGCATGTCTGTGTGGAAAGGAGCAGATTTGCCATTCTACTTGATGCTATGGTAGCTGGAGTGCCAGGGAGTCTAAAAGAACATTTCTTGCCTACCCCAAAGGACATGAAAACTCCTATTATGACCCACTACAGCCTGCTTTGGCAACTGGCCAGTCAAGGCCCACATACACATATTCACTTTACTGCAGTCTAGCTCCTCCTTACGTCCCCTCTGCTCTGTTCACCCCCTTAGCTCATTGTTAATACATACTCTGATTTCCTTTATAGCACCTGGTTTGGGTTGGGTCTTTAGAGAAGTGTCTGTGTGAACTTCAGCACAACGTTCTGAGCCCCCAGGGAGCCCAGAGCCCACCTACCACAACTGGAATAAGCAGCAGCAGCAGCAGCTGAGGGAGCACAAGATGCAGTTTAGCAAATGCCTGTGCCTGACACAGAGAGTCGAGCCCTTACACACAGTGGGGACTGCCCTGGGGACTGGCTGATCCTCGTGGCTGAAGCATCAGACCTGGCTCCACTCTCTGCCCCATGGAGGGGTCTGTGGGGCCTTTGGGAAATGACTCTCTCTGTGCCTCGGTGGAAAATGAGGGGATTCCTTCTCTCCAGCCTCCCCCTTGTCTTTTCCACCTGCCCACACCTCTGCAGGCAGGTGTGCCTGATGGGGCTGAGCCAAACTCTGCCCAGCTCCACAGGAGTCTCAGGGCTAAGTGGCACCACACCAGCAGCCAGGGATGGATCCTGCAGGAAAACCTGTCCACTTCATTGTGGCTGTTCTGCTGTTAGTATGTTTTATTATTTGAGCTCAAATTCTCTACTTACTTACATTTCTGCATTTTCCTCTGACTGATTAATTTACTGTTGGTTTACAGGTCAGATTCTGCTGTCTGCAGAGATCTGGCACACAGTGAATGTCCAGAGGTTCTGCAGGATGACCTCAGCATGTTTATCTGTGTCGGGCCGAGGGCACTGACCAGTATTTTGGTAAGTTTTGTGAGTGTTTATGTTATGCTAATTTCTATTTGATGAGCCTGTATACAGGGTGGATACAGAACCACAGATGGATAAAACCCAAGATAAGCATACACCCCAGAAATCATTATTAGATTCCAGATAGAGTAAACTATCCCAAGTCTTGAACAGAAAATAAAAATTTATTGACTGTTAATGTGATTCATGGAACAGCTGTTTGCCAGTCACATTTGGCATTCCTGCGAGATGAGATCTCATTTAATATTAATGGTGCTATAAAAGCCTGAAAAAAATTAATGCACAGCCTTGATGAATCTTGCAAACCTGAATGGTTCTATTTTACACACTAAAAGATGAGATTTATATATTTCATACGTGTTTATGTTTCAGCCTTTTAAGTATTTGCATGCCTCAATAACCACTCTAAAAACAAAAATACTAAACAGAAACATTTCATGATAGTTTAGGCCCAGACAGAAAAATCAACTGTTGTTGAAGTTGGTGTCTTGCCACAGTATTATTCTTTCCTGCTACAATTTCTTTTGGAAAGTTTATTTAGTCTGTTCTTTAAATATTGCAGACTGTCAATCTAAGCTTGAAATTTGATGTTAACATGAAAAAACCCTATGTTTTAGTAATATCAAACTTATGAGTAACACTAAAGAATTCAAAGCTGAAGCTGAAACTTCATCTGAAATGTTTCCCTTGTGTTGGTTACTGATGCATGCACTTCCCAGAATGGAACTGCAGACAAATGCGTGCGCACTTGCTCTGAACAGAGTCTCCTTTAATACAAAACAAACAGGAAAGTCAACTCTAATTTTGTGGTCTGACTCAGGCCCCAATTCAAAAAGCACTTAAACATATGTTTTCAGTATCGTTCTTAACCGAGGTGCCCTCCTGAGTGCAGACATGAGGAGAACTTTCTTGGAGATATGTAAGTAAAGATTGTGTTTTATGGCTCTGACAATACTCACATTTTCTTTGATTTCAGCAATTCTGTCAATTCTTCATTTTAAAGGTAGGAAAAAGAAGAATACTATAATACTGCAGTACTGTAGTAAAATAGCCATTATAACTTTGACCTGATTAGAAAAGCCTGCCTGAGCACACCTGAGATGTCAAGGAACAACCCACAAAAAATGTAGGCAGTGCCTTGTCAGCTCTCCTGAAGGTGGGTGTTGCCTGTGGCATCCAGCAGGATGGAAGAGACTTTGTCTATCAGTCAAATATAGCAGGACAAAGAAAAAAGAATTGCTTTCCTTCTGGGGTTTTTATAGATGAAAATTAATTTCAGGGCTGTATTTTTTCTACAAACATGTTTTTGTCATAACATTGAATATAAAATGTGTTCTTTGCCCCTCCTGCTACAAATATCATAGGGTTATTCCTTAGAGGTGGAATAAATTACCTGTTGAAGCTAAAGGTGCATTGAGTATGTGATAGCCATTCTGCCTCAGAGGATTGAAGCAATGGGATTCCCCTGTGAGCACATCACTGCTGACAGACTGGTCCATTGTTCTGTAGCAATCTCCGTAGTGGAAACAGTTTTGTATGGAGTGAAAGCTGCCTTGGTAACCTGAAAGCAGATATTGCACACAATTCAGTCCTCCTGCAGTGGTACTACCTCTGCTTCTGCCACAGCACATCATTACTGTGGGGGTTTTAGTTCCTCAGTTTTAACTTTGGAAAAATGATTGTCCTGTTCTGTAAAGTGCAGTTCCACAAGGGCTGCATCAGACGTGGTCCCACAAGGGGCTGTGGACTGTGATCCCCCATCAAGCAAGAATCTCAAGGGTGGGCTTCATTTCAAGCAAGAGATCAGCTGAACACAGTCAACAGCACACTTGGTTCCAGGCTAAGTAGGATCAGGTCCAGGATGCTCAGCTCCTGGGGAATGTCTCTGGAACAAATCACTGTTAATTTAAATACCATAATGCAGTATTTGAATGACAGCACTGCCGTGTTTTCAGTCCAGGAAAGCCTTTTCCCATCCAGTGTGTGCTGAGCACTGCTGGAGACAGCACTGGTTATCCAGTACACCTTCACAGCTTCCTCACACCTCCTGCCCAGACTGACCTTGATTGAAATGAATCCCCTTTCACTTCACCACAGAGTGCAGGTAAAATGGACCTACAGTGCAGGACTGACTCCACGTGGTTGTCAGAGTTCAACAGAGGCTCTTCTGCTTCTGCACAGTGCTAAGATAGATCTGTATGATCTCTGCTTGCCTCAGTCATTCTGCTTTGGGGCATGTTTCACTTCTGTCCTCCACATACCCAACATTTCTTAGACCCAGGGTTTTTTTCCCAAGTATTGTATTATCACTATCCAGCAGTTTGGATTTTGCCATCAGAAGTTATGAATGAGTTGCAGACAACAAAAAAAGATATTTAACAGTAAAGGACAAATGAATTGCTGAGGAAGGAATTTTGCAATTTATAAGTTGTTCCAATATACTAAAAAATTGTAATTTGTTCTCATAAGGATGATCTCAAAGTGTGTCATAATATTTAAACCACGGCCTGATTTAATTCTCTTCCTTCCTCCTGCCTCAATAAGCTCTTCCTTATTCCAGGTGTATTGCACACTAACTGCACATTCCTATCAGGTACCCCTTTTCCTACCTTCTCTGAAATTATTTTCCTTCCCTTAATTGCAACTGAAGTCAACCAAATTAGGCCTAAAGTCCAGCAGAATGTGCTTCAGGATTTTCCTCTAATTGCCAGAAGAAATACAGAGCTGCTGTCTTTCTTGCCTGAGCCTTCCTCAGACTGAACCAATCCCTCAGGAACTCCTGCTGGAGCTCGGGGCAGTTCAGTGAATCCCAGCCACATTTCCCCATTTCCAGCCTGGCCCCACTCCCAGCAGAGACCTGCCCTGCTGGGCTCCTGTGCAGCTCTTCAGTCTGTTTGTTCACAAATCAAATCCCTGGGGCTGTCCCCAGAGCACCTGGGGCTCTCTGGGGTCAGTGTGTCCCTTACAGTTCCAGCAGTGCAAGCTCTCTCCTGGCCAGTGACATCTCCCACACTGGTCTGTGTTTTCCCTCTACTACCAAAGTCTGACCAAGCACACAGCACCAGGCAAAGCTGGGGTCTGGTCACTTCATATGTCCTAAGGTGGCAATAAATAAGGCCAAGTGAGGCAATTGTTGAGTAGAAATGCAATAAACTCATTGGAGTGGTAAAAGATTTGCTCTGAAGCTCCTCAGTTCAATATGTGCTTTGGCAGAATCTGCAAGGATTAGATGATTAATTTCTTGAGAACTTGATCCACTACAAAATACCTAAATTGTTGATGTCCATGATTAGTGAAGTCCTAATGGATGACTCCTGGATAAAGACACTACACACTCTGTACCCAGGCTGCTCGTATTTGCCTCTATGGAGAAGGCAGCCCAAAAATTTGGAAAGCTGAGCATTAAATGATGCATGTTCTTCCTTGGAATAAACAGCCAGCTACCTCTATTTACTGCCTGGAGAGCCTGGCTCAAAGAACCAAGGAGCTCTTATGGGAGGCAGCACAGCCCTCTTTTGATGTGGTTTTAGGTACAGTGTGTTATTGATTTGCTTTGATAATTATCCTGACTTTCTGTTTACAAAACACAAACTCCTTGCTGTAAGCCTTCTAAAAATACATCCTTTTGAGATGAGCAGTGAAAAAAAGAGACACTTGGCTTCAAAGGAGGCACAACTGGTTGCAGAGAGCACTTAAATGCATTGCTAGAGAAAAAATAAAATGAACCTTTTCCAGAGTGTCTGCTATAGACATCACTCCTAGGGAAGGCATGACGTGTATTTTCTCTGTCCCTGTCACTGCTGTCCTTCCAGGTTTGCCTTTGTGACATCAATTAAAAATCTTCCTGATCTACAGAGCTGGCACAGTGGCTTAGAAAAGCAGAGAGCAGCCAAGCATGACAGAACTGGATTGAAACTAGCTGGATCCAGGGTTTTCCCAACACCGGTGGGGAAAGGTTACTTTGAAGTGTTTTAAGTTACACTGTCTGGAAGTGTCTGAAGGAGGGAACTGCCTCAGAATCAGAGCCTGAAAAGAACTGCCATAAGCAATGAAATCCTCTTTTGGATTGCAGTGTTTATCCCTCAGCACCACTGTGAGATAATCTGAGAAGACAGAGGAAAAAGTGTTCCTGGAACCACCCAGTGAAGAGAGGGGTGTAGGAAAATCCTGGAAATCCTGGTGCTACTGCTCTGCTGAGTTCACTGGGACCTGATTTCTGCCAAGTGCTTCAACAGAGGAAATACAGAGAAATGCACCTTCCCTGTTCTAATGTGCCTGCTGGGTGGGATAGATGCAGGTATGAAACTAAAGGAAAAACATGGGGTGAGGAAGGGAAAGGGTGCAGCAGGAACACAGGTCAGGTGGAACAAAGCATGACACTAAAAATGGGATTTCTGACCCTCTGGGTTCATTGCTTTTAGTTGTGGTTCCTTTAGATTTCTTTAAATGCTTCACTGAGAAAATCTGGGGAATTAAAATACAATTAAAATCCCATGACCAAGTGTTCAGTTAACAACCACATATGGTTGATTAGAGTAAACTGAACAGGGAGCATTTTTTACAAGTTCTTTAAGAAGACTCCCTTCAGGGGTTAAAATACAAAGTAAGCTACAAGGCTGGGCCAGTGCAGGCATCCCTGCTCCTTCTGGAGTGCAAATCTGTAGGACCAACTTGGCAATAAGTGTTTCACCAATATTATTTTTGCCCCGTGGATTTCAGGTTTTCCTTCAGTTTTGATTTAAATCAAGAATTTTCTGAGGTTATTTTCAAGTGAAGAATTTACTAAATGCCCTGTCAGTTTAAATGATCACTGTTAAATGTTTTATGTACAGTAGATGTAGAAATATAACAGTTCATAAAGGAATAAACTGAGTTCCAAACATAACATTTAGTTAAAATTTTGCTTTGAAATAATTTGTGGCAGAAAAGCTGCACTTAGCCACTTCACACAGTGCACTGGCTGCCTCTGCTTCTCTAGGACAGCCTAGAAAACTTCAAGCAGCTTTAAAACGAATGATGTCATGAGCAAATAGCTGGAATGTGGCTATTAAATGCCATCTTGTTATGGCATGTCATTTACATGTATTTGCAAATAAATCTCAGCTTTTCAAATGCCATAAAATTTCTGACAAGAAATCATGTCAGGTATAAATAACTACAGGATTCCACTGCCTGCCAGATTCTTTGAGCATGTAATGATTTCCATGTGATCCTACTACAGCTAGGTTAAAACATATAAATAATGTCAGCTCGTTCTTTCATTATCAATATTTCTGCTACCAGCCTGACAAAGCTGCCATCTCCTAAAAATTCCACATCCACACAGTTTATGTGCTTCTGTACAGATGCCTGGTTCTACACTAGGTTTATGTGGTGTACCTTTTTTTGGCAAAAATTCAAAACTCCCAAATTGTTACAGATTCCTTTAGAAAAATGTGCTATTAATGAACTGAGAGGGGAAAAAAAAAAAAAAGAAAAAAGAAAAAGTAGAGCAAATACAGCTAAGTACAGGTTACAGATGATTGGTTTCAAAGGCTGCTAATCAAAACTGATTTTGGAATGACCATTTCCATAATTAATTTATAATAATACTTCAACATTTGGCCAAAGTGGAAAATTATTGCTTTTTCAAAACCACATGACATAACACTTAGAAAGCAACAATTCATTCAAAAGGAAATGTGGTTTTCTTAAGGAATAAAGTCAATTTATTTAAGTGGTTCAAAACTTGTTCTGTCTATGCATTTGTTTCTGCCGTAGTAATGAGCTGCTAAACTTTCCTCTTGTGGCTTGTAGTTATTTAGCTCATTACAGCAACATAATCATATATCATTATATGCTATCATAAATCTGCCACTTCTCCCTTACAGAGTTAATCTCTTTAAATTGAATAATCTGTTGAGCATCAGGTTGAGTTAGTTTTTCCTTCAGCACAAATCATTAAATATAATATGCTTTAACTTTTCAGCCTCAGCCTGTCCAATCAAAGAGCAAAAACACTGCTCAGAGAAGGAGGGGCACAGGGAACTCTTGGATACCCAACCCCATCCCAGCCGGGAGCTGCTCACGGGCTGGTGCTCAGGCAAGCAGACAGATGTCCTGCACACTTCTTTATTGGGAATATTTACCCCATTTTAGCAGCTCACCATCTGGATTGCATAACAGATTTCTGAAATATGCAAGCTCCTGTTACTGGAAGAATCTGGGATAGTAGTATCTCCTGCTAATTTGTGCCTCAAAAATTTCAGGAACATTAATTAGTACCCACAGCAGAACTCCAAAATAGGTATGTAAGGTTGCAATTAAAAAGGCTGAGTAATTCAGAACAAAAAATGTTTTAAATTAAGCTGTGGGGCAGCTGCTTAATGCTCCCATTCCTGTCCTCAAATCCCACAGGCACTCTACAGTTGGTACAGAGTGCATTTACATATTACTGTATAATGTAGAACAAGCTAAACTTCCAAATAATAAATGAAAAAATATTTGTTTTCTTTGTCTAATTCCATGTCTTGTGCATCACTATGAGTGGACTGCACAGGACACTGCCAAGGTGTGCCCCAGCCCCTGTATTTTGGGACTGGATGGCTCTTGCAGGGTCACTCTCCAGGCTGGATGAGTCAGGGGAGGTGCATGGCCAGCAGCCTTCTACTGAAGGGCCTGAAGAAATGCAGTAGATCTGCTCTTGGGACAGCTTTCCCCATTATGATGACGTATCCCAGCATGGACCTGTCTGAAATTTCCATCTGCATGCACATCAATCCAATTTAAAAACTGGAGTTCCCACTGAAATGCTGACAGTATTAGCCAAATACGAAAAACCAAAATGAATTCTTTCTTTCCAGCTAGAAATTCAAAAAGTTGTAAAAACCAAAATGACAGAGAGTTACCTTGAGATGCCTGCTGTACAGACTGGTTGGGAAATGGGGCGTAGGGTGTGTTTGGTATTCCAGAGAACTGCTGCCCGTTGGGTGACTGGCTGTGGGATGATGGAGAGTCGTGTTTCTGCAAGAGGGAAGGTGGGACTAAAGCTTTCAAGGGGCTGACAAGTGGAGAGATTACGTTGGGAGGAAGCCTAGAAAAAGAAAGTACAGAAAAACTTCACATATCACATCATAATATGGCAAAATGAAACAGCTGAATGAACTATTTCCATAATGGCCAAGCTATAGAGAAGTCTGTTTTGCAGGTACAAATTATATTGCAAAAAAAGACAGCAATGCAGTGCTACCCTCAGGTATTTGCTAGGAGGCAAGAGAGTTGGACAAGGAATTCTGTTCCTTTACTCTGACTTCCTGCACTTGCCATAACAGGATCAAAATGACACCACTCCTCAGTGAGCAACTTCAACACAGCTCAGTTTGATTCGGAATTTTGTGAGCTGAGGTTCACGTCCAGAAGCAGAAGTGGAAAATGCAGATAGGGTAAGTAAATGCAAGTAAATTTTTAAAGTGCCCTCATAACTTAATGGGGTAAAGCTGTAACAGGGTCAAGGTGCAGCCAAGACAAAGAAAAGCATCAGCTTTACTCTGCAGGTGAGCAGAGTGGGTCTCCTACAGCTGTGACAAGGGGCCCTGTGGTGCCCTGTCCAACAGCACAGGGAGTTCTCAGTGCACTCTCTGCTGCCTCTGGAGCTTTTGTTAAACCTAAGGACCTCTTTGAGCAGCACCAGAACCTTCAGATGCTGCAAAATCTACCTCACTGTCTGAGAGCCACCCCGTGGAACCTTCCCAGCCACAGAACCCAAGGAAGAAAAGTGTAACAACCTCTGCAGGTTGTAATAGATGTCACCGAGCTGGAAAAAAATACTGAGCACAAACCGTTGGAGGCAGACAAAAATTAACTAAATAAAAACTGCAATCTCTCACTGGTGTCTTCCTCTACCCCTGCACAAGCTGTTCAAACACCATAAACCATCATTTCACAGGACAGCTTCTTGGAGCAGCTGGACTGACCTTGGGAGCAAGGCTGTGCTCCAGTGAGGGCTAAGCACTACAGGGGAGCGTGCAAGAGGTAAACAGAGGGGAACTGTGAATAAATGGTGACAACAGCCTAACCAAATTTAACATGAGAGGCACAGGAACGCTGCCAAAAGCTGTCACAGTGACACTCTAAATATTAGAAGGGGTTTAACTCAACCAATCCAAGCCCATCCTATGCTCAAATAATTCCATCTCCCAAAACAGGGAAGCCAAGACCTATAATACAAACCACAAAGACTGAATCTCCCCAAACTAAACTGAGGAATTAAACCAGTGTTGTTACATGGGTGAAGGCAAGGATATTTTCAAGTTGGAGTAGCAAGAACTGGAAAACAGTTTCTTTTTGTGAAAAGAGCCCCTCCAGTAAGTGCTGATCAGTAATGTGTCAAATAGAGGGCTACTGTCGAATTAAAGGAGCCAACACGTGAGGAGAAAAATATCCTATTTGTTCTGGTTTGGAAAAGGCCTGGGGCTGCAGAGGTGCCAAAAAGGGACCGGGGGGTGCCGGGGCCACCTGTGCTCCACTCAGGTCAGGGACGGATGTTCTCTGGAGGCCGCGCTGCCGCGGAGCAGATGCAGGGAAACACCGAGTGTATTTGAGCAGCAGCAGCCGAAAGCCAGGGCCAGGTCCGCTGGGGCCGCAGCTTCTCCGCGAAGGGCTCAGGGGGGCCGCGGTCGGACTCGGGGGAGCTGTCGGGGCCGCATTCCCTGCGAGCGCTCTGCGGGCCCGTCTGTGCAGATCGGCTGCGATCTGCGGGACCCGCACGGGAGCTCCGGCTCTGCTGAGGCTGCGGCCCGGCCCGGCCCGGCCCGGCCCCGAGCG
>VYXF01002805.1:2192612-2287359 GCA_013397295.1 Polioptila caerulea | reverse complement strand
GGCCCCTCCTCCGGCCCCCGGCACACAGACATCGACATCCACGCGCCAGCAACGCCCTTAGAAGCCTGCAAACGCTTCTATCTGAAAGGACATTTAAAAGATTGCAGTTGTTTTCCTTGGAAAGATAATAGCTAAAATTGCTCATGATAGTGACATTTATATGGGTAATGACCACACACACATTTAAAAGAGAAACAAAAGACGTACTAAAAACTCCAGTGCCGGGATGAGCCAGAAACCACTGTGAATAGGGGAGGGAAATGCTTCTGGGGAGCGAGTCCTCTGCAACTGCCTGTGTTGGGTTTCCTCTGCCTGCTCTTGGAATGTCTTGTCCTGGCTACTGCTGGGAAACGCAGCACCCCATGGAGACCTGCCGGGCTGCTCCGAGTGCTTTGTTAGGATGGGCCATCGTGATTCTAAATTCTATGCGATCATGCTGCTTGTCGAACAAAAATGGTACACTTAGGTATCCAGCTGTGGGAATACTGAAAATCCCAGCTTCCCTACCCACTTTAACTACTCCCAGAGGCTACTTAAATCTTAACCATGGGAGAAGAATTTAAGTTTTTATTGTTATTTTTAAAGCAGTGCTTGTCCCCACTCAGAGTCTTGCATTCTTGTTTTTCCTGTGTGTGAGCTCAGCAGGGTTTGTGCCTCGAAACCTTTGAGATGAGTGTTTAAGGGTGGTGAGGTCCCCTGCAAGGCCAGAGGGGTGCAGGCGCTGCTCCAGCGGGGAATGCTGAGCTGTGAGTGCCGCTGCCAGCTCGCTGCTCCCGCCGGGCACGGCTGCCCCGGTGCTGGAGCTCAGCAAACATTGCTGGCTGTGGGCAGCTGTATCCTAGGAGCAGGAACCTGAGCTGAAACCCCGACAGCTCCGGGTAACGCTTGAGCATCGCTGCCTCCTCTGCATCAAGAGAGTTTCACAGAGTAAAACAGCTCACCATAAAAACCTGCTGCGTTCTGCTCGGGCTCTCCCAACAAGGAATTTAATATATTTCCTGGAAGTTAGGACACCGTTTTCAGCTAGGAAAGAACTTTGCTCAGCAGAAAAATCTGGCTATGTTAGCACAAGTGGCCAACATGGGGATCTGTGTCCCTAAAATATTCCTCACAATCCCTAGAGCTCAAGCTGGTCCCTAAAATATTACCCTGCGTGTGTGTGCATGTGTGAATGTGTCCTGGCGTGCTCAAGGGGAGATTTTAACCAGCAAAACTGTCCAGTCTCCCGTGCCATGTTTTTAATTCTATATTAATTAGGTTGCTGTGATTCTCAGGTTGTTAAAAGAGGAGGAATCATTCCTGATACAAATTAAACAGATAATGCATTAGAGCCTAAAAAGTGATGCCTTCTGTGTGAAAGATGAAACACTGGAAGACTTACAGCAGGAACTCAGCTGGATACACTAAAATTCCCAGGCAGTAGCTCAGGCATGTGTGTTTCAATAACTAATAGCCTGCACATTTCCTGTTAATACTGTACTACAACCACAGTTTGCTTTGGTTTGGATAGTAATAATAAATACATACCATATATTTTACCTTAATTGTAACTTGCATAATTCAGTAAATTTGCAGGTCCTTTGGGGCCTTTTAATATATATCTGTGCCTATATATAGCTATATATAACGAGATATAAATACTCTCACAGGCATGAAAAAAAAAATCCATATCCTTCCTAAATTCATTACATTTGAGGGCTCCTGGCTCTATGGAATATTTCTGTTGAGGGCCATACAAGGGTGTGATGGGGGAGCCTCCTCTCCATCCTTTCCAAGGCACAGGAGCAACAGGACACGCACCACGGAGAGAAGGAGCTTGGCTGGAAACAAAAGGAACATTTTGCTCACACAGCATGCCCTGGCCTGTGCTGTTCACAGCCACAGGAGCCACAGAATCAAACAAAATACCTATTTTTTTATGAAGGGGCTGAATAATCTAATGGCCAAAACCAACATTTCCATGCTAAGTGAGGGGTAATCACATTTTGTGCTTCAGGATGTAAAGTGATCGCCCATGGAGGCAGAGGAATTCTGCTCTCTCCTCTCCCCACACAGCTCAGGGTGACTGACCACCTCCTGGGGGCCTTTTCCAGTTCCCCCGCATGAACCCCTGGAGGATGGTGATACAATTGGATGGAGATACAATTCCTGTCTGAGCTGGGATTTCAGGTGGGATTGCAGCACCAGCACTTCCTCGGAGGAGGCGTCAGCAGGCAATCAAGGAAAAGGACTAATCAGACAAATTTTACGTGATTCATACAAACAACCAAAAGGAAACTTTGGGAACAACTGAGCCTAATTCCGTAACCACCTTGTCTGTGGCACCGTGTACATTTCTGCACCAACACTGCCTGAAAATACCCAGCTCCACAGCCTTCCCACAGGAACTCCTGCAGTCAAGGAGGATTCTACCCACAAAGAATCCCAAAACCAAGTGTCAGTCATGGACAACAAACCAGTTCCTCAGTTCTGCTGGAAAGCATTTGTCACTCACATCAATGGGAATGCTCAGAAAGCTTGGTCCTAACAGAAGGACTTTTTAAATGGGAAAATTAAAAGTCAAGCCATGGATCTTCCTTTCCCTTTCTAAGTGCACACCTTAGGAATCTCAAACAAATCCCAGTAAAACTTTTTATAGAAACTTTCTTGTCATCATGCTTTAACAATATATTTTGGATGGTGAAAGTTTGTATTGAACTGTAAGTAAGGCCTGTGTGAGGGAACTACCTGTGTCTGCCATGGGCTAGCAGTGACCTACAGAAAACACCTCAAGGCTCCAAGTACCAACACTTTGCTTTAGATTTACTGATGCTGTCTGCACTCTCAGCCTCCCCAAGCAGGCAGGGGTGTTTAAGAACCTCTGTGCTTTCCCAGTGCACACCAAACGTCCTGTTCCAGTATCAGTGCAACATAAAGAACCAAACAAATAAATACAGATGGACATGGATTGTTCTGATACTTCCCTCACAATGTCTGGATAGGTGTTTTCTATTTATCTACAGTGCTTAGTCTGAGGAAGAAAGAGATGTGCCCTCTGCTTTAGTCTTTGTTCAATACCAGTTCCACCACAAATTACCAGAATAAGAAATTATAAAGCTCCTTTCAAGATAAGAGAGCTTGACCTTGACTGCCAAACACTACATACAGTATACTTAATAAATACTGAGTGGAACTGAAAATTGAAAAATAATGAAAGCAAATTCAAACTAAGATTTTTGAATTATAAATAGGAATGAAGGGTAACTGCAAATGGAAATATGCAAGACAGGGATGTTTCCAATAGGAAAACTGTCTGGGTTTGTTTTTTTTTAATGGTGTGATGGCTTGGCAGATTGATTGGCAGATTCCTCAGCTAGACAAAGAACCTCAACCCATATCCATTGAGTTCAGTGGAAACGGGACCAAATCCAGGCTGAAAAACATCTGTCCTTTATGTCAAATCATTTTTTGTATATCCTGGGTTACAAGACTGTTCTGTAACAGTTCCATGCCCAGCAGTACTGCCAGATCGAGCAATCGTGACTTTTGAGAATCATGTTTTAACTCAGATTAACATGAAGAAAAACAGCAAATAAAGCACCAGAGTAAGAAGCACAAACAAAGCAGCTCCACATCTTATCTGAAGTGCAGCACTGTAGCCACTTCCAGGAACTGAGAGTTTCCATGAGATGAGGTTCTCCCATAAAACCCAGCACTCCAACCAGTTCATTCATAAAATCTCTCCCCCAAGCACTACAGTCACTGATACTGTGAGAAAGTCCAATTCAGTTCCAGGACCCTGAGATTATTTTTTTAATGGAAAAAAAAGTTAACACGGATTTTCATCTCCTCCCATAATATTAAAAACGATGTGTAAAGCTCTGCTAATCAGGTCCCTGGATAGAGCCCAATCTCTGGCCACGTGTTTCTGTTCTGGGTCTTGCCCTAGGGGAATTTCTGTCAGCACATGCTCAGGAAACAGTTACACCGTTCACTCTTTTGGAGTTTTTTGTAAGACAGACTCTATCTGAAGTTTGGTGAACCTTTGCACTAATCACTGCCAGGTGCCTCTGGCTACGTTTCTGGAATGCAAGGTATCTTTTCCTTTCTCTCTCTCTCCTTCTTCCTTTCTCCTCTTCCCCCCCTCTCCCTGATCTATAATAAATCCTTCAACACAGATCACCTTGCTGGGCATCACTGATCTCTCACCTTTTCCTATCAAGGAGGGGCTGTGACACTGAGGTACAACAAGGTTCTCCAAGGAACAACACCGTGTCTCTGGTTTTCCCATGAGCGTGGCCAGAGGCTCTGTCCCTGCTCTGCTGGGACACCCCTGTGTGTGACATTCCCAAAGTAGAGCCGAGGCAATGGCAGCCTTTTTCTGGCTTTTAGACAAAGTACTAATTTTCACTCAAAATGCTGCCTTGGATTACCTGGATCCAGTTCTGCACCTTCACTCACCCACACGCTGAGCTGAGTCCACGAGTGCAGGAGCTGCTCAGCTCTAAGGAGTATGGGGGGCTTCAGAAATATTATGGAGAACTCTATCCACTGGAACTTTCATGTGACTGAAGAGTCACAGGTCATTTAACTGCTTTAGAATATTTCAGTTGTAGCAGTAACAGTGATACGAAAGCAATTTCATGTTCAGAATCACAAAGGAGCCCTGAGAGTCCTCTCTGGGTACACTCAGGGTTTTCTGTGTGGGGCTGCTCTTGGGCCGAGGGGCTCCCTGAGATCCTGAAATACTCCCTGTCTGCTCTAACAAACACATGTGCAGTGTGAGAGGGGCACAGAACATAACTCAGTGTTTGTCACACATTTCATCATCTCCACAAGCTCACAAACACACAGACACACTTATTCTGTGTCAAATGAGTGTCTCTACAATTGTTCTGACCTGAGAGATGCAATTTCTGCAGAACAGCTCCTCTGCAGAAATAGGGATCATTATGGGAACTGTGCCATTCCAAAGGATGTTTGTATTTATAAGGGTTTGTTTAATAACCTCTGAAAAGCCTTATTAATACGGTCAAAGAAATATCAAAACATATTTAAAGAAAGAGCAGTGCCTCAGGTTCAAGTGATTGCCAGGAAGTCAATTACAAAGACATGTAATCAAACACAGAGACTGTCTACTCCAGATTATCAGGCATGTGCTGCATGCTTGACTGATCTATCTTATTTCAGTCGTTTAAGGTCATTATTCTCTGGCAGACAGCCAGCAAGACCCTTCCAGGTGGGTTCTGTGCAGGCACTATGTCTGCTGGCTGCAGCTTTGCCAGGCAGAACACACTACCCAATAGTGGGAGATGTTAAAACAGCTTCATTATTTGTTACACCATGACAAACTCCTGTGTTTGGTGTATATGATTTGCATCAAATTGCAGCAGTTTTGGTTAAAAAAAAAAAAAACAACAACAAGTTTTGGGAAAAAAGAGAGAAAAAAACTGTTTTAGAGAGGTTAAGTGTAAATTTAACTACAGTTAAATCCAGTAATGGCTAAAATCATTAATGTAATGCAGAAGAGCTGTGGCTGAATCCCACTTTAAATGCTTTCTGAGTTACTCTGACCATCTCCTTTGACCTCCCACCTTCTCCTGTAACTCTCAGATTTCTCACTCAGTTTTCCTTACAGTGTCTCAGTGCAGCCCTCTCAGAAGCTCAAATGAACACTTGCCCACCTATTTCTGTGAAGGACAAACGATATTTACCCCTAGATCCAGCACCAGGTTATCCTTAAGCATGTAACTGTTGAAGTAAGCCTATGCTAATGCTAATTTTGCCTTAAGAGGAGGGGAGAACCTGCATAGGCCTATCTGGACATGATTATGAATGAATTCTGATCACATTTTCTGCAATGAGATAAATGACTTGCGATTTGAGAGCAGATGCTTTTAATTCCTGATTTTCTTTGTTTTGTGGGGCCCAGTGCCGCACCTGTACATTGTTCCTTCTGGACACATGTACTGATGCCCCTTTTGCGTGCTCAGATCCATAACACTGAGATAAATTATGAAGGGCTCTTGGCTCCCTCCGTTGAAAATGTTTTCAGCTGTCAGAGGTATCTGTTTCTTGTTACTGGTTTTAGTGCTTTTGAAGGGAAGACTAAACCACTGACTTGTGTACTCTGTTATAAATGAAGAGTATTCTCCACTGGAATCCACAGAGAATGAGGGATGGATCTCCTTGGTCTGTTAGAAAATCTCTGCAGGTATTTAGTTCTCCAAACTTCTGGAGAGTAAAAGTTTCTTTCCTACAAAGATCCTAACAGCGTGTCAGTTCCTAGTCCACTGATTTATATGAGCTCACAAGCTAAATTTAAAAGATTAATCAATAAACAAGATTAATAAGAATCAGACATAAGTGGCTAAGATACCTTATTGTCTCTTTAATGAGAATTAGGAGCACAAATGTATTTTCCTACCTGGCCTGGAGCCTGGCAGCTCAAGGAGATAGCACAGGAAAGAATCTCCCCCACATAACCAACATTTTGTCCTGCGTGTTTAATTTCAAGCTCACAAATATCAGGGATTTCCAATCTGGTGTTCTCTGGTTGAGCAGAAGGGAGGCTCTGTGTACCTCGTGTTACTTCATGTAAAAAGAAGTGAAGGACTAAGTTTTTAACAGAGAACTCTTTACACTCAAGTATTCCTCTGGTATTTGAAATAACAGGTGCTAAGAAGCAAGCAAACAAAAACTCTGATGTTTAAGCGCCCTGATTAAAATGTCTCTTTTCACTTGATAGTTCTTAAATCCCCTTTCTTGTGATTTTCTGAGGGGGTCAGTGTCACTTCAGGGGGGTCTGGCCCCTGGTTTGAGCTGGCTGCAGTTGGCTGGGGAGAAGTCCAGGCAAAGGGAGTTGTGTGCAAGCTTCCCTCTAACCTTGCTTGGAGCTAATCCTTTACATTAAAGGTTCCCCAGATTTGGCTCAGAGTCCTCATTAATCACCACCTCTGCACATCACAGATGTCTTAATCCCACTACTTCTTCATTTACCGCTGTGTTTACAGAGCAGAAATGACCTAAATTACCACAGGAATATAAAAAAATGGCTTCACTTTCCTTTCCCTTGGAGACATCAGGCTCCCAATCAAGTCATTGTTTGTCAGTGCCCCAGCTCCTGTTGGGAACAGAAGTGCTGTTTGTCCCAGCAGCACAAGTGACAGAGAGCTCAGTCACACACACAGGGATCGTGTTTGGGTCCTACAAAGTGACCTTGTTGGGCCACTGCACTGCATTGGTGCAAATCCCAAACTTGGTGCCACCACTCACACTCACTTAACTTCAGTCAGATCAGTTTCATTAAAGCTGATAATTTATCACACTGAATAGTCTAACTTGCAATTTACAGAGATAGACTACAAATGAAACTAAGTACATTTTTAGATGACTTGGATAGTAACAGCTAAAAAAAAGTAGTAGAGAGTAAGCCAAGTGCAACATTCGCCCAAGATTTAATACTGAAAGCTGTTTTTCTGTCCTCACTCTGCTACAAATCAAAATAGACTATTTTTGCAATGGGCAAAATGAAACCCAGTTTGACATTATACATGGCAAATGCTACAAGAAATGCTAAAATAAACCCTTGCTACCTGAAATAAAAAATAAATATACATTTTAACCTGGATCATGCCAAGCCTGCTTTCTGCATGCTAAAGTATTTCTCAGCCAACCACTTTTAGCTAAATTAATATCAATGTAAGTAGATTTTTTTAGTGTAGCATATACTTCATTCCAGAATTTGAAAAAATGTGCTCCATATTGAATAAAGCCAGTATAAATACATTTGGTAATGAGGTCAGATTTTGTCAGAACATTTTCAAGTGAATTAGATAATTTTGTCAAACTATTTAAATGTCTCAGCAAACCATTTGGGAAAATTGACTGCTGCACTTGGTATTGACTTTGGCAAAGGAGAGTGTAACATAGGTCTTTTTTGTTAAAAAAAAAAATTTAAATAAAAAGCCTTTAAATCAAATTCTGAATCTCATGTCAAACTTTCAAACTTGAGTAGACTATTTGTACTCTGCCTCATGTAGTTTTTGGCATCTTGCACATTTGATGACTCGGTAATTAGATTTCTTGATAGTAATCACTTGGTTCCTGCCACAGAGTGCACGATGTGGTGCAGCCCTGCCATGGTCCTGACCCACAGAGCAGGAATTCTCAGGGTCTGCCCAAACCTGGGACAGCTGGCAAAGGAGGCCAAGGCCTGTGTGTGCCAGAGCTGCAGCAGTGCCCGGGAGGGGCAGTGGGAGGGGTTCCCTGCCCACTGCAAACCTCCAGGATGTTCCAGGGCTGGCCAAGGGGGAACAGCCCTGCAGTGCTGGGGCTCCAAGCACGCCAGGGGTGAGTGATTTTGCCCAGTTAAATGGATGGATGCTTTAAGCAAAACTGTGCTAAATGAAACTCCTGAGACATGACTATTAATTAGTTCACACAAAGTTATTGCACTTGCAATTAAGATGTGATGTACAGGCTGCATTTCAGCAGTCATGAATAATGTAAGCATAAGGCATTAAATACAGCAGAAGGACCTTGGACTGGGAATGACGATGCTGAATGAAGATTATTTTGAGTTTAGAAAATGGTATTTGAGATGCTGAAAAATTCCAAGTAACTATGTCATGAAACTGGATGCTCTGTTTTAAAATAACTACTCAGAAATACATTCCAGTCTCCATTCCCTGATGCTTGGCTCATGGTTAGGAATCTGTTATCTCACTCCCACATTTTGTCATAGGATATTTGGGCAAAGACTTTCCTTAGGTACATGAGCACTGAGATAAGAAATCAGCACTGCTGTCTCCTCTGAAAAAGAATCTGCACTGCACTGAGGCAGGAATTGGCAGAGACAGTTCTGATGGAAATTCTGGTGTGTCTGCAGCAGGAGCTCAGTGAGAGGCTCAGCTCACTGACCACGGTGCTCCTGCTGGAAATGCTGTGCTCTGGAATGGAGACACCAGGGGCAGGAATGAGAATTCATCTGGGAGCTTCCGACCTCTCCAACTGGAAACTTGTCTGTTGCCCTCACCCTGGTCAGGCCTTTGCTTTCATTTCCTATTAGCAGCACCAGAACACAAAGTGCCTTGGAAACAAATCCACCTTCCTGACAGCCTGCTAAATCCTTCCCATATCCTTACTTTATTTATCCTTACTTTATTTCATTCTTGGTTGGGATTTTTTGCCTTCACTCCCCTAGGAACCAGCTCCAAGAGGAAACAGCTGAGCAGCACACTGGGAGCAGTCAGAGGGAGGGATCCCACTCCAACAGGCTCAGGCAATCCCATTCTGCAGGGAAAGAGCAGCTCATGGATGACCTTCACTTTGGAATGTGTGTCTCCATTCCTCCTCTTTGCTCTACTGCCTTCTCCGTACAGAAAACTTCCTGTTTATCTGGAGTAACTTCCAGTGCCTCCTGTTGGCCATGACTCTGCCAGGGAATGAGCCTGCCAACAGCAAATACAAGGCTGGGAATGTGGCAGGGCAGGGGAGGAGAAGGGCTGGGCACAGGTGTTTTATGGGACAAGGACAGGATAAGTCTGTCCCTCACACTGGGACCTGCTAGCGGCCGAGGTCAGAAGGCTGAAGGAGCAGAGGGTACAGAAGCTCACCTTGCTGCAGAATTCATTCCCCAATTAGGAAAACAAGGACTAGTTTGCTCCTAATTGAATTTCCTCAATCAGATTGTTCTCCAACTACCCCAAGTGTAAATTTCCTTACTGTGCCTCTTCCATGCCACACACACTCTGCCTTCTGCCCTTTTGCTTAAAATCCTTCTGGCCTTTTCCTGCCCCAAATGAAAGAAGGGAAAGGTCAGTCACTGGACTAGGATGAGAAAACTCTACATTTAATTGCTGTATTTGCTAAAGGACTCCAATATATTCCCAGGGAAAGAAAATCCTTTAATCTCTCTGTATCTTAAATTCCCATCAGTAAAGCCAAATCAGAGTCCTTTCCCCATCCAAAGTACTGGGAAGTAAAACTGTAAGTATGAAGCTTAATTTGCATGAGACTAGGCACCAAAAATCTGAGTAGAAAGGTTAGAGCAGAGTTTTGTGGCTTGCACAGATTCTTTACTGTTGAGAAGATGTTACGAGAGCCTTGAGCAAAGGGTGCTTCAGAAATCTCACACCCTGTATCCATGCAATGTTATCTGTGCTGTAGAAGTGCAATCCATACAGTCAGTGGGATTCAACACTCTGCCCTGATTAGGATCTGGCTGGGTTAAGCCTGTGCTGAGAGCTGCACTGCAGAAAACCTTATCAGAGAGCAAGGAAGTGAGCAAGAGGCTCTGACACTGAGTGAGTCTTACTAAGGCAAACACAGCCTGATTCCTGAGTGAGTCAGAGCTTGGGTTTTACCCTTTAAGAGGTTTCTCATGTTAGCTGAGAAAAGTTCTCTGTACTTATCCAAACCTACGAGAAGTCATCCAGCAAGAATTAAAACACAAAATTAAAATCTAAATGTAACTGCAAGCCATGAAGAAAAGAAAATCCCATTGTGTTTTGTCAAAGACAAGGACAAGGCCCTGAACAACCTGATAATGATGTCCTGTGCTTTGCACAGGGCATGGATGACATGACCTTCTGATGTCCCTTGAAAACTAAATTATTCCATGGTTCTAAAACAAACAGAATTGCTTTGTTTGGGCCAGTGTTTTCTTTTGAACAGCATCCATGCAAAGTAAAACAAACAGTTCCTCATCCATTCTCGTGCCAGACACAGGCCCAGCACGTTTCACATGACACACGTACCCGTCCCTGGCACTCTCCAGCGGCGACTGGTGGTGATGTGGGCTGGACAGGGCAGAGTCGAGGGGAAGGTGCCTGGAGGGAATGTCATGAGGAGGCGGCAGCACAGCTGGGGAGGGGCCGCTGGGGTTGCTGCTGGATCCACTGTACATGCCTGGGAACACACAGCAGTTGGCAAAACAAAACAAGCAAGGAAGCATCAGTAAGACCTGTGGAGTCTCCAACTCTTTACCTATCCCCCAGCTGACTCGAGCCAGAACCCCCCAGCAGAGCCCCAGTGTGTCAGTGAATACTCCTGTGCCTGAGCAGCACTCAGAGCTGTGCCACGGTGCTTTGACAGGTGGGTGTCTCCTCTCTGACCCTCCCAGGTGCTCCAGGACTCTGCAGAGCTGTAGAACCCTCCTGACAGCCAGGAGGGCTCAGCAGGACTCCCACCCTGCCTTTCCCACAGCTGTGAGAGAGACCCTGCAGTGCTCAGGGGATGGAGCTCACACAGCAAAACAGACCATGGTACCCTGGGGCTTTGCAGTGCACTTCAAACTCCGTAATTTGACTTTCCATTACTAAGCTGCTGGACATCCCAGACCATTTAAAAATATCACACATTGATACAAATGAAACCCCAATAAATTAAATGCAAACAGGAACAAGGAGAATTTTTAAATGAGATCATGAAAGCGGGTTCACTAGTACAGAATTACTGAAGGAGTGTGGACGTGCCACTTTTGGGACTCTACCATGGCAGCAAGGCACCAGCAGCCAAGTGTGTGCCATGCCCTCAAGCACACCTGCTGCTGAGGAAGCTCTGTCCAGGGCTCTTGGATGAAGATGTTGAATGAAGTTTCTCTCTCCCTTCTGAGGAGTGACCATGCACCAAGACAGGCCCTGCCTGGGCTCAGGGCCCTCACACTGACTCTTGGTGTGAAGGCTGCACTGAGGGCAGGTCTCTGTGGTGACAGACATGACAGGAGTGCAAGCATGGAGTGTGCAAATGTTGTCTCATGGCAGGGGAAAAGGCTCCTTGTCCTGCTGCTCTGGGAAGTCTAGTCCTTGTCCTTCTCTTCCCAATTTTTCTGCCTTTCTCCCCTTCAAGTTTTGCCCACAACACATCTGCCACAGTTCTGTCCCACCCTCCCAGGGAATGGTTACATGGATGAGGACCAGAACTGCCACTCACACTGTGGTCTGAAAGCTGTGAGCAGCAAGTGGGGTCTGCCAGCTCCCACAGTGTGCAGCCCTAGAGCACAGAGACCTCACACTCCCTCTGGGGCCTGTCCTTGCCATCTCTCCTCCTGTACCATTCATCTGTTCTTACCCACTCTGTGTGTGCAGCACACCCAGCACAGAGCCATGTGCCAGCTCTGCTCAGCCCTGTCCCGTGTCACTGGCAGGGCTCTGGGCTGCACCTCTCCCTGACCCCCCCACTGACATGGAACAAGCAGAAGGCATCATGAAAATCCAGAGCTGTGGGGAATGTGACACCCTTGGGGTGAGGAAGCAACATCTGAATGTCAGCATCTGTTTCTGTGTGTGACTGAAGAGCAGAACCACTGAGGCAGGATTCCAGCCACCTCTGTCCGGGGCTTCAGATGAGTCAAAAACCCCTCATGAACAATGAGTCCTCAGCTGCTGACAGATCTAAAGCAACAAAACTGAACCACATCATCTCTGTCTCCAGCTAGACAGAACATTTGTCAAGCAGCCAGTGAAAACAACTTGCTTTCTGCACTGCACACCAGACAGAAGGGGCTTTAAGAAGTCAGATGTTCCCAGGTGATGTGAGGATTTATTTGTCAAAGCCTTTTCTGGTAACAGTAAGTCAGTAGCAAGGATGCTACATTGTGGAAATGCTTTTCCACTGGTGGCTTCAGGCCATTTCAAAATTCAACAGTTTCCACTTCCCTCAGATCCTCACTGCTCATACAATCTTTGTCAGGCTTCAAAGATGAGGCAAATTTGACCTCGACTGTTCAGTGTCATTTTGCACTTCAGCTCTGTTTCCCACACCACCAGCTCAGGTACATTGACAGCACAGCCTGGAGGAAACTGCAGAACCTAAACCAAGCTGCTCATGCTCTAAGGCTCCCACACTGCTGGCCCAGCAGTAATTTGTGCAAAAAGCAAAAAAGCCCTCAAAAAGAAGGTCACCTTAGCAGTGTGGTGGCCAGCAAACACAATCCATGTTTTATCTTTCAATCCCACCCCTGAACAGTTCATGAATGTTTAGGATGTCTCTCTCCTGGCCTGTTCCTTGAGGTGATGGGAAAGCCAGAGTAGCTGAGTACCTACAATCAGCGTAACCCTCTAGGGGAGCAAGAAATGTTTAAAAAACCACCCCACAACTCTGTATGGGCAGCAGCCGAGTCTCATGTCATCCCTGCACTCGAACACACCACATCAGAAAACCAATGAAACCAGAATCTCTGTCAGCCCTGGTTTCTGCCAGCCCCAGCCACTCTGCAGAGGAGTTTACCCATCTGTGGAGCTGTTGGGGTGGACAGCCAGTGCCCACAGCTGGGCTTGAAGGGTTTCTGGCTGGGGACATCCTCTCCCACACCTATCTTTTGACTTCCTGATCACACTTTCTCAGGGAAAAGGGCCCTGCTGGGACCTGTGCACTGAGGCTCATAGGGTTTGCCATCAGTGAGTTCTCTCCCCACATCCCTGTGCAGCACCACTGATGCCCAGTTTGGCACGTGGTGTCCCTTGTCCCCACATCCCCCCAAGCCATCCACCCCATGCCCTGTGCTGCCTCACCCCAGGGATGAACAAGTCAAGGGGGGGAAGAGCAGTTGCTAATCCAGTCTCAGTAAAATATTCAGTACTTCCAAAATTTCTTGCCTTTTACAGTTTTTCTTCTATTTTTTCAGCACTAGTATTCTGTGTACCCAGAGTCACACAGGAGCCTTTGGAGCTGCTGTGAATGACTCCTGCAAGTGCAGCCCGTGCCAGGCCTGTGCACCTTGGGCCTCTTCACACATCGACCATCTCAGCTTGTAAACAGAAGTCATCCATCAGTATTTTAAATGGCTTGGCCTTTAACCTTAACATCTGTGGCCAAAACACTGCTCTGAGCATCTGTGACCAGCAGCCTTTCCCCCCCAGCTTTATGCTGAGAGCAGGCAAACAATAATAAAAGCCAGAGAAAATGCCTGAGTGGGACCAGAGTGATACCAGCTCTTGTCCACAGGCAGAGTTAAATGTGTGCAGCCATGAAGCATCTTAGTTATGAGGAGGGAAAAAGGAGGAAGATCTCAGCAAACAATGGGTTCCTCTGACTGCAGAAACATTCCTCTGCTCGCTGTCTTACCTGCTTTGAAGTCAGACACAAGGGATGGGGCCTTTCTTAATATTTCAGTTTTTTCTGTGATGGATTTTCATCCCTGACATATTTAAAATGTGCTTTAACTTGGAGAAAGACAAAACTGAAATTCTCCAGGAATCCAAGTGATCCCTAAAGCCCAGAGCTCTGCACATTAATAATGTGGTTTCTTTGAAAAAAAAACAACACAAAAACCAAACTCAAAAACCCAAACCATGGATATTTTCATATTTGAAGTGGACTATGAGGACATCACACACTGTATTTATCCATGTATAGCCTTTATACATTATTATAGCTGATTTCTCAAAAAATATTACCTCAGCTGATTTGAAAGAGCAAGTGTGCAGTCACTGCAGACTATAGGTGGCAGCAGGAATGTCCTTACACTTTAATTCTCTAAGGATCAGCACTTTGGTTTATACACCCTAAGTAATGACAGAGGAACAGTTTTGCTTGGGGACTGTACAGCACATAAGATGAAACAACTTCTGTTTCACTGCAAAACAGTCTTTCAAATCTTGATTTATTTTTCCCTGGCACTTGTTCATACTGTGCATTGATGGGGTCTCATATGGAGCGACCTGATGGAAGTATCAGGGAAGATTTACAGTTTTTTTACAACATCTTGGTGATGGATCGATATAATCAGCACAGAAATCATATCAGACAAAGCCAGAGTTACAGACAGATAAAATCCTTCATTTCACAAGAGATTCTCTGAAATGACACTGAGAGGTTAGGGTTGTTTATCTGTGAGCTAATAACTCTTTTCCTGCTTTATTGTCTCTTGAAATCTGAGGCAGTTTCTGAGGTTCTGACGTGCAGCCTGCTCTGAGGAAAATGTCACTGCTCTTTCCTGCCCTGCCTGCAAGGGGGAGGCCAAGCCATGCTCCAGCTCCACGGGGCTGTCAAGGGGACAGCACAGGCCACTGCTGCCCTCGCAGACATTCAGTGCAGGTGGCACAGGCACACACTGGAAATTAACCCCAATCCCTCCAGCTTCCTCCCCCTTTGCAAGGAGCCACATGTGAGCCCTGAATGCAGACTCCCAGGAAAGCACATCAGAAGGAAAGGGTATTTCCCTTTCTACTCCATTCTGTTCACCAGTTACATTCCAACATTTTGATGCAACTTGAACTAGAAAGGAGGATAGGAGATGTCAAGCAAAATGCATTTTTTTGTTTTGAAGATTTGGAGCAATCAAAAAAAAGTAGGAGATTCTTGCAGAAGGCAGATTACAATTACACTGCTGGCTTTTGGGAGTGCCTCTGCTGCCTGAACACAGAACCTCAAAATGCATATCCCTTATTCAGGATCCTCTGCTGGGGCTCCAGAACTGTGAATCTAGATCTTATTTTCCACAGAAGGGAATGGAAGCCCCTTTTTCTCTTTCTAGAAAATGCATAGAAGAGTCTAAAGTCCCTGCAAAGAAAAATCACAAGAACAAAAGAAAATACAGAAAGAAAATTAAATACTAGAAAATATTATTAGAATAAGGTTTGACATTTCAAATTCAAGTTTCCTCCCCATGCATGTATCACCATATTTTTTGTTATGATCCAAAGTGCATCATAAGACTCAGCCTCATCAGCTTTCGTGCAGCTCCTGAAGAAAACTCTCCTGTGGGAGTCTGTGCCAGAGCATCTGCCTGGGCTTAGCACAGATCCTGCACCTGCACTGTGCCCAGCCTGAGGAAAGGGGAACAAACAGATGGAGACAGCCCCTCAGCAGGGCTGCTGCCCCCTTCACTGCAAATTAACTGGTGCTATTCTCTGAGTAATTCTGAAAAACCAAACAAAGCAAGGCCTTAGCGAACAACTCACAGAATGATTTCATCTGATTTGCTGGTCTGGAGTTTTCATCACCTTCCACAGTGACAAACCTTTTCTGGTTTGAATCCCCTGTTATATGACAGATTTAGCATCACACTCATTAGACGTATTCTCACCTGTAATTAAATCATGAGGACCTACAGATCTGCCACACTTGCCATCCAGGATGTGCTGTGAAGATGTGTGGAGCTGTTGGATAGCTAAGCATTCACTGAGTACATCTTGTTCAATATCAGTACAGGACTTCAGCTACAAGAGAAGGATAAAAGAAACGTGTTACATAGTTAAACCAAATTATTTATAATTAACTTCAGATCTCTCCTTAAGCAATATACACAGAAGGAAGAAATGCCATTTTTAGGAACTCAGTGTAATTAAGGATGTGTGTAGTACTTGTAATTAGAGATAACTCTGGTTTTCTGAAGTGCTCAAGTTAAGTGTGCTAATCTTACATCAACAACCCGTTTGCTTCAGAAAATAATGTGCCCTGTGTTCCTTCAAACCTTCCTGAGTAATTGATCTGCACATTGTCAGGCTTTCTGTAGTTCCTTGGATTCTGTGGCAAAAGGTTTGCATCACCCTGTAACTGTGACACTTGGGGAGACATTTGATAGGGGAAGAGAAGCGTTTGTGCTTATCAGATTAGAGCTGGCAGAGCAGGCACTGTCGGGGATGTCAGGAGGTACCACTCACGTCTCAGCTGTGCTCCATGGAAATTAAAGCTCTGGCAAAAGGGTCCAGAGCAAACTCTTGAAAACCACAATGTCGATCATATTAAAAACAGCAGGAGAGGAGAATTAAGAAAGAAAAGCATTTCTAATTCTCTTTCAAACACGCTGATGCTGCCAAGCTTTTGTCATAACAGAGTGCTCGTATTACACAAACAGCCATCATATTCTGCAGCCATTAATAAATACTTATTGTCCTTATGGGTACAGCCTCACATATCCATCTCCCCTGGGCTTGGGTATTCTAAATAAAGGGCCCAGGCAAACCTTCTCAGAATTCTGCTCCACAGCCATTTGTGGGTCCGAGATACACATCTGACATTGGGATCACAAAGTGCATCTGCAGCCAATTAAAATACTACTAAATTAACAGCTAACTTTCTCTTGTTTTGTTCCTGTAAAGCCTTTCAGAACAACCAAATGTCACCACTGCACTAATCCACTAAGCTATGAACTAAGTGCTCAGGATTCCTTTGATACAAGTCTAAGCTCAGGCATTTTGTTTTGTATCACAGATGGCACATTTTGGTAGCATATCTCAACCAAGACATGTTGGCAGAACAGCTTGTTAATTTTTCTTTCTTGGCTAGGTCATTTCCACTCAGAACTCTTGGGAAGCTGATATCAGTGGACAGCTGCCTTTGCTGAGTTATAACCAAAAACAAGCAAGTGAGTATGAGCAGTCTTTTCTCTTTTTTCCTAAATCTGAAATCCAAAGTAGGCTGCTCAGTAACACTGGTATTTACTTAGTTGTGAAAGGTGTTGGGGTTTTTTAATGTATTTAAGTGAAATACTTAGGGGGGTGGTTCTTGTTTCTTTATCAGCAAGGTTTGCTTTGATCCTTCATAAGAGAGCCTGACCAAAACACACTTTCAATCTGCTGCTTTTTCAGGTGCCTTTTAGTTTGAGGGGGAAAAAGTTACAGGATCAAGTATTCATAAAGTTATCATGGATAAAGGAGACAGGAAATCTGAAGATGATTTCAAACCACTGGAGGAGTACAGATTTAGACTGGTCTACCAAATAAGGTGTGGGAGGCAAGTTACTAACATTATTTTAAGATAGATTTGATAAGTCTATATGGGGCTGTGTACACACACACAGGAGAACTCCTCAAGGCAGGAGATTAAGTGACATGAAACCCTGGATATTGATGTCTTGGTGCATCCAAGCAGCCTGAGTTTGCAGCTGTTAACAAATTTGTCCTGGATTGATTCTGTGCTTCAGGCCTCCTGCTGCTGATGCAGGAAGTACTTTGTGTCCTTTACCACAAAGTTTGGATTTGGGGTTTTTTTCCCCACCTTGCTCTGTAGAAGTGGAATGCAGCCTCAGAAGGTGACCAGGTGTAACAGTGGGGACTGTCCCTAGGTGTAAAGGATGGTGACATTAATGCATTCAGCTCAGTACACAGAGCTAACAAATGACACCCAGGTTTGGTGTTAATCATTCCCTCCTTGTTTCTCTGAAGTATGCCAGAAACCACAGGAAGGAAAAATGGGCAAATTCCCTTCTTTGGACTAGGGAGCAGAGCTGCTTTCCACAATCTGCTGAGAATTTCATGTAAGAAACCTTCCTATTGCAAAGATCTTGCCATGACAGAGGACTCTGGTGCCACAGTCACCCTCTTTCTGTGGCCAATTACTGCTGTGGCCTTCTGACTCTTACTCTCATTACACAGAATTAATTACATAGATTTAATCAATTACTGCCATGGCACTCTTACTCTCATTATGAGCTAAAGGTTAATCTAGGGAAGTGTTGGGAATTTTGTGGGACACATGTGCAGAGCACATCTTGTGGAATCTTCTAAAGCTGAGAGCTGCAGGGAAACCACGAGGCCTGGTAATACAAAATTGGGCTGGAAAACTAGGCAGTGGCCATGCTAGATAAAACTTCTGACTAGAGCTGATACGTGCAAAGATTTGATTTCTGCACCTCACCATGGACACCTGGATGGTGCAGGGCCCGTGTGTCTCCCAGGCACAAAGGTCACCACACAGTGAGTGATCCCTGAGGATCTGACAGCGTGCAGAGCTCTGGTCACTGATGTGCTGGGAGCTGCTGCTCAGACTGCACACCTCTGGCAGGGAGGAGGGTTACAGGGACAATGAGGGGACACACAGCTGTCCTGGGAAAGGGACTCTACATTCAAACTGCTGAAAACTCCACAAGAGGAGCAGCAGGAGGGACGGGGGCATGGCTGACACAAGGACGTCTCTTCTGTTCCAAGTTCTCTTTTCCTACATTTCCATTGTACTCTGGCGTAGTTTCATTTGTGTTTTAGATGATCTGCCAACATGTACTTCAGTAAATACCATCAGCTAGTGCTGATTGCAGAGACTCAGTGCATGGGCATTTCATGTGAATGACAGCACAATTTGGGCTTGTGTATGACAGATGAACAGGAAAAGAAACATTTGGACAGAAAACTGTGTTTTAATTATGTCTATGCAGACATAACTGGAACTGGAGCACTCTGCTTCTACTGAGGCACTGCTGGCACTCTGAAATTAGAGGGGCAAACTCTGGGGCAAACTGAAATTAGAGGGTGGTAGCCTTTGGAGGTACAAATATATAAGGTGGTCTGGATAACAACAGTGATTAAAAACCAGGAAAATCGGCTCCATTTAGGTTTTCTTCTGTGATACTGCAGACAAACTGATCTGAAAATATATGGATGAAAGGCAAATTAAGAATGACTGCCCTGAGGAGCTGTGGGGATGTGCCACTCCTTGCCTGCTCTTACCTTCTTACGCACCTGCTGCTCTTTGGCCGAGTGAGCCTTGACGTGCTTGCGCAGGGAGCTGGGGTCGGTGTAGCGCTTGGAGCAGCCGGGAATCTGGCAGGCGTAGGGCTTCTGGCAAGGGGAGCAAAGGGACACATGTCACAGCCCTGCCAGCACAGGGAGTGCTGCAGCACGGGCACACGCAGTGCTGGAGCTCAGCTCGTCCCTCTCTTTGCTGGGCCCGCGTTTGCTGCGTCTCCTCTGAGCCCACAAACCAGGCACGATGCAAACAGAAGGGAGTCTGCGCTGGCACACTGCATGTGGGTTACTGGGCTGAGCTAAATGCTGGTGAGGTGGAACTGAATGGCTTTTGGGAGCATTTCTTTACTCCCTAGCCTTTACAGCAAACAAAATTATCATAGGATCACCCAGTATAATTATGAAGACAGACATTCTGGTTTTGAGTTCTGATTTACATAGATTTTACAAGGATTGCTGGGTACTGGTGAGACCCCACCTCAAATCCTGAGTGCAGTTTTGAGCCCCTCATGACAAGAAAAGGATTGAGGGGCTGGAGCATGTCCAGAGAAGGGCAACAAAGTTGGGGAAGAGTCTGGAGAACAAGGAGTGGCTGAGGGAGCTGGGGGTCTCAGCCAGCAGAAAAGGAGGCTCAGAGGGGACCTTCTCAGTGACTGAAATCCTCACTTAATTCTTCTTGTGGCTATGCCTATCCCCAGCAAATGGAGCACAATCTCTGGGCTGGAGAACAAACTCCAAATGAAGGTGCAATTGTCAAAATGAGCAGAGGCACTTTTTATTAAGCAACCACTGGCTTAAGTGCCAGCAAAATAGTGCTGGCACGGCACAGCTCACAAAGCTTTAAAGTTGAATGGATCCTTCTTTTGCCCCCTGTTTTCTTGCCTCATCTATCAACATTACCTCAGCCTTCTCACTAGCACTAGCAAATCCTTTTGGTGTCTTCCCAAAGGTAGAAAACTGGTTGTTTTCTCAATGTGACCTCAATGTCACATTCTTTAATCCCCTTGGTTTCAGAAGGAGGATGCACAGAAAGGGAGAAATCCCACCAGTTTTGGGAGAAGTGACTGTGAGGTCCTTTAAACCCAGTTGCTCTGCTCCTGGAGGAGTGCTGATGTGCCCTTTTTACCACAAGGACAGACAGGTTCCCTTTGTTCTGCTCCTGCCTAGGAGAAGGATCTACTTCCAGATGATTTAGTAGGGATTTGATCAAACTAGCAGACACCAGTAAGTGAAATGATTTACGGATTCTCCTTTGGAGAAGATAAATGATGGAGTGACCTGCACTGAGAAGCTTTAAAACCAATTCCAAATGCACTCAATAAGGAAAAAGCAGCCTGTATAAACCCCCTTTCTTTGTAAGTACCTCCAGAGGGTAAGTATTGCTGCTCTGTCCAGCCAGCAGGAAATTTCTGAAGGAATAATAGAATCATTCACCAATTCATGACCTTACAGGCTAACACAGCACCTACCCAGAAAGTTACAGGGCAAAGGAGATTTATTGAGAGTGTCTGGAGCACAGAGAACTGACACCTGAGGAAAAGCCATGGAAAACTTTAACAAATCCCTTGGCACAAAAACTAGCAGAGTATTTTTCAAATCACTGATGTCATTCAAATTAGTGATAAAATCATTCAACTCAGTCACAGGGAAACTAGATGAGAATCTGACCACCCTTACAAAGGCTCATGGCTATTTGCTTTGACATTCCAGGCAGTTGTTTGGTGCAGCAGCACCATCCTGGAGCTCTGCTGTTTTTCATGTCCACATAAGCACACAATTCACTGAGCTTAAACCACAGGGCTTCAATTAAACCAGGTAAGTGTGTGCAGGACTACAGAAACAGCTTTAGAGAATCTGCAGTGGAACAGCACAGAGGATGTTTTTAGATATTTAAGAAAGTTATTAGAAAATGATTACTGTACCTTTTTCCTGATTTATGAGCATTTCAGATAACAAAGACAGAGAAAAAGGGAGAAGAGAATAAAAGAAAATAGAAAGTTAAGACATTTGTCTTCAATATTGCACAGACAACACATACAAAGAATTTGTGCTCTTTTTAATAACCATGTAAGTTCTCTCTTAAAACTAATAGATGGCATTCCATTTGTGAGTTTGGATAATAAAAAATTATGTACCAGATTCATGCAATTAAATTTTAAAACTGCATGCAATTTAGTATATTCACTTTCAAAAGAGATGCAAATTACAAATTCAAATATCTTAGGTTGACTTTCAAATAAATAAAACATTGTTATTGTAAGTGTGCTTTGGTTTGGAAAATGTGACTGACTTGCTTCTCTTACTTGTTTGTTTTTGCAAGGCATAATGTACATTAGACATTCCTTAATGCTGCACTGTCTGAAATGTGTAACTGCTTAAAAAGTAAATATCAATTAAACTCAAAAGTTCTGCCCCATAAACACTTGGCCAAGTTAAACCATATATTCACTTCTTTGAAAAAGACAAAGGAACAACTCTGCCTGTTATTCTTTACAAGCTTTATGCTGAGGACATGACTGGTCTGCAAAGCTGTCTCATTGCTTTCTTTCCCCATGATCTGGTGATTTTATTTCAAGAGCCCAAGGCACTTGACAGGCTCCCACCTTCTCTGTGAGACAAGTGAGGAGAGCTGCAGAGTCAAGCCAAATTTACTGGCTGTAGAGAATAAAAGAGTGTTTCTCACAGTTAATTCTGACTGAGGGTACTTAACTGATTCCACACAGTTAAGAGACACATTTATTTTCACTTTTACAAAATTACTGTCCAAAACTGAGGTGCATTCACCTTCCACTGAGAGCTCTGAGCAGCTTTTGCGTTCACTCAGAACACTCAGGGGAGGGAGCAGGAAGTGAGACAATGACACACATTTGGTGCAGCAGCAGTGACTCAGCTTTCACTCAGCTACACCTTATTGTGCTGCTGCCTCCTCTTACTGGAACAGGAACAATGGCAGAGTTTGCTGAGTAACTCACTCCTGCGTAACTTACTCCTCAGCATGAGTAACAAACTGAATGCCTCTCTGTGATCAAGCCTCTTTCATTTCTCAAAGCACAAACACTTCAAAACCAAAAACACTTGCTCCCAGCTGAATTTTCTAAGACTCTCCTCATGAAAAGGCCAAGTCCTGCTGCAGTTGCAGAACCGACTGTGTACCAGGATCACTGGAAAACTCGGTGCAGCTCCCAGGATGAAATCATGCTTACGGTATCCAGGTGTGTCCGCTGATGCTTTGCCCGGTCACTGGAGTTGCTGAAAGCTTTCTGGCAGCCAGGATGCTGACACAGGTATGGCTTCTCCCCAGTATGACTCCGCAGGTGAATCTTGAGGTTCTCAAGCCTAGAAAATGCCTTGTTGCACCCTTCAAACTGAAAAACGTCATTAAAAACAATCATTGTGAGGTTCTATTAAATAAACCATGTGCAGCCACAATGAGAACAGTGTAAGAACCAAGCTGGACATGCAATAAATCAACCAACATTCAAACATCTGTTGAAATTTATGGATGAAACACAACATCTTGTGCTGTTCATTTAATGTGTCACCGAAGACACGGTGTGCAGCTCAGTAATAATACAAGGGTTATAAATATCTCACACATTCTGTCTGCACTGAACACTTAAAGGCACGGTGTCAGAAGAGAAAATTTAAAGAAAGAACAAGTGTTCTGAGGAGTGCTCTGAGATGTTAACTGGCACAGGAACCACTGTGGGCAGTAACAATTAGCTGCTACAGACAGAGAGCAAGAGATGCTGGCGGGTTAGAACCTGGTTTCAGGTGGCTGAAATATTATACCCTGGAGCAGATGAGCACGGACCATTACAGCAAGACCTGATCCATTTGGAGATCAATCCAAAGGAACTCTGCTGTTATTCTGCACCCTGTTCTTTCCTAGCTGTATCATTCAGAGCTGTTCTCAGCATTTATACAACCAGTAACCTGAGCAATTCTGACTTCTTAAGCACCCGTTTCATTAGGGAGCTCAGCAATAAAACACTGCATGGCCTTCATAACAGAAGTCACTGTTTCAAATTAAATCTGAATAAATAAATAAGTACATTTCCAGCTACTAGGCCAAGGGAAGGGTGTTTTGCATTGTTCACCAGTAAGTTTCAGTGTTACAGACAACAGGCAGTGTCTGTAGGAAGTGCTTTGGGAACTCTCCCAGGTGAGCACAAACACTCGTGTGTGCACAGTCGTGCACCTGCACACCCACAAAATGCACTCAGATACCTGCACATGTTCAAATACTTCCATGCAAATACTCAAGTGATGAAATGCATACTCTTTGCCCACTCTGCATATATTGCTGTTGCATGGCACTGCACATCTTCTAATGCCTCTGCACAGATAAAAACCTGGTTCCTCAAAGATTTGTGATCTCAAGGAATGTATCTGAGAAACAACCCAATCCACCTTCCTGTCAACACTAAGAGCAATTCTGAAATAAAGTAGGTGTATCTTCATAGAATGGTTTGGGTTGGAAGGGCCTTAAGGGTCACAGAGTTCCAAGCCCTGCTGTGGGCAAGGGACACCTTCCATTACCCCAGGTTGCTCCAAGCCCTGTCCAACCTGGCCTTGAGCAATTCCATGCATGGGGCAGCCAAGGCTGCTCTGAGCAACCTGTTCCAACCACTGTTTCTAGGAGCCATAGCTTTTTCTAGGATTCTTGCTCATAAACAGTGAAATCCTGACTCTCACAAAGTCAGCAAACGCTTTGTCACTTCCTTTCACCGAGTCAAGATTTTGTTCAGCAGCTTTCCAGGAACCTGTGGCTCCTCAGATGGTGTCACAGCAATCTCCACCTTGCCAATGCTGTTGGTCACACACACCTCTGAGACACATCAGTGCATGCAGAGGAGCACTGAAGGTGCTATAACCTGGAGGCACCTGATCTCCCAGGGTGGATGGACAAAGGCCCACCACATTGTGCTCGTCCCACTGTGTTTTGGAAATACCTCAACACGGCAACCAAAGTGATTCTCTTCATGTTGCAGGCGGTGTCCTGGCACTGGAGGCAGACCAGCTCTGCACACCACAGGCAGAAGGGTTTCTGGCACTTCTCTGCCTGCCCCAGCCACTCACACATCAAAGGGTCAATGTGGCTTTACTGCCATAAATATTTTAGTGCTCTGAGCAGTAACCTGTCTGAGTGGCATCCAGACAACTTTCTGATGTGTATATATTTTCCATCTTTTCCCATCACAGCCATTGTGACAGATTCACACAATCACCTGGAGACATGCATGACTTCAGTAGCTTTGTTTGGCCATGACCCACCTCTGAATACTTGAGCTGGTGTAAGGAGGCAGGGGGGTTTGGAAATTACTAAAGTCACCAAGGCTTCAAAAGAAACAAACTTGCTTCACAATCATCACTAAAAATCTGACAAAGATTCAGGATGGAGCAATTTTAAACATCCAAAAATGCTGAAGTCTATGAAAAATAGAGCAGAGTTCAGCAAATTCATAGGTCTCAAAGGACATTCCATAATGCTGAGTGGATGTTCTGAGGGCCTAAAGAGCCCTTTTTTCCTTTTTGGTCCCCATCTTCCTCCTTTCCAGCCTCCTGTGAATACTGTGCCCACAGTGTGGCATCTCTTTGAAGTACCATCCCTTTCATCTCTCTTGCAGGTCCCCTCCAAGCACTGAGAGGCAGCTCTAAGTCTCCCCAGGGCCTTCTCCAGGCTGAACAAGCCCAACTCTCTCAGTTTTTCTTCTCAGAAGAGGTGTTCCATCCCCTGGAGCATTTTTGTGCTCCTTCATCCCCCAGCCTGTGCCGATACCAGGGGATGCCCTGAACCAGCTGAAGGACCCTGGACTTGGCCTTGTTGAAACCCCATGGGCCACTTCTGGAGCTTGTCCAGGTCCCTCTGGATGCCACCCCATCCTTCAGGAGTGTCAACTGCCCCACTCAGTTTGGTGTCACCGTGAATTTGCCGAGACTGCCCTTGGTCCCCCTACAGACCCCCAAGGAACACCACCTGTCACAATGTCCCATCTGAACACTGAGTCTTTCACCACTCTGGATGTGACTGTCATTCCCCATTCACTGACCAGTCCAGCCATCAGATCCATCTCCCTCTGATGTAGAGAGAAGGATCTTGACCCTCAGAATGTTTTTCTAATGGATTACCAGTCTTCAGTTCCATGCCCAACACAAAGTAGGAAGGGATGCAGAATAATCCAAACTCATTAAAGGTCCAGCTCCACTCTCATTGATGTCAGTGGCAAATACTCCAACAGCAAATGTCCTAAAACATCTAAACACAAGTTTAATTTAAAACACATGAAAGCACATATGTTTAAGAGTTTGCTGGAAGGACTCTTCAGGGAGAGAAGAGGCAGGCCCTACCAGAAATGCTCAGAGCTGTAGTGTGAGCAGCAACACTCCAACAAATATGGGCTTATTTACAGACCCTTCTTCTGTGGTCAGCTGCCTTTTTTTGGTAAATATGTCCAATGCCTTCAGCAGTAAGGTTCCTCCATCACCACATATGCTTGGACATTCAGAGCTTTTCTTATTTATGTCATTATCTCTTAACTCACATTATTTGTATTACTCAGCTCTATTAAACTGGATAACAGACAGTGGGATGGTCCCAACGCAGTGATAAACTCAGGATAAATGTGTCAGGTGGAAAAACACATCAGCAAAGAGGATGATGTGACTGCAGTACTCAGATTTCCAAGTTGGCAAAGGCTGGGTTGGTGAAACAGGAACTCCTTTCAAGGGGAAAGCAGTGGGAACAAGTGATGAGAAGAGAGGAAGCTGCAGATGAAAGGTCTGAAAGGGAGGGAGGAATGGAGTTGGTGCAAAGAGCTGAGCAGGTGGGGCTGAGAATCCCCTCAGAGCTGCACTTTGAAGGACACCTTCCTCAACTCTCTCACTTCTGGTCTGCTGACTGTCTGCCTCAGAGTCTGTCCCAAGTCCACATATGGAAACAGCCTCCCTGAAGGAGTGGTGCAACAACTTCAGCTGGGCTGCTGGCATTAAGACAACTTTGTAAGGTAATTCTTGGGTTTAACTGCTACTCACCAACTCTTGTAACCCTTCGACCTGCTCGTGCTACTTAGAGTGTATTTACATTTACATTTACACTATATATAAAGCTACTCTTGGAAAGATGAGGTGCTCATTCTCCTTCTTAAATACCCTCCAGGAAGATCCAGCCATCCCACAAGTGTCTCAGCTTCAACTACAAAGAACAAATGTTCAGTTTCAAAAGGGCTTCAGGATGGTAAGAGCTATTTCATCAACTGAGAAGGCCACTTACGGGATCTCCCAGACATCTGGTCCCAATCTGTCACTGCTTAATCCTGCAATCCTAAACATTTTGTGGACATTTGATGCCAGGGATAACTGTACCAAATGCTGCATGATCCTCGAAGTCTGTAAGTAAATGTCAACAGAGCTCTTAAAACAAGTTTCATCAATAAAAATAATAATTATATTGCAATTACTACTTCTGTCTTTGCTGCGAATCGTTAATGCTGCACACACCCAAGCACAGATGTAAAACAATGCCACACGATTACAGGAAGAACACAATGCAGTTACTGGGTTTTGTAACTACTGCTGCTTTCTGAACAGGGCTGCTACCAGGAAAAAATACCTCACAGAAATTTATGGGACTAAACCAGTTTGTCACCATATGGAAATACATATGTTATCTTTATTTCACACTAACATCTCTCTGCAGAGTCGCTGCTGCAATATCATGCATTCGAAAGTCATATTTATAAAAACACTGAATTATCTCACAGTGATCTAAACACATCACAATTTTACCAACAAAACAGTTTAATCTAATAACTGTAATTGCTTAAAATGTTTTTTCTTTGCTTCCCGATTATACTTTGAATGCACCTGAGAATGTTGCCACGCAGAAATAACAGAATGTTCCCGAGAGGGTTTATATTATCAAATGTTTACCATTTTCATAAGCATATTTAATCACAGTCATGTCTAGAATATCTGTCAGTGGTACAGATCAGAAGAAATAAACTATAAACTAACCAGCTCAGACCATAGGGTGAAGCAATAACTGACATTTTCTTAGGAAATGAGTTATGACTGAAAAAGAGAAGCCTTCACAGTCATAGTGCTAAATAGGTTCAGTGTGCCATTAGAGCAAGCTCATTAATATACACCTCTGCTCTCTGCTGCAGGATCAGTTAAACAAGCTGCCTTTTATTTATAGACCTAAAAGGGAAAGAGCAGGTCATATTGGCTGCTGACATCTCAGACAGCCTACAGATGGAAAACCCAAAACATTTCATTCCAAAGCATTTAATGCTATCAATAGGAAATCTGATGTCTGGTCATAACATCCACAAGCCTTATGAACATTGTGAAATGTTCTTTCTTCCCAACTGATTACAAAATTGGGAAAATTTTATTGAAAAACATGCTATGAGAAAAAGGATCCTGTGAGGCTGAGTATCCCTTCTGGAGGGGAGGAAACAGCCACAGCACTCTTTAAATAGCATCAATGTTTTACAGCACACTGAGGCCAATGTTGGGGCTCCAAACTGCTCCGAACCTCAGGAACTCAAACACATGAGTTGTTCCACCCCACACCACAATCAAAGTATCTGTTTTGGGGCTTTGTTTTTCCCAGCTAACTCCTGATTAATGTTTAATTTGCTGCTGTAGCTGCAATGTAAAGCCCTGATCCTGCAAATAGCTGTGCATGAGTAACGTGGCTCATGCAGGGAGTTCATTAAACTCAACAGAACTATCTGAGTACGTAAAAAGTCACCCATGGGAATGAGATTTTAACATCCTAAAGAGTCCAAATTTATCTAGCCAGATTCAAACTTAGAGATTTAAATTATTGAAGCTGGTTTTGGGGTTTTTTTTCCCCTTTATGATTACAATAAAGTGGAAGGTAACAGTAACTTAAAAAGACATGCCAATTACCAGGCTTGGTTTAATTTCTGAAGCCTGAACAATTTATGTTTACAAAGTAACACTACATGCTATTTCATTTGAGTCCTGGGCAAAAATGCTTGTACTTTTAATTATTTGTCTCTAAAAAAAGCCTTTAGGGCTTTAGCCAGAGTGTTGTACAGAGAAGGACAGCTTAAAAGGTTCAGAACAGGAAGAAGAAAGACTTAGAAAAGTAAGCCACAGCACAAATACAATACATCCTTCCCATTGCTGGGGTTTAGGGTCGTTGTGGCCAACCATCTGACATCCACACACCATCCACCAGAAGTTCCTTTTTCTTTATGCTGTTAGATTGTGTATTTCCTAATTACCATGAAACTGGGAAACACAAATACACTGAGAATCCCTGGAGGAGGTGTCTGATCATTGCTGACTTCAATCAGACTCTGGGCTGGCTCTTTTATTTCCATTTTATGAACTTTATAAGCCCTTAAGCCCGCATTCCTGAAGCCCCTTGGGCAGTACCAGCAGGGATGGATCCATGAGGAATGCAGACCTGGCCCAGGACTCCTTTAAGTCCCATGGATTCAAGAGTGCCCAGGTCTCATTCTGCCCACGAGGTGATTCCCACATCCAAAAAGACCCAGCCCCCTGCCTGCCAGCACCCCCTGCACGGGGAAAATGTTGCTTCCAGCACTGGAATATTCATACATTTATTTCTTCTACTGCCAGTAGGTCATGCACTTCAGTGAGCAAACAGAGCTTTCCATACATTTTCCAGCAAATCCAAAATATCTGGGAAAATATCAGAGCATCCTGTCCTTTTCACAAGACCTGATTTCTAGTATTAAAACTCTTTTTAGTAATCCTTCTTTAATCAAGCAGAAGTATAAACATTTGTCAAAACAGGGGTAGTTGCATTTTTTTGCTACAACACATGAGAATGAACCAGGAAAGTTGGGAATATTTTACTATCAGCAGCTTGACAGCCACAGATTTTGCCATAAGGTTTTGCTAAATATGTCATTTGGAAAGCAAACAATTTTCTGAAACCTCATTACAGTTGGACTGAATGCAGTATTATGGCTTGCAGGCAGCGAAAATAACATTACATGAGGCAACATTTTAAAGAACAAAATGCAAAATTCATAGGGTCATGTAATAAGCAAAGAAGACACCCCATGTCAACCTCTTTATTTCTTCAGATGTAATTGGGAAACTATTCTTTATTTAGGATTTTTTGAATAGCTTACAAGCTATTTGAAATTAAACAATCCAAGATTTGCTGTTCTAATATCTGAAGCCAGATCTGATTGTTTTGGGGACAAAATCAAGGTTGAACAAAATCAATTAAAAATCCTCTCCATCTATGCCAGCAAGGAACCACAAATAAATTAAAATGCTTCCCTCTGGTACTTTTAGATTTTTTAAATAAAAAGTATAGTTTCCTACACATACTTCAAAAACTTGTTTCTCTGGATCAGTAATTCATTGTCTTAATTTCCAAGGAAACATTTCCATTCCAGTTTGCATCTAATCTGTTTGCACCCATCTCAATCTTTAAAGAACAGTGCTCTTGGTCTGGGGAGGGGCAATTTCAGTACAAACAATTCTGTCCTGACAAGCAAGGTGGAAAAGGTGCTCATAATCTACTTACAGGTATGAGAGTTTGAAAGTTTGGAGGGAAGAATTAATTTGCTTAACATAAAGAATGCAGCCTCAGAGCAAAGGGAGAATCCACTGCCATTGATGTGGACTAACCAGTGGGGTAACAAAAAATAAAACAAACAAATAGAAAAAAAGAAGATAATTAAAGAGACAACAGTAGAAAGGGTTGGGGGGAGGGGGGACTAATTATAAAAAGAAAAAAAAAATCCTACCCCAAAACTTATGGCTGATTAGCATAGCCCAGCATCTTAAAAGGCCAAAATACCACATGTGTGGCATGTTACAAAAGAAGATTAAAATAAAGGAAAAAATAATCCAGAGAACCATGAAGTCTGAAAACATCTGGAGTTTTATAGCAACAAGGAGGAAAAAATCAAAAACATAATTGAAAAAAGTCCACTGCGATACATTATTGTACAATGAAGCTTAATGGAATTGAAAGGAGAAGAGATGAAAAGGCAAAATAAGGGGGGGGCAAAGAAATAAAAGAAGCAAGAAAAGGCATTTATATTTTAAAGATGTCACCGAGGGTTTTTATCCCAGTTATTAAAAATTACACACCCTGCTTCTGTAAGCTGTTCCTGCAATGCGCTCTCTTTCAGCACAGGACACTCAGGCACGCTGGGGAACTCAGCAACCCTTCTGTGCCCAGCACTGGCTCTGCTCAGCCCTGGGTCTGGGACCACACTGCAAAGGCCATGGCAGAGAAGCTGCCTGTCCTGGTTTACATTCTGAGTCCAATGGGAGATTGGAAGAGAGACAGGACAAACATAAATTAAGTGTGTTTGCTAAAAACAATGTGCACATTCAGGAATTAAGCAGTCTTAAGCTGTTATACTGGCATCAGGCATTACTGAGACACTCTGAATGTATTCACTAACAAACACATGGAAAAAAAACAAAATGAAAAACTTCCCTCTTTATTTCATGTTTTCCTTTCTTTTTAATGAACCAGTAAAGGAACAAAAAGATCCTCACATAGTCCAGTCTGCCTTTGTGACATTCCCAGAGTGTGTCTAGGAACAGGACGAGTTTCCAGTGCACCACAGACAGAGCAGCCTGGGTTAGGTCTGTGCTGTGTCTGTCCCCAGTCACAGGAGGGTCTGAGACCAGCAGGTGACAAACCTGTGTGTCACAAACACGGTGTCATCTGGCAACAGTGAGTGTCCATCCTAACTTCCCACTCATCCCCTCCAGACTGGTTTTTTTTTTATAATTCTGGAAAACTCAGCTCCTACCTTTGTCAAGACCAACAAATAAATATGTTTTACAGTCATAGCTTGTCACATGTCATCACAGCTTACAAAGTGGCTCCTGCCCTTGGCAGATCAAACAGAGGAAGATCCTGTGGATGAAATCTGATCTAGAGTGGGAAATTGCTGACTACAGTTGACTAAACTGCTCCAGCACAACCAAATTCTCTTAGGAAAGATGAAAAATAGCAGCAAGGTAACTCTATGCCCATCTATGCAGGTTTTTTGCTGCAAATACAACTTTCTGTATGTGGTTCAACTTCATTTTCCTCACTAAATGTTTCANACAACTTTCTGTATGTGGTTCAACACAGTTTGTGCATTTTCCTCACTAATTGTTTCACAAAGTTGGTAGTTTTATCGCTGAGGTTTTCTCCCATTTTAGTTAGGGTGGATTTGTTTTGTAATCTTAAAACCTACTGTCCTCATACTCTACCTGTGCTCATTTCCAAAAGCACATAATGGAGCTTTTAGCTCAGCTCAGAAGAGTTGACAGAAATTTCCCTGCAAATTCACAAACTGCATGAACTTGCCAACACTGGATTAATCTACACAAAGCAACGAGGAGAACACACAACCTTCTCCAAGGCTGTTCTCAGCAGTGGAGCAGACAAGTCAGTGTGGCTCTCTGTGCCATGCTGGGCCAATCTGATTATCCACAAGTGAGGACCGAGGTCCCACCTGTAACCCAAGGCAGGCAAGGCATCTGCTGAAATGACTGGACCTGACTCTCCCTCAGTGTGTGAAGCTGAGCTCTGGCAAAGAGCCCTAAAGATGGTGCTGCTGAACCACTGGGAGGCTGCATGATGTGGGGGGAGCTTTTTCTCACTGCAGGGCTGGCTACCTCATTCTGCTCTTCCTTGTGCCCTGGTTGTGCAGCTCTTGGGCAAAAATGCTTCTACTTTTTAATATTTGTCTTTTTAAAAACATTGTTTGTCTTTAAAACATTAAAGCACCAGAAACTTCAAGCGTGAAAGGTTGAAGCATTTGTCTTTAGAACATTATTCCTTTTAAAAAAAGGCAACCCCAAGAGACACAGCTCTGTCCTTCACCTGCTCATCACACTACAGCAGAATCCCACAGAGCTCAGGGTACACATGGAGAAGGAGAACCTTCTCTTTTGGAGAGAACCAGCTCTTTCTGCCCTACAAATGAGGAACTCATCCTCACTTTACCCTAAGTCATTAATTTTAGTCTGGCAGCGTTTGCATTTTGTCTTGCTTGGCCACATTCATTACATGAAGGAAAACCTGAGGGATTTATTCCTAGGAAAACGGCTTCAAGACCTCACCTTCTTTAAAGGAAGTCAGCTTTCTCTCCAAAGGAGATGCTAAATCAAGATTCTGCTAATGAAGACCCTATTGCTACTCTTCACCCCGGTGATTTACCACACCCACTGAACTGGGGTGGGCACTGACACCCTCCACCACACCCTGCTCCAGTCCCAAGCGCTGGAGTTGCCTCCTGAAGCCTGTTGAGAAGATGAGCTCTGCTGAATGGCAGTGCCAGGTCCCTCCATTCTTCACAGCACTGTGGGATCCTCTGGATAAAAGGCTGTATAGCAATGTTCTTTTCTGAATAGCACTTAATGTTTTCCCACAGTCTTATTGTTTACAGGGAGTTTAGCAAGTCACTTCACTAATTTAAAATAGATTGTGTCCCACATGGGTGGATAACAATAACACATATTGGTGAATCATATGGCTTTCAAATGATATGTATGAAAAAGAAGTGCTACACATATTGTCTGAAATTTTATTGTGTGAAACCACAGCACTTAGCTCCCTACCAGCTGTGTCAACAATTCAGTATAATAAACGAATACAATTGTAGAATAACAGCAAGGTTAGTTCTGAAAATTAGAAGCTAAGATTGAAAAAGAAATGCAAAAAGAAGATGCAAATGAATACAGATGAACATTATTTCAGGTGGGAGAAACCTGCCTCACAAATGATGAGACCTCATGAAATTTGTATCCCATGGCATAGGTTGCAGTCTAAAAGCCTAGGAGGAAAAGGGATTCTATGAGTGAACTGATTTTTAGAAGGGACAAAGAATAGGCTTTGATATGTGAAGAATCTGGTCTATTCCATTTTGTGTGACCACTGCAGAAGCATCCCATCTTACTACAAACTACCCACCCTGGGTCAGCTTTAAAATGAAAGAATAAAAATCTTCCCTGGACTTTGTTCCAAGGCTCAGAGCAGCTTCCCAAGCATGAGCAGTTCCTAGGAGCTGCCTCACACACATGACGCAGCTCTGAGGCCACTGCCAAAGGACATTCCTGGCATACTTGACCAATGGCAGCCCATGTACAGGAATGGCTGAGTGAGCCAGGCTCAAATAACAAAGGTTCCTATTGAGCTGTCTCACATAATTTTTAATATGCTGCTAAATAAATAAAAAAATAACTGAATAAAAGCCATTTTCTAAGATAATATTTTGAGGGAAAACTGGGAAAGGAGCTCAACGGAAATAGGTTTTAAATTGAAACGTTGAACTGTAGCCCAGAAATGACAAGAAAATTAAATCTCTTTTTCTCCTGAACCCCAATAAAAAAAGTCTTAAACACTCTCGGTAGACCACAGTTTTCAAAGAAATGAAATTATGTTACTGTCATGGATGATTATTAGAAGGTATCTGCAAGGTTTTCCTGAGAGTTATCCCTCTATCCCAGAACCTAGCAGGAAACCACAATCACTTCTGTACCTTACGTGAAGGACTTTGAAATGAAAGTGCCTCAAAATCAAATATAAGCAGCTTTCAACATGTGCATTTAATCTTCCTAGGTTAAGAAACACCCTGTGGCCACCACACTAAAGAACTGAAAACGTAAATTGAAGAAATTATATCCATATGATTAAGTAAGATTCTTAAAGAGAAACATGTTGTTAAGTACTTCATTCAGAATAAAATGAAATGCAGTAAAATAGAAGCTATTTGGAATAAATCACTGACGCACATGCTTTCTATGCAAAATGGCAGTGTTCAGCTCGAAGTGGACATCTGGAGCAAATTAGCATTATGTTGAGAATAATATAAAATTAAAACATTTAGTTTCAGCTTCTAAAATTAAATATAAAATCAGAGCCCACTGTTGTGTTGGACAGCTCGCCTTGTGACTCTGATAGCTAGAGTTTATTTTGTTTTTCAAGTTGTTTATTCCTCCTGTCACTGTCCTGGGAGCCCTGATGCTCCCAGGTACAGCTCTGCAAAAAGCATGAGGCACAAGAGTTGTCCCACAACGTGCTGCCAAGTCCTGTTCTAGGGATTCAGAATGAGGAGTCTGAGGCCAAGCATGGGCCAGAGCAACTCTGGTAAACCAAGAAGAAATGACCCAAAACCAGAGGCAGAACTTGGACCACATGCCAACCAAACCCCCCAGGAATGGTTCATTTTTACCTTTGTGTGCTGACTCTGGAGAGGTCCATGTGCTGAAGGTGCTGGGTGACTAAAAGCCCTTGTGCAGCCTCTCTTAAAATTTGCTGAGCTCCTCCTGGCTGCTGGTGCTGCTCAGTTCATGTGAGGCTTGGCAGAACCAACCCACAGGAGATCTCCCAGCTCCTACTGAGGTGAGGGAAGGAGGCAGGGAAGGAAGCCTCTGCTCCTGGTGGGACCTGCCCTGATTGTTTCAGGGACAGTGGCTATTGCAAAGCTACTTCCACACCCAAACAAAGCTACTCTTCCAACTCCTGGCACTTCTGTGTGCAAACTCCAGGTGCTTAAGACAAGTGAGCATTTGTACTTCTGCTCTCACTTCCTGGAGAGATTACCTGGGATAAAGGAAGTATAGGGCTGTAATTCCCTACAATCACTCTCTTCCCCACCTGGGTGCTCTGTGTCACTTGAGGGGAAAGGCACCTGAGCTGCCTGCAGCCTTGGGTTTGCTACACCTCAATACCTGTCCCGTCCACTTGGGTTCTGAAACAGGAAAAAGGAATGTTTCTGCTTCCTTGGGGTGCCAGCCTCAGCACTTGACAAGATCACAAACTTCAGGAAGACCTAACTTTTCTCCTGGCCATCTTTCAAGATGTCCAATTTCAGCACTCTGCTCCACACCGCTTTCCAGAATTTACTGGTTTGTAAAACTGCCCATCTCCAACTACACAGCCCCTAGCAGCAGTGTTTCTGAAAAGCAGAAGCCATCAGCATCCCAGGACACTTTTGAACAACTCACACCTGGTCCAGGAGCTGTTCTTGCCAAGAACAGGTGCCATGCCAAGTCAAAGTGGGCCACCCTGAGCAAAGCACTTCAATGCTTGTGCTGAGTTTGGTCCTTCGTGTGTTCTGTTACTCAAACGCCTCCTCAGCAGGGACTGCATCACCACTTGTGAGGTATTTTTGGAGTATCTTGACCTTATCAGTCACTGGGGTAGGAGCAGAGCTCTGGAGAATCAGGACTTCCAGCAGAAGATCTGTAACCACAACACTGGAGAGAATGCTGGACACATCATCATCTTCCAGTAGTTTTTACTGCACTTGTATGCTCTCTAATATTCTCCTAAATACTTGAAAGTAACATCGAACAAGCAACCAGCAAATAGTTTATGTAGCATAAAAATGAGCTCTTTATAGTATGGCTTATCTCCTTCCTGACACAGTTGGGAACATGCCAACCTTGCCACCTGTTCCTGGACTTCCTTTAAGGTAGCCCTGTCTTTCAACATGAAACCTAAATTGGATGTGCACAGCCTTGCTCCTGCACTCTGCAATGTAAACACCTGCACATATGCTTTAAATAGCCTCACACCTCTATATGTAAAATTTCAGACACCTGTGAATTGGCTTTAAACAGCCCCACTGGGTTTTGTGGGTGGAGAACAACTTCCAGGTGCAGATGAATAAGGTTATTTCAAGGGCACAGGCAATGTAGAGCCTCCAGTCTGAGTATGTACAATACTGTATTTCCAAACTCAGAACAAGACTTTCAAACGTGTCCTCTCGGTGACTCATTAATCATCTACAAAATTTGGAAATAAATGCATTTGGGTCTCTCTGGCTTGTACTGAGCTCTCATTCACTGGGGCTTTAATTCTGTAAAGCACCTTGAGGTCTCTGCACGGGGTGAGCACTCCTCAGGTAAGGACAGTTCCAGCCTCGCTCTCCTAAACTGCCCAGGAAAGGCTCATTTTCATGTTTTATGCCACACTGCTCAGTGATTCTTCTGCAGAGCACTTTGTTTCCATGACTTTCTTTTGAAACATTAAAAAGATTCTGTTCTTTTATTCCAGTTCTACCAGAACCTCACAGCTCATTTCTCATTTCAAAATTGTGGTCCGTTTTGGCCCCTAATTTACTCATAAAGAATTCTGATAAACTTTTTCAAATGATAGGCTATGTGAATAAAGGCTGGAACTCTGAATTAATCTACAGTTTGTCTTTTTAAAACCCTACCTGTCCTCTTTCTTCTTCAGTCACCTCATAATTGAGAAAACAAAAATTTAAAGTTTAATTTTCTGTGTAAGAGATGAATTCTGCAGCAAACTTGCTTTGATTTCATGGTGATCTTTGTGACCACAATGCGTTCTTTGAAAAGGAGAATGAACTTTTTCATTTAGTGAATGATTAGACCTTTCCTAAAGCTGCCAACATTTTTTTTTTGTGTCTTTTCCTCCTTCTCCAGAAGAATATCCAAAACAACCTCAACTTTCCATAGCAAGCAAACACATATTTTAATGACAGTGAGGAAAGGTTTGCTGGGAGAAACAGTACCTTTTATTAGCCCAGCTAATACAGCTGAAAAAGACAGAGAAACTCTCAGAATAAAAGCCTTTCTTTGGAGATGATCTTTAAGATCCCTTCTAACCCAAACCATTCTGTGATTCCATGTACAACTCTCTCCAGACTGATCACAAGGAATTGCAGCCAGAGAAGGAAAAGACAGATGGATCCATCCAGTTTCCACACTGCTCTACAAAGAGTGGTGTGATGGGCACGGGGGCCTGGGGGGCATTTCCACACTGGCCAGAGCAAACCCTCTGCCTTTCCCAACAGCTCATTAATCCAGACTCAGGACACCACAGCTGGGGTAGGGAGCTTCCAGCTGTGCAGCAGGCAGTGCCAAGCTTCCCAAACGGGCACCACCTAGTGCAGAGGACACCATGGACCCAGGGAAATGGTTGCTGGCAGCCATCCTCAGGGGTGGAGTGGCAATGCCTCGCTTTGGACAGAGCAGGCCATGTAAAACAGCCTCTGCCACGGACTGCTCCACTTTGTTTTTCACTTTTTACCCTTGGCACGGCTTTTCAGATCCCTCCTACACCGACTCCTCTCCCACTGACTGCAATCCTGGAAATGCCAGGGCCCATAGGAACAGGGAGACGCAGCCTTTCCTTCTGTCCAAACAATCCTGGATCAATATTTTGTGCGGACAAAAACCTTCACCTTCTTTCTTGTCAGCTTTATGTGCTCTTTTTTCACTGCCAAACATGAGCATATGAAGCAAAAACTCTCTAAATTTCATACCGGAGGCTGGTGCCTTTTTAATTAGTCCTTACATACAGAGAAGCTAAAGAGCAGACAGGCAAGTTGCAGTTGGAAAACGTATGCAAGGAAAATAGAAGGAGCAGGAGTGACCAACATACTAGCCTTTCCTGCTCTCATGACTTTTTAATACACATGATCTCACCAATTACACGATATGACATCAACAGGGCCATTCTCTCTGCACTTAATGTCTTCAAAACATTCCTGGCCAGAGAAATTTATCTCTGAAACCACCCACTAGCATCAATCTTTTGCATATTTTGCAACAGGGACTGCACAGTCGTGCTTCTGTCATATGATGAGAAGTGTAACTGCTTACAGAGCCCTTGTATGTGCGACCACACACACCACCACTACTGATGCAGCATTAAATAACTCTCCTTGAACTTGCCTCCTTCAGTAGGAAATGTGCACAGATCTGCTCTAAAAGCTGAGTCTTGAGCTACAGGCTGGCAGTCTGCTACAGCAACACTGAGACCTGGTGCTACAGGTGTTCAAAATCACTGCTTCAGCCCTGGCACCTCGGTTTGTCTGCCACTAAAGCAGAGCCAGAGTGATGGACTCCTGACATTGAGAATGGCTCATCACCATTAGAATGCCTTCTCCTAATCCTCACCAGGAGCCAGTACCTGTACACACCCAAATAATCCACCTCATCCATCTCTTCACGTTTTCCCACCAAGCCAGGAAAGCAAGGGAGCTGAATTTCATGGAGGAAATAAGGCTTGAAAGGACAAAGGAAAGAATGGTGGCATCCCTCTGGGAGGCCAAGACCAAAGCCTGGCTGGGTTGGAGGGCTGGGAAAGGCAGGGCATGGGGGGATGGTGCTCAGCTGAGACAATGGAGCAGTCCTCAACAGAGTCAACTGCACTCACCATCTTGCTTTCACTGGGGGAGTCACCAAGAAAACCAGACTGGCGTAGAAAAGCAAGACAAAGGAAGCAGAACAAATGCTGAGCAACCCGTGGGGCAGATTGTGCCCACGGAAAAGATTTTAAAATAGGAACCCAGGACAATGACAAAGAAAATTATAAAAAGGGTACAGAATACTCCTGCCTCTGAATCCTGTGTACAACGAGTAACGTGCCAATGATTTTGATGTGTAAACCTAGTTCTGCTCAAGACCAACCAAGTCCATGCACCGGAACACCCCATGTCAGGCAGCACAAAACACACCCCGATTTTTCATTACTTTGTTTGGTTCTCCATTGATATTTCCCACCATAACTAACACATGATTTTCCCTCAAAGCTTACCATGACAAAATCACAGCTCTCAAACATAAGAGTAGAGCCCGCAGGCTCTGAGTTTAAGCCTGCCCTGGCACAACCACGATGTGAAGGACACACTCAGCCACAAAGGATTACGCCAACAGATCACCACAGACACATCTGTGTGCTCGACATTAAAATCCACACGCAGCAATCTCTGGCAAACAACGCCAGTGACAACGTAAATGATCCTCCATCAGGGCACAGGGCAGGCCTGGCCAAAGAAGGACACTCTGCAATGGGTTAAACCATCTTCTCCCCCAGGCTGGCCTTCCCTGCACGCTGGCTGAACCAACAGAGCGAGTGCGCTGTCAGGTATGAGTGTAGGAAGAAATGATTTTGCTTTTACCAAAAGCACGTCATTATTGTGTTCATTTGCAGGTTGTTCTGAAAAGTCAGGTTTGTTTTTTAGCAAAACAAGTTTTGTGAATCCTTTCTTGTTCAAACTGTCAAGTTACTCAGCTCTCCCACCTCCCACTGACAAGGATGGATTGGGTGCTAACTCACAGGACTGGCTTCTTCTCCTCTGTCTGGAATCCCACTGACAAACAGCCCAGCACATAAAAAATGCAAAGTCCACTGGTCCACACACAATGTCAACAAATCCAGGCTCTCACCAGTTCACCTGGGATATCCTGACTTTCTCCCCTTAAGCTGTGTGCTTGGCCTGTTAGTAAAAGGTTGACACAGCTGTTCAAGATACAAACCCACTGGCACTTCATCTGATATCCTAAAGTAACAACAAACAAACAAATCCAAAAAGTTTTAATGTCAAACACAATAGTCCAGCTCCAAATACATGCTAACACTGATGAGAGGATCAGAGATCTGGAGGCAGGGCCCACAGTAAATTAAAGAAAAATTTTAAAGTTTTTTTTTTTCTTCTTTTAATGCCAGCTGGGAAGTTGTGAAAAACTGGTGAATTCCAAACTGTAGGCACTGCACAATGCTGTGCAAATGTCATGCCCTTTCAGTGCTGGGTAGGTGATCTAGGATGTAAATGGCAATATAATAATGGTGAAGATAAACAAGATAAAAACATGTAATCCTGCAGAGGAAACAAAAGTCGTGATGATTCACTTTTTATTGTTGGCCACTGTTCAGTAACTGGCAACTGAGCCCCGAAGGAGCCCATGGGTCTGTGATGTGTCAGGAAGAGTTACTGCCATTCTTTGACCTGCTCTTGTGTAGGGGATAACTCTGGTGGTGTGCACAGCAACCCTAAATAGGAAAGTGTGTGCTCTTATAACACAAGGGCCACACACTCTGTGCTGCAGTGCTCTGGTTTGTTGAGAATATTGACTGGTCTTTTATTTTACTCTAATCCTCCAAACTGACACTACCAGCATGCAATATCCATGATACACATTTCATCTGGTAGCAATCCTCCTCCCCAAAAAACCCTCCAACTCCAAAGAAATCTGAAAGTCATTCTACTGAGGTGATAGAATCCTAAAGAAATCCCTTTAGAATTGAAACCAAACTTTGGACAATTATTTTAATTATTAAAAATAATCACTTTTTTAAAAAAAGAAGTCCTTATTAAGGTTCATCATTAAGTGCTTTACAGCTCCAAATTCATTTGAGAAATAAACTGAAACTGGATGAAGAGAGTACAAGCAACTTGTCCATCAAATCCTCTTCCAGATTAACCTAAAACCACACCACACTTTGTTTTTAGTAGCTTTAAGTGTGCTTAAGAAAATCTAAGGTTTTCTTTTTTGAAAAAAAATTATTTTCTTGTTCATGTTTTCCAAATTATCTCTGTCGACCTAGAGGCTCAAAACAAAACAAAACAAATTTGTTTTGCTTTTAATGCAAATGCAGATTCTGGCAACCATATCTCTGCCAAAGGATCTGGAAGCTGGCACAGGAATTTGCCTCGTTGTATGGCTACCTCAAGTGCCTGCCTCTGGTTTATTTATCTCAGTTCCCTCTGACCTAGCATTTGCTATTTCAACACATTAATGGATTTATGTGTAAAAGAGAGATGTACATATTTTTGAATCCAGCCCAGTACAAAACAATCATTTTCAATTAGCATGTCCTTAGATGAATACAATAAGCCAGTGTTTTTCATTTCCAATTTGTTTTGTTCCGTGCAAAAAGAATGAAAGAGATAAAGGACATACAAAGACTGGTCCCAGATGCAGCTGTAAAGCAAGATTTATCAGTTAGTATGTTAGAAATATCAGGCTGGCCACCATGCCATTCAGATTCCCATCTTTTAGTTGTGTCAAGTTTTCTGCTTTCCATTAAATACTGACTGAGGCTGGTTACTCGAGATAGCATCAGAATAGTAGCTGCACCCTGACACTGCAGTGACTGCTACATTCAGTGTGATACAGGAATTTACACCACCCACCACAATCCGAAGATGCACCCAATAAAGGTCTCTTTCCATCTCCCCTCTAGAGGGGGAAGTTTCAGAGCACTAAGTACACACTGTTTTATGTTTTTGAACAATGCTGTTCTACCTTCAGCACCCAGCAAAGCCATCCCATCACTGCCCTGACACTGGAAGTCACACTCAGCACTGAACGTGGAAATTTCTCTCAGAGCAAATATAACTTGGACGAGCTGCACTGAACTAAACTCAGGTCCATCTGTCACATATCCAGAGGATGACAAACTCCACATATCCAGAGGATGACAAACTCCATTGTAGGTGTGTTCAGCAGGTGTCACCTCAACTCAGGGCCCAGTGTCACAAAGCAGACACTTTGGTAGCAATACTGACTTGAGGAATTGCTGCCCCTGTTTTTACCCCTTTTTTTACTCATTCCTCCATTGTTTTCCATGCCTTCAGCTCAGTCATGGCAAGTGTTTGCAGAGTCATGCTGTGAACCAGACCAGTGACTTTCCCAGAGTAAAAACCAGAGAACATCAATTTCAATCACATCTGTTCAACTCAACTGTGGATCCCGTAAGACAAATAATGGAAAGAAGGGACAGCAACATTCAAACTCTGGTACATGAAGAAAGCCAGAGAAAACTTTTTAAACCCTGCTGAAAGCCCCTGCACTGTGAAACTGTGTGTGGAGCAGCAAGGGCCTAATCCAGCCAAGGTTGCAGGGTGCTAATCGAAAGCACAGGGAATCACTTCCCAATCTCTTAAATAAACACCAATTATACAGCACAACTGCAGCCTGCTTAACACTCTTATCCTTGCTTAGCTCTCTATGACCTCTCTTTTCCTACCCTAAACCACCAGAAGTCTCCGTGCCCTGCAGTGTTCCACAGACAGAGCTCCTGACCTGTGCCTTGGGGAATCTCAGACTTGTTGACATTAGACACAACATAAATATAAGTGATTGTTACTTTTACAATTTCCTTTCATTTTCAATACCTTACTTTTCCACAGGTACACAGACAATAGGCTTCCCATCCTGTAGTATGCACAGATGAGAAAGATCTGCTGAATTTTTTAAAAAAAAAGTCCTGGTAATATTTATCATTCCATACAGTAACACAGAGAGAGAACATCTCATTATCCTGATATAAATCTGTGCATATAAAAAGCATTTTGTGAGGCCCTAGTATTTGCTGATAAACTCCTTTGGTGCTTTCTTCTCAGAATCACCTGAAGAGCAGAGCCAAGAGGAAAAAATTCATGTATTCTGAAAACCAGAAAAAAGTGCTCGGCAAAGCCATCCTATCTCTGCCCTCTCTGTGCAGTGACCCTCAGAATTCTTGTGCTTACCTGAACTGGATATTCCAGAAGAGAACAGCAAGTTGCCACAAGGCAACTGCAGCTCCAGGTTAACCGAGGTTCATGTTAGCAAGTTTTTAGTTTTGTTCTGTTTGTTAATAAAATAAGGAGAGGGTTGTGTTGAACAGCTGAGACTCACATGTACATCTGAGTGCAATCCTCCTGTGGCCACAGAGATCAAGACTGGTAAGGAACCTCACATCCCTCTCCTGTCTTATTTTAAATGAGAGAACTAGGTCCGGATAGCTGACACCAGAATTCCTAAGGTCTTAAATCTCAAAGGTGTAAGTTTAGCCACTGGGCAATCCCAACTCTGTAAGTAGAATTCTGTGCCATTAAATTTGATTTTAAAACAATAATTTCTCATCACTCTCATTCACTCTACACTCCCTCAACCCCTGGGCAATAACAGCCACAGCCACACAATGCCCATTCTGTCTCACTTCTCTGCCCCTGCAGAGCTGCCTGACCCTTCCTCCTGGAGCAGCTTCCTCCCAAAGAGACCAGAGGAGCTGGGAGGTGGCACAGAAATGGTGCAGAGCACGGGGTGCTCTGTGAGAACAGTTCTGGTTTTTCATTCCACCTTCCACAGTTGTGCCAACTTCCATGTTCCCTCCAGTGCCTCAGTGCCGAGGGCTCAGTCCCCATAAGCTCTCTGCAGTAGCAGGCCCTGAGTGAGCAAACAGCAAGTGCTCAGATCATTCCCCAGTGCACCTACAGAGACCATTCCATCTGTAATTTATTACCTTCCAAGAAGAGCCTCTCTAAAGTCAGCCATGCAGATTAGGAGGCGAATCCCTACGCACACACAGAGTGAATCTGATCACAAACAGCAGAGCACACTTGTGGGGGAGGCCAGAAGACTGTCAAGAGTTCTGCCAAGAGAAACAGATATGGCAGCAGAGTAATTTGTCCACTTGATTTGTTCAAGTACTGTGACCACACAGGCTGAAAATTCCTCTGCTTGGTCTTTTTGGTCCGTACCTATGTAGTCAAATCTTTTCTATTAAAAAAGTATTCAGAGTTGTATCCCCAAGAGTGCAACAGAAGTCGAGAATTAGCCAAGGCAAGTCTTGGAAGAGTGAGATCAGTCAGGGTGGGAGGTATAAGAAGTACAGTTTCATACTTCATACATTTCATGAGGCTACAAATACCCAGCTAAAGCACCTTTTGGATGGGAAAATTCATTTTTCTGGGTACAAGGAGGAAGACTTAGATCTGACACTTTTGTGACATTCCAGTCACAAAATTCAAGTCTGAAATAGGATTTATCCAGCAAGCCTGAGCCCCTGAGTCCCCATTAAGACAGTGATGAACATCAACCAGCTTCTCATCAGGTTCAGAGAAACATCTAGAAGGCCCCACCTGCTGAATTCATAAAATGCCAGTCTCCCCTCCTCTCACATTACCACAGTATGGATGCAAGATATTACAGAAGCATTCTGAGTATGTTTTCAGAAGTGTATTTTGTCAAGAAAGATACCATTTCACATTGGCTTAGATACTGAAAATCAACTTAACCAGCCCAAAACACTTTTGCTTGTTCAGACATTTCTCCTGTAAGTGAAACATCAACCTGCTCAAAGCCAAGTTCTCAAACAAAAAGGATCATCTGCAAACCTAGACACATATTCAGCATATTTTTACTTAACAGAATTAAGTAAAGCTGGTTAAAAAATGTGAACTTGTTTGCCAAAAATAAACACAGGTATTTTTGTGGTACTTTATAAAACTAGAATCCAAAAGCTCAGTGCATGTAACTCCAACCTGCAGAATCACACACACATGGGAACGAAGGATGGAGCTTGTACCCAAACACTGAGGGAAGGGCCAGGATGTTGGCAAGGGCTGGAGAAGCAATCAGAATGAAGTCTCCCAATGTTCACCCAAACACCATGATCATGACCTGCAAAGCCTTAACTCCCCACTGCAGCATCAGTGCTGAATAGAAGAAAATGTATATCCATGACTGGGATTTTAAATTAGAAGCTTTGATACAACAATGGCTTAAGCTACAACTGCAAAACCACTTCCATTTCCTTCTGTTTTCCAGAAGAGAAAGGCAGTACCTGAAAACCTGAACCACAGGATCTCTGGTGTCTTTTGCAAGAGCAGATGAATTAAATAGAACAGCCTGGCCCAAACCACAATCAGCCCTGCTAAACAGGTCTGCATCATGAACTGCTTCCTTTTATCCTGCCTGTGGTTTCATTTTCAGCTGTGTTTTAGAAGGCTGGAAAGCTGCACTGGGATTATTCAGGCTGAAAGATGCTATACACTGTAGGTATAATTCCTCAATATGCACAGTAGCCACCATTTAAACATGAATTTCTTAACTAGTTTTAATTCTTTTTAATACTCCAAGGCATGAGTAGATGTTTAAAGCTGTTTGGGGGCTAGAGAGTCCTAAAAAAGGGAAAAAGAGTTTCTGAAACAATTAGATTTCTATTTCACTCGTCACTCTTTTGCAATCTGAAAACAGGCCTGTCAATAAACCAAATGCAGTTTAAATAAGGAAAGCAGTATGCTCTCAGCCTGGGACCCTGTGTGCCAAATTATGGCTTGCAGTAAATTTTTATGAGCAAGTTATAAACCCCTGAAAAATGGAGCTTGCAGCAGAAACACTGGAAAAGCCATCACTGCAGCAGCCCTAACATGCTGCTTTGCTCTTGCCTGGTTAAGTCCAGCTTCATCCCTCCTCCTCAGCATCACTTTGGCTTCCCAGAGGGACTTGTGGAATGGCTGCACCTCCCACCTCCACCTCTGGGCACTGGAACTCTGTGTTGTCCATCGTGTCTTGCCCCTGCTCTGATTTCTGTGCTCATCCAGGGAACACCCACCCCCCTCTCAGATCTGTGGTTCACCCCGTGGTGCTGAACCTGACTGCCTGCCCCTGGCTTTCCACCTTGGCAGCAGAAATGTCCTTCCCTGTCAGCCCTCAGTGACTGCCCACAGGGTGACTGTGCACTGCCATTTGCAGTGAAGGAAAGCAGAGATTCAGAGGAGGCAGAAAATTCTGGAAAGAAGAAAATCGTAACAGAGAATAACCAACTAACAGATGAGTGCTCATGATGTGACTAAATTGGCTGTTTCATGAACTTGGCAATATAAAAGCTCTAATGGGAATACACTAAATTTGCCCAGGATTTTCACCTGAAAAGAGTTGAATAGAGAACCTCATCATCACAGAAAATTGGGAAAGGGCTCCTAGCCACAGACAGAAAGCAACACAATTTCTTCACGGGATAATCCCTACTTACACAGCCTGTCTGAAAACACCTCTGCACTGATCAAAATCAAAGATGGGCTCAAGGGCAACAGCACAGCCTGGTGAGGAGAAAATGTGCAGGTCTGAAGGCAGCTGAACTGCTTCACTGATTGACCAGTACAGTTGGGTTTGCTAGCTCATGTACTGACACAGAGATGGAGGAAAACCATCTCAGACAAAGTGATGTACTATTAACCAAGACACCTCCAAAGCCTGGAAAAATGTCTTTAATAGGAAAAAAGGAACACTGGTTACATAAATAACTCTCCTCAGTGATACCTTACATTCATTGTGAGAACTGACATTTTTAGTGCCTGGAATGGTGTGCTTTTTCTTTTCCATCTCTGATTTAAAATTACATTTTCCCAAATCTGAAAATGCTTATACTTTTTAGATTTTTCTACATGTTTGTAAAAGGATTTCCACAAACTTTTAGATACTCTGTGCTGTTTTCCCTTCCTATTTTCCTCTTCCATATTTTTCTTCTTATCATCTGTTCCTTCTCCTTTTCCTTCTTTCACTACTGATAAAGGAGGGAGGAGAGAAACAATAAAACAGCTGTATATTGCATTGGGCAAAAAGGGCATTCTTTGTTCAGGAAATGCTGAGGTTTTTCATAAAGCATACCTTGACTCTTTTACCAACTCCGTTCTGTGGCCTTTTTTTCACTGAACAGAGACTTTCTACAACATTGCCTTGTTCTCATCAGGTTCAGATAGCAGGCTGGGAGCATCCTCCACAAGTGTTTTTTACTTTTCCTATTATGTCACCACAATGAGCTGGTTTTAGTCCCTCACGTAGTATCGGACACTTAAGTGAAAATCAAACACAATTAATGGATTAATACCACCTGTCATGACTCTACTTGGAAACCTGCTTGACAAAAGCACAGTCACTGTCATGGAAAACTCCCTCCCTCCAGATTTCTGTGGTCTCTCTCCCAACACACATAGTGAGAGCTGTGTGTGGAACAGCTTGTGAGAGCACTCCTGATTTTCTCATTGTCTCAGTACATCCTCCATGATTTAATTACAGATTTTGGCTCTGCTTTGATTTCAGTTTATACTAATGATATTTGATTGACAGTAACTTAAGAAAAATCACAAACTTATGTTAAATTACTAGATTATTTATGTATTTTCTGCTGTACTGGTAACAATGACTTCAGTGAAACATATGGAACAAATAATAAGATATTTAGAAATCAGGAGTTTATAAGAAACTGGAAACAATTTGATATAAACCATTTAAAAACTATATTGTGCTTCATTAAAAAAGATATATATTTACCTAGTGTGTCTGGTATTACAGGAAACAAATAAGAGAGAGGTACTTGCAACTGTAATTGAAGTGACAACATATTTCATGGTAGCTGGAGATTTCAACTATCTCTGAAGACTGGATTCACTTTAAAACTACACAGTCTACTCACATCACTGTCCAACTTCAAAACATCCCTAACGTTAAGAAGGGCTGGCAATGTATTCCCCAAGCCAGGAAAGCACTTTACAGTATCGAGGCACAGTTGATTTTGATTATCCTGTTGTTATCTGTCACCCTTCAGGCACAGCTGCACAGCCCCAGGTCATCATTCCTCTGGGGAGTGAGGGGATCCAGGGGAATCCAGAGGTTCCACTTGCCTGGGTCAGACAGATGCAGGTTGGGGCTGGCAGTGCTGCTGAGGCCCTTCTGGTGCAGGTGGGGATGTGACCTGTCCCTGTAGCTCGCTCTGTTTGGTGACCTTCACAACTGCTCTACCAGCACTGAGCTCCTGTGCTAAAACTGTCTACAAAACAAATCATTTCAACCTAGTCCTGTCCCTGGGGTCCCTACGACAGAGATCACCAAGCACATGCTAACAGCAAACGTGGGAGAAAGCCAATGGCAATTAAAGAGAGCCCTGAGGTGCAGTGGCAGGGGAGTGATTAACACACTGCCAGGCACTAATTAAGGTGAAGTAATAATATGTTGGCAAGTCACATAATTAATAAATAGCTTGGTATAAATACAAAGTATTAAAAAGCAGTTTATGTGCACTGTCATTTTTAATCACCAGATTTATGAACAATTATGAGTAACGACGCCCCACAACACTATGAAGTAACAATAGAGCTGTGGTCCAGGCAAAGCAAAGCAGCCATTTGTCAGTCCTGGCTGCTAGGGATGTCCATAGCTCCTACAAATCAGATGTGCCTTAAATACCAGCTCCAGCTCCCATGGCAATCCAACTGCAAAGCACACCTAACAGGCATCAAGGATATGTTTGCCACACCAGAGCAGTTTCAGTGTCACTTACAACCTCACTAGCAAAGCTGGTCTAGAACTGGTCACTGTAATTCTCTGGACCCTTTGCCAGCCAGTGCATAAATCCCCTCCACTGTTATTCCTAAATCTGACTTTCACTTGTAGCAGTTTTTCTTCCAGGAAGGCTGGGAGGAACAGTACTGACAGAAAGGCTTCTTATTATGTATTCCTGTGAGAAGACAAACCTTGCTCCTGGGGAGCTGGGGGGGAGTATTTGGTATCACTCCACAAATTATTTGATAATATGAAAAAATTAAACTGCAGTTTAAGGGACTGCAATGCATAGCTCAAGACCCCAAATAGCATTAGAGCTTTAAGCCCCCAGCAGCACCTGTCCCCCAGTACTGTGTGCCTGCACTGGGAGCAGCCCTGGGAAGGCACCACAGACTCCGTGTCCTACCCTGCCGAGCCTGAACAGAAATGAACTCAGTGTTTATGACACGGGCCTAGTTCCTGGCTCCGTGAACACAAGGTACATTCCACTCTAATTATTCCTAATTGCCATGACCTAATGTGTAAATATTTGCAAGCACGAATGCAAAAGTGCTTCCATACTGTTGGTCCGGCCCCGCTCCCAGCTGCGAGGAGCCTCTGCCGTTCTCCAGGCACAGGCAGGGAGCACAGCTCCTCAGCTGACCTAAGGCCTTTGAAGTGAGAGCCTGTCTTGTGTTGTGGGGGTTTGCAACAGATAATTGAATGGGAACTAAGGCAGTTCTGATGCCCCAATTTGCACACACCATCTTCCCATGAATCTTTCTTTTATCCATTTGTTATTGTTTTCCACAGCTGCTGGATGCCTATCATTGTGCAGTGTGGACCCCACCTACCCTAAATCTTCCCTTGCCCCGTCCTGACTGTTCCCCTGGTACATAATATTCTGTCTTTTCTCCATCCTGCTTGCACTGTTCTGATTCCAGGGTATTGGAGAACTTAATTTGGCAGAACAAGACCAGCTGGCTGTAGAGCAGACATGACCCAAGTGTGTTCTTCTCAAATTAGTCCCTTTTCTTGGTAGAGCCAAACCTGCAGAGAGAGTCAGACACAAATTCCAGGGTGGTCAGGGAGGGAGCTGAGCAGTGGGTGGCACTGGGAACAACCAAGACTTTGGCTGCCAGTTCCAGAAATTTCACAGGATGGTTCTGGAGGCAGCCATCCCAGGGCCAAAAACCAGACAATTCTTAAGGTTACCCTGAAACGCTGCAATCAAGTTTTCCACATCCCTCAGCCCTCAGGTGGGCGTGCCAGGGCAGTCTGGCAGCAGGAACCCCTGTCTGCACCGAGTGCCATCAGGCACTCCTGAAGCTGGAATGATTCTGAGCCTCTTCCACTTGGAGCAGTAAATTGGAGCAGCTGAGACGCTGTATGCACACAGTGCTGGAACTCACTACCAACTCCCCTGAGGCGTCTTGGGCCATAATTTATACAGCTCTGAGTGCTTTTATATTATATAGAACTGAGAGCTCGAATGAAAACCAAACAAAATGAAACAAAGCAAACGCAGACAATGAATAGCCTGAGAAATTAAAATAGCCTCAAAACTTGAAGAACCCAAACTGTCCCCCTAAATGACTCACACTAAAGAAGATGCCTCATTTATTAAGTTAGAAGAATTGTAAAAATAAGTACAGATTTAAAAAAAGAGCAAGCTCTCAGGAGTTTCATATGCTACAGTTTTTCTTTAAATTCTAATCTCTTGATCCATAATACAGTGCAATGCCCTGTGGCTGCCCTAAGGCAGGGCCTTTCAGCTGGTGGTGACAGGTCTTCCTTCCTTTCTTTGAGGATAGGGAAGGTACCACATAGGGCTTGGCACTGTCCCACCTAACAATCCATTTTTTCCTTTTTCATCCCCCAGGAATAAAAACCTCTCCCTCAAAAAAAACCCTGACACAGAGCAAGTCCCACACCAAGCCTTGCTAAGGAGCTGGGGAAGAGGAGGGTGAGACAGGCCAGGCCACAGAGCTGAAGATGACAACAGCCAGAGCCATCCTCCCTGAATTCTCTCCCTGTCCACTCTCATCATGCAGAGCTTGGTTTTGGCAAAGTTACAGTAATTTTTAATGAACAGTAATGGCAAACATGAATTAGTCTAATAATGCAAGATTATACACATACAGTCATTCATACTTGTCACAGAGAATACAATGCACACACTCTCCTCTTAGCCTCTATCCATGCCATTTTCCCCAGCATTTTTCTGCAAACTGAATGGGAGTTTCCTTCTGGGGCTAGCAGTCCTCAGCAAACTCTGGGTAATAAATAATAATAATAAATAAATTGCAAAAGCCCTGGAGCAGCCTGTTTAGTCATCTCATTAAATGTTACCAACACTTTCACAGTGTTGGACAGGCCTTAGTCATCCCCCCATTCCTGTAAAAGACATGGTTTTCTCATCAATAACCCTCTGCAAAAGGACTGGAAAAGAATTGCTACGAACAGAGCAAGGAGCTCCTCTCTGCCCTCTCCCAGTGCAGGACAGCACCTAAAGGTTGTTCTGCACTTCTGCCTTTTCTCTTGCTGATTTAACAATAGGACCTATAAATAATAACTATTATTTAACCATTTCTGGTTATCAGTCTGCTCCCACACCAGCAGAAGTAGCTGGAGCTCTGTCTATGGTTATAGAAAAGCATGAGGAAATGCTGTGTATGAGCTAGTGAGACACTAAAACTCGCTTTAAAAATGACCAAAAGCTTTTCTCCTTTTATGAAAAACAAAGGGGATATCATAATGACAAGGTAAAAAATAAAGCAAGCAATAACCCTCAAGGGTTTAAGTTTCCAGGTGCTTTGAAGGTAAGTTTCTAAAGTGCTTTTTTAATTGTAGAGATTGAGTCACACGATCATGCTATTTCTGACCAGAAGTGTTAATCAGAAAGACCAGTAACAGCCTATCACAATGGCAGTAAGTACATAAATATTATCTGACAGACTTTTTCAATAATCTTATATGTGCCTTTTAACAAGCCTCCATAACACAGAGAACATATGAGCCCTGCTAGTATATAGTGAACAGCAAGGTAGTTAAGAATATATTGCATTTATAAACTATGCACAACTTTATGAGTCTCTAGCTATAATTTCATCATAGCACAGTAATTGGAAAGTCTGCATAATTCTGGAAGGATATGTGTTTTAGTTAAAAGAACACTATTATTGCTAATTGGATACCAAGCTTACATTGTAAATCAGAGCAAAGTATGGGCTCCTAATTACAAACTTTTTTGAAACAAGCACTGTATGTCTTTACATTATTTTTGGCTAACAAGTGACTTAAATAATCTTAGTGTTACAAAGTCCATAAATCTTTTCTTTAGCTGTGGCTGATGAAATGTTACAGGATAAGAATGTGTGTTCCCAAGGTAAATATCTGGCTTGGCAGCCTCATCTCCTACAGTGAATCAAGGTAAAGGAGTATGTAAGTGACTGGCACTGGCACAGCCCCAAGCAGAAAAGGTAAAAAGTAAAAAGCTGGTATTAACTTATGTAGCATGTTGCAGCTTAACACATTTTAAACAGGCTGGGATCACTCTTTGGCATCTGGAGCTAAAAACTTACAGCCGTGTTCTTATGTGGAATGAACTTGTGTATTAGAGTTTTACAACACCAGCAACAAGCTTTTATGAAGTTGTTAAGGTCCTGAATCCAGAGCTGTTATGCGAGGCCCTTTTTAAAATTGTTTTTTCCAAACAGCTTTTCCTCCGCGTGCCTTGATCCGCTCTTGGCGCACCTGTGGCAGCGGAGACAGCCCTTGCTGCTGAGTGACAGACACCTCAGGAATAAATATGGGACACGATGCTTTGGGAAGTCTGCTGGGCTGACACAAAGTGCCCAAAGCCTCCTCCTCTGAGAATCCATGAGAGAAGGAAACACTGAAGAGAAGTTACGATGCACAGGGGGTAGGCCCTAACCCCAAGCCTGCAGCCAAGGTGCAGGGAAGGTGGTTTGCTATTCAGGTAATGACCTGAACACCATGTTTTGTTCAGCACTGCCTTAAAGATGTGCTGCCCATGTCAGTGATGGACAGAGTGAAAAGCCTTGTGCATTAACAGGCATGAGAAGGAGGCAACTTTAAAAAAACTGGACCTCTTGGAACATGGAATGTGGCCTAGGAAGATCAACAGTTCCAAGTCTCATGTCTACCTTTTATTCTCTCCCCACTGAAAGGAAAATTCATGCCTATTTTCATAGTCTATTGTGAAGACATTAAAGTACTACAAATCTCTGGAAATCATTTTGATTTTTCTTTTTGATTCTCTACCTATTTATTAAAGAAAAATGTAATGTAGACTTAGGCATGGCGATGCTGTTCAAATGTCAGCCTGCACAGCATCAAGACAGAGGCCATGTGTTCCAGATTTAAAAGCTGTATTCACTTTGGGATACACCATTCAGCAAGGACTTGCTGTCAGATGAGCCTTCTAATCTGTTCAGCATGTTTCCACCTCTTCTTCTTCAGGGAACAGTTGTGGCACATCTCACCAGGTTACTAAGTAATGGTGGTGTCTTTACAGCCAGCTGGAAGAGGTCTTTAACAGTCCCAAATAACCTACGGATCTCATCTAGGCTGAAAAAGTCCCCAAGGTCTTGGAGTTCAGCAGCTCTGCAGGGTGTATGCATTTAACCTTTCATCCTGGCCAGGTTATTAAAGTGAGTTCAGTGAACCTGATTCCAGAAGAAAAAACAGAAGCAGCATGCTTGCACTGTTACAGATGAATAAGTACGGCTAAGTCCTGTTTTATGACCACCGTAATTCCTTTTCCATAAATTCCCTAACCTCAAATCACAACTGTGAATGCCTCTGACAAACAAGACTTGTCTGCATGGAAGCAGAACATTGCAGGCTCCACTTGGCTTGTGCCTATTTGTTAATGCAGGACCTGAAAATTATTTCTGTCACAAATTCAAACACACTCTCCTCCATCCAGGGTTAACCCAGGCTCAGTCTTGCAGTGCAGATGACTCAAAATGTGTGATTAAAAGCACAGTGCTAGAGGCACACTGGCCATGGAAGCTGTCTTGGAGCCTTCTCACCACCAGCAGACCACAGCACAGCTTTAACCAAAAATCTACCGATCTAGGATGGCCAGACACGAAAGACACACAAAAATCACAGTGCACTGCCAGAAAGAGAGACTTCAGATGAGTTTCACTGTGTTGATTTGACCACCTTGTTCAGGCTCAAGCCTTTAATACCTAGAATCAGCCTTTCAGGACACTCCTGATAACTGAAGATACCATGACAATACTTTATTTCTCCTGGAACAACTGGATTCAGTACTACAGCGTGGGAAAAGCTTTGTGAAGCTTTTCCTCAGTGTCAGGTTGGCAGGTGTTTCTCATCGACCAGAAGAACTGGGAATTATCCTGGAACAGGAAACAAGTCCTTTGAGACGAGAAGAAAATGTCAACTGGAAACTTTTAACAGGAAAGGTGCAGCAAGCCTTAGACTGAATCATTAGCGTGTGATTGGAAGAGAAAAAAGGTACCAAGTTAGATGTGGACATGTAGAACAGACAGCAGGACATGACTCATTGTCTTCTGGACAGCTTTAGTTCCCAATCAGAGTCTCCAAAGAGAATTCACCAGCTCAAGTAAGAACACATTCCCTTAAAGCTGAGCACATGTGCAATTCATAACCTGCAGAAAGCCAGCAGGGAGCGGGCACACAGGAACGAGGGGCAAGCACACACAGTTCAAACCTCACTGGAAGGCAATCTGTGTCCACCTCACATCACCTCATGGGCACATGGAAATGCTCTGGCAAGTTCTCAACTCAGCAGCACAGGGAAGATTTACTGTACCTGGCAAATCACCTTTCTCCAGAGAGCAGAATTTGCTGTACTACAAAACCTAATCAGACAGCCACAGGCTGCACCTCCCAGACTCCACCTGCAATGAGTACTTTGAAACTCCCTCGTAACTGCATTTTATGGTTTCTGTTTTGTTTTGTTCTGTTATTCTGAAAATTCTGATGGTTTTGTTTAACACTGCTTGAAGTGAGTCATTAATTTCAACTGAAACTAGACCAAATTCTTCACCTAAATCCTTAGTGAAACACCATTAGAAGTAGTCTGTTTTTATAGGTGCTCAGCACTTTGAACCTCTGAAAAAAATCAAGATGTTCTTCATCAGACACCACTTCTCTCTGTAATCAAACTGGAATACTTTGTTTTCAAGTAAAAATCTGTCCTCTCTATCCTTTGTGCTGACACTTGGTTCAGTCACTGGTTGTTTCTTAGCAGCTTTTTGGGGGCACAGATATTAAAATGCCCCAGTCAAAATAAAGCTGTTCCTTTTCTTACAGACCACCTGAGCACAGCAGCAAGGCTGAGCTCCCGTTAAACATACAGAAAAATTCAAGACTGGGTCAGGTGAAATGGGGCAGCAGCCCTGCAGGAGACAGAGCAGAGAAGCAGCAGGAACAAGCCGAGGCTCTGTTTTGTGCAGAATATCCCGAGAGCGCTGACCACTAATTCTGCTTTCCAAACAAAGTGAAACGTTTTGCCAGGAGGGATTGCAAGCCAGCTATTAGATCTGCCATGTGCATGTTGTATGTGCATGTTGCAGGCTATGCCCAAGTAACACATGACATTCCCATTAGCTTTTGTTAACTTCTACATCAGAGCAAGCCAAAATCTTAAGAATATTAACCTCTGTTCCTTCTAAGTGTTCCTTAATTTTTATTAGAACAATTTTGAGGGTAGTTTTGCAAGCTTTTTTTTCTCCTTTGGATGGATACAAAAATTTCTCTGATGAAAGCTTCAGGCTTTTTTAATTAAAAACAAAACAAAACAAAAAAGCCAACAAACCCCAACCCTGTAATATTATTTTCCTTAAAGAAACTGCCAAAACTCTAGGAATCAAATTACAGAAGAGAAGAAGACGTCACAATTCCAGCTTTACTCTACCTAGCCAGGAAACCTGAAAGCCTCTCTGAGGTGATGAGTTGATGGGAAACAGCACAATTCTGCACTGAGGAGGGAATTTCTACTCGTATTTAATGAACTTGGTGAAAGTGAAGCTTATGAGCATATGTAATGGATTTCTGTGTTCTTGAAAGATGGAAAATAATTCTTTTTGCCTACTGCTGAATAAACTCCTATGCACAAACCTACAGCTAGCTGCCTCAGAAAGAAAAATGCTGAGGGTTTCCATCCGTGGTCTGTAGAGTGTTGAGGCTAACTCTGCAAAACTGCCATAAAACACCATTACAAAAAGCTGATTACTAGGGGAATACATTTGCTACCCAAGAGTCTGCAATCCTACTCAACCATTTTTTTCTAGAAAGCTTTAAACAAAACTACCTCAGGGTCACAGGCCCTGATTTTGGCCTTTGCTCATGATATTGTTTCTACTTTCTTAATTGACAGACGTCCTTCATTCATAAGCCTTGTTGTTTAAATGGCCATTGACTTCAGGAAAATAAGTCTCTGTTGCATTCAGGAACTGCTAACCCCATTTACTCAAACAATAAATAATTGCTCTCTCCTCCCTCCTCCTCAGCTCCCAGGTTATTACACTGCAACATCTTGGCTCTCCGCCTATTTAATCTTGGTAATAATGATGCAAACCAGAGTGAATGCACAGATCTCAGTACCCTGATTAGGATCACCAGCCAACTAAACATAATGCACAGACTTCATTAGAAAAAGAAGGCTCTGCCAGAGGCTGCCATATTCCATTGGAACTCTGACATTTTTTAGGATTTAATGTTATCATCAGAAGTTTAGATCCCACTGGACTTTGGATGGCAACATTTATTAGGTTTTTCCCCATTGTTAGAGGCAAATGAGAAAGTGGGGGTTTTTCCTTTATGCATTAACTTATGTCAAGAATGATGATTCTAAAAAGCCATTAGTGAGCAGGAAATGCAGAGTGATTACAGTACAGTACCTTACAGCTGACAAGATTTTGTTCCTGCTCCAACAAACGAGAAATGCTGGTAAGGCTTCACAGCCACATTACCAAGAAACAGGACAGTCCAAACACAATATCTGGCTGATGTCTCTCTGGTGCTTTTTGTAGCAGCATTTAAGAGTGCACTCACAGAGGACATGACTCCATGGCTTTCTGTGACAGTGGCCAAACATCTACTGATCAAACTGCACAGTCTAAAGGTTTCATCTGCCAGTCTCATGCTGCAGATAACCAGGCTCCATGTGTACAGTCCAGTTTACCTCGGCAAGGAAGAGATGGCAAACTGATTCATGCAACCCAACTATCACCACATCTTGCCCTCTGATGTGCAAAAAAGTTACCATTTAAACAACAATCACCATTGCTGGGTACTAAAACAGGGGATAGACAAAAGATTCACTGTAGTTACGTTGCTTACACTTTAAGGTAAAGCAATAAATGTGGGAAAGACAGGAATTAATTGGCTTCCAGTGCACACTGACTGGGTGATCACTCTGCAGATGGGGATTTTGTTGGCTGGCAGGGACTTCTCTTCCACTGATGTGCTGGTACATAACAAATGTAAAGCCCGAGGGGTTATACACAGTTGTTAAAAGGGGAAAATGCAAAGATATATTTTTAAATAATGCTTTGCCATGGTCCTGCCTTAAGTAGATTTATAACTGCTTAGAGCCCTACTCTCTTTTGCAGGGCCAGTGTCAGCAAGACTCGGGGTACTGACAGAAATACTGAACTGCCAGGCTGCAGATTGCTCGAGATACCTCAGTGTGTGCTGACATATCTCTGATTCATGGCCACTTTACAGAAAGAATCATTTATCTTATCAATTGGTTACCTTAATGAAAGCAACCTGGCTTTCCTGAAACACTTAGGTGTGCATGAGAGACAGACTTCTCTACACACAAAGAAAATTCCAGGCAAAATGACTGAGTATTTCTGGTTGCAAAGACTATTTTGTTCCTTCTCATTTTTATGAAAGTTGGCAGCTAAGTAGGAGGGATACTGAAGAAAAGACATCAGTAGATGACTAGTTCTCCCTGAGATAACCAAAGAAAATGGGCTGGATTAGCTGCTGTCCATAGATCTGGTTTTAGGTTAACTAATGTATCTCCCCTACAGAATACTAAAGAATGCCTTAGTGTAAAAATGTCTGTGGGATGGGATGATAGTGTACAAAGTGTGTGTGTCTGCTGCCTCTGCCCACAGAAGAAATTTAACTCCCTGTGTCCAGTGGACACTGCAGGGAAGGGGGCTGGGCAGGAACTGGAGGAGGAGGGATTTGGCTGCACACATGGGTTAAAAGACATTTAATGAATCACAGAAAATAACAGCTTTACACAGCAAAAGCATTCCCTCTCCCTGCTTCTCTCCCTCTGCTTTTCCACATAAATTATGTGAACATATCATCAAAACATGATGATTTTTATTTTCATAAATGGGGCCATATGTCAGTTAAAACAGAAAATGTGTGCTGAACTGTGATGTGGGTTACATGATACACTTTAATTGGATGTCACTTTAATGTAAACAGCTTTACATAAAACTCAGCCTAAAAGAAAACTTTTTTAAATTGTCAAGTATTAGTTGCTAAACCAATGTGATGCTGCATGTGTCTTTAGCATTGTCTAGTCAATCAAAGGGTACCAGGCACAAAGGGGCTGCATTCTGATCCCACTTGCACCACAGCAGCCACAGAGACCTTGCGATGGTACTTGGAATAGGGAGGCAGGGACTAAAGACTTCTTCTGCATAAACATTTTTGCCTAAATTCTCCATGTAAGAGGATTATATTTTTTATTATTTGTTCATCCAAACATTTAACAAGTGCAGTTCACTTGTGGTCAAGCCTGTAGGCCAACATCCCTTTTTGCAGTGGGAGCAATTTTACTCTTGGAAAAAACCCCCAAAACCCAAACTAGTACTATATACACACTTACAGAGGCAAAACAGCCAACTTTCCCTCATCCAACACACAACTGCAGCTACCCACATGGAAACAACCTCCCTAAACAACATACTAACATAATAATGAACAGCTGGAAATGACAGGATTAAACAAAATTTTAAAATGCAGCTTTGGTAATGCCGATAAAATATCAACCACTTATATTGGGAATCATTAACAGGTCAGTATTTGCTAGCAGATCCCACAGGGTCACCATTTTCTGTGTATAAACACAGAAGAAACAGTCATGTCTCACCTGCTGCTCTGTGGTAGAAGCTGCCAGAGGCTCATTCCTTGATGCCACTGGCTCTGCTATCACAGCAAAGCTCAAATGGGACCTTTTGAAAGACACCATCAAGTTCAATTTCAAGTGACAACTGATTCTTACCACCTTGCAGCAACAAACTCATCCTTGAGTATTGGATACGCAGCTGGATTGCACTTGTGACCTCCTAGAAGTACTAATCCATGTCAAACAGAACTGCTGGCATCAACACACAGCCACCATAAACCACTGCTGGGTTTATCAAATACCTTTGGTTTCTTTAGCAATCCATCAGGCTGGCAGGCACTCACTGCTGTGTAGACACTTTCTGATCTCCAATGTTATCCCTAACACTTAAGGCAGAATCCCACAGCATGGTTAGAAGCATTCCCTATAAGCCCCCCCAGCAGAATCCATGGTGTGCTTTGTGAGAAAAATACCTGCAGCTTTTACAGTGAGCCACTGCACCTCAGAGCCACGGCAGGAGCCCACACGATGCCACCCCAGACCTGCATTCTCTGAACCAAAAGATGGTGCATGGCTCTCGCTGAGAACCATCTAACACGTTTTGGAATTATTTCTAGACCACCAACAAAGCTGCTGGAGGAAAGGGGAGCAGTGTCATATTACAAAGCTTCTGGTTATTGAACGTCATTATGGCTCTTGTAATGACGGCGGCGTAAATCAGCAGGCAAAGGCTGAATAGAATGTTCTATCCTTGTCTCCCTGATGAAAATTCCTGTCCAAAGAAGGGATAAAATAATGTATTTGTTTTAAAGAATCACTTTTTCCCCCGAGTTTATTTTGGTTTAATTTAGCAGAATGCATAAAATAGGGATAAAAAAAACTCATAAAGCCAAGGAAACCACAAAATCCCCTTAAAAAAATGAGATTTATGTTCAAGTTTGAAATGGCATAAACAGACATTACAAAAATCATCTCTGTTCCAATCAGAGTCATAAAAAACGTCTTAAAAATGGTAAGGCTGTAAAAATTGAAGATGACTGGTTCTGCAGCCCAGCTGGCTCGTGCTGAGTGTTTGGGACTCAAATGGAAGTGGCAGTGCAGGTTCCTCACGTGCTGCCTGTCCCTTAGGCCTGCTCAGACACATCCCAATGAATGAAAGAGGGAAGCTCAGCCACGTGGCTGCTGCCCCAGAGTGTGCAGCACTCAAGCTGACCCCAAATGCAATGCCAGGGGATGGAAGGGATCAGACAGCAGCCACCTCCAAAGCAATGTGCCTCCTGCACTGGCTGGTGCTTAAGGGAAACTTCCCCTCATCACAAGGAAGGCTTAGGGGAGAGATACTGCTCTAAAGCATCACTTTGCATGAATGTCTGCTGAGATGGAAATCATCTCTAACCACATACTGGGCAATGAAAGAATGTTTGAGATTCTTATTTTTCTGGCTACACTGAACCAGGCATCCACTACCTCAACCCACAAACTACAAAAAAAAAAAAAAAAGGCAAAATTTTCATAATCAAGCTGCAACAGCACAAATAGAAAAACCCAAGCCAGAATGGCTTTTATCCCCTGTGTCAGGAAGACTTTTGACCTGAGCACTGCCAGAGTACACCAACCCACAAACTACAAAGTGACCAGGTATGTGACCAGGCAGTCCATGCACTGCCCAGCTGCCCAGGCAGCTACTCCTTCTCACATCTCCCCAGCTGCCCCTAATTCAGATGGATGATTTTAACAAAATCTCATTTACACCAGCAGAACATAAATCCCACGCATGAGGGTGGGCACTGCCTCAAGCAGAGGCTCACCAGGGATGGCTGCTGGACACAGGATTTATCCCAGACACCCAGAGCCTGCAGCAGTCATCCCTACATGGGTCTGTCCCAGCAGTGGTGCCAAGGCTCATAATGGGAGAGGCATTCTGTCTTTGTCCCTCTGGCACAGCCCTGGCAGGCCAGAGCCCTGCTATTCTTTCATGTACCTTTTCATCTAGGCAGCAGGATCCAGCATTCCAGTGGCATGGAATCCCTCTCAAAATGAGGGTGATGGTCCAGCTGTGCAGGACTTCACAGGGATGATTAATTCAGACACTGCACAAATCATCCCTTTTCAAATATTTTGGAAGTGTGGGAGAAAACAACACCTACTGGAGCTATGGAGACTCATCCTTCTCTCCAACATCACCTGCAGTGTACAGAGGAGAATGAGAACATACAGATGTGGCCAGAGGTGAATGATTTAACTCTGACTTGGTTGTGTGTTTTGCACAGGTGGTGGGATTTGGCATGTGAAGCATGACCCTAATTCAGGGAATAAACAACCCTGCTGGGAAAGGGGGTAGAGGGAGTTTGCACACACTCATACATGTATTTGCTTACATATAGCCATACATGCATGCACATACATGTTTATGCTTCAAAATATGCCCAGAATAAAACACAAATTACAAAATTACTAAATTTCTCTCCCTTACAGCAGCGCTGCCAATCCAGCACCAGGCATTCCACCCTTCATATAGAATTCAGAAAACATATCAATCCAAATCCAAGAGCCATAGCCAAGGTATCAGTAACAGTGACATATTATGAAACTTTCATTCCCCTTCCCCCTCCCCTTCTACCCCAGTAATAACTGTCAGGCGATCCTGGCAATTTCACAAGCATAGCAATGATTCAGCTGGCAGATTTCAGTGGATTATTGTGGCCAATTTGGAAAAACACTCTAATAAGCATTACTTTCCAGAAACCAATATAAATCTGGAAGAGGGGATTATTAAACCCAGGGAAACTATAACAAAAGACATTAATTGCATTTTTGGAAAGAGCTTTTGAATTAAATTATTACCTGCTAGTTTATAAGGAAAATATATAGATAAACCCCACTACCGTGACAAGAATTTATTTATATTGGCTACATACACCATAGGAAATTTACACACCAACACTTTGCTCATTTATGGCATTATATAAGCATATGTATAATTTCAGACAATTAGGATTATGTTGTTTACTCTCACATTCACACACATGCACACAAGTGATGGTAAGTAAAGCAAAAGATCAAAGGTAGGAAGGATCACAATGAATTCCAAGCCATGTGTTTCTGTATTTGTGCACACATTTTAAAGTTTCTAGACAGTCTGACAACAGAATACAGCAGTTCCTTAAAACTACAGGACTTGGATGTATTTCTCTAACTTGCTTCTAATTTGCTGCTTACATCTGTTTTTTAAAAATCACCATCATGCTCCAAAGTCTGTAGAAGTACATGAGGATCTTTCTCTTGACACCACTGAATACTGGATCAGGCCATTAATACAGAAAGATTCATCACTGCCTCTAACGTTTGTGTCTTTGGGAATTGTGTGAGAAGAACGATGGAACAACCACAAGCCATTTTGGAACTTCCAACACTAAATGACTAAAGGATTCATCCCACTGTTAAATAACAGTTTTGAAAACAAAATAATGTATTCTTACAATAATATAATGTAACCTCTGATTTTCTTATTTTCCCTTTGTGAGACTGTTAGCTTGTATACGTGTTCTTGACATTTTGTCTGTGTTCTCCTTGTATTTGTCTTTCCAAACACGTCATGAGTCATTCTGGAAGTAAAGGAGAAACTCACTCCTTTGTCACTGAATGTAAGGCAGCAAAAAGATAGTGTGATGAGCTAATCTTTAAATAACAAGAGATCTATACAGCCACAAAAGACTACAAAAGAATGTAACTGGTCGCAAAGACTGCATTTGTTTTGATAACAAACAAAAAAAAGGCAGCTAGGGCTATGATTTTACACTCCATTATTATTAATTAATAGACCCAGAACAAACACAGGAAGCCAAGCTCCAAAACAAATACTGCATAGGGCACTGCTGCTCAAACCCAAAGTACCAGCCAAGGAGGCACCAAGATCAGAAATAGCCAAACAAAACACACGCAGGGCCTGTGGCTGAGCCACAGGACTCCCACACAGCTACCTTCAGCCTTCCTGAGGGGGAAACAGAGCCCAAGTCCTGAACCCAAACATGATCACCTCCTCTCCTATGCCAAACACCAGCTCTGTACACTCCATCTGCGGCACTTCCAAGTCTTTAGGCTTCTAGAAATGTAAGTGCTCTTCGCAGCTCCTTTCCTGCTCTCCACCAGCTCCCTTCAGAGAGTGTCCATTACAAGAGCTGGGTGAAAGAAGAGTGTTTAGAACTCTCTGCCAAGGTCTCCCCACACCGTCACTGGGGTCAGACAGCCCCCATGGATGCTCACTTTCCCACAGCATGTGGCTCCTTGCAGGCTAAAGGTGCTATCATCCAGAGGACACTGATGGGATACACCTAAAACATGGGCCCTAGCACCACTGTCAGCTCTTTTATTAATTCCTGAATTAACCAATACACTGTGCCAATATATTATGAACCATCCTTTCCCCACTAATTCTTATTCTAATTTTTCATTTCCTGGCTACTCCAAGACCAAAAATGAAAACAATTACCATGTGGTAAATTTAGAATTCTGCATCCATCATGAGAGAGATAGGGCTGGATTTACAAAGGCAGAAAGGATAAAGGAGTTGCTCTCTTTCTTCACCTTTTAGCACTGCACCTTGACACATCCAGGTAAGACACACCCTCTCCTGCAGTCACTTTCAATTCCCAAATGACCACCAGGCATGTTGGCTGCTGAATTTGAGGAACACTTGGCTTTTGGTGGGATATGACTGGCTGTAATAAAAGGCTCCAGTGTCTTACACTGTTTAGCCTTAAACATTGCTCTAATGTGCAATTACCATAGAATTCACTGAGAAAACAAAGTTCCTGGGTGATTCATGCTCCGCATTTTCCCTAAAACTGAGCTAAAACCTTCAAACCTCCCAAACTGAATCCCCAGACTGAATCACCGTGTTTGCAAACGTGTGGGAGCTGCCTTCAGAGGCGCTGTACACAGGAGCTGTGGAAAGCACAGCCCAGGCAGGGAAAGTCATCCCCTCTGCAGCAGAACCACTCAGAATTCTGCCCAATTCCGGGCATTGATTACTGAGCTCCCATCATTCCAGCCCTGGCTGTGCTCCCGTTTCTTTGCCCTCAATGGGAATCTTGCCCCTGCTTTCAGCTCAGCTGAAATTTGCCTTTAGGAATTGGCAGGGGCTTGAAGTTTGCAGCTGGAAGGCTCCAGGCAGGTGCAGGGAGGATGGAGACCCCTCTCTGCTTGGAGACCACAGGTGGGGACACTGGGGAAGCAGAGGTGTCTCTCCCTCACCGGATGCTCCCGAGTGGACAGGACAAAGCCAAGTGCAGGTGAGGGAACAGCTACAATTCCACCTGTGAGTGCAATGGCCACTGGCTGCACACCCAACAGCAGAGCTGACTTCTCATCAGCAAACATTTCTGCATTTTTATCAGAAGAATCAGCCCCTTTGCTCTCAGCCATTCCCATCAACCTCTCTTCCCCTCACATAAGCACAGTGACTTGATGGCAAAAACAGTGCATCTATAATTTCTACAATAACATTATTGAAACAGTTCTCAAAATTTATCAGAACCAGACTCAGGTCATGAATAAAGCCACTGTACACTGATAAATGTTGTAAAGGACTAGAAATTGGGATTTAAAAGCTCACTGTTCTTCATCCCTCATCATCTAAGTGAAAATTAGCTACAATAAATTCTAGAAATTAGACAGTCTAGATCTTGTTGTTTACTCGTAACTTCTTTTAAGCTACATTTGCCAGCAATTCCATATTTATCATTTTTAAATACACTAGTCTCTTTGCATGGAGGGACAGAGTTGAAACAATGAAACATTTTCAGTGCAGCACCACAATCAAAAGCACTCAATTTAATATGCAGGTTTGACAGTCTACAGTGTTTTGTCTAAGGTGGCTCTTTTGCCCAGGTTTTGTTTCTTTGTTGCTTGAAATGGGTTCCTGGGCAAAGCACCACAGATTTAGAATGACACACTGCCATGTTTTTAAGGAAAATATGGTTTTGTTTAGGCTACAATTAGATGCTTTCACAATTTGTGTCTGGCAAACCAAGACTGAAAACTCCAGAGTCAATTTGTTTAGTGTGAACTGAAGTAACATCTATCTTAGTTTTCTTTACAACAAAAGAGCCTTCATCATAGCAAGACCTAAGAGCTTTCCTTCTGAAAACGCAGGGCTGCCATGCAATTCTTAACTCACACCAATTCACGAGGCTACCAGCCATGTATTGTTTGGAAGCCATGGGGGTAAATCAAATTATCATGAATGACACTAATGATCCCATACTTGCCTGCATAATGCACCTTATACAGTCGTGCCTTTAGGGATTATTTTTTATATATATAATTAGTACAAATGGCTTACTCCCTTTTATTGACTTTACAAAGAAATGCACTCAGGTACAGAGCCTGCCTTTCCCAGGTTAATTATGGGAACCAAACCAGCCATGCCTGTCGTGTGAGAAGTCCCCAGGTAATACCTGGGAAAGTCCTGAGTGCCATAAATGGAGGAGCAGATCATAAAATGCATAAAATGACTACCCTCTACTGGATGGAGCCAGAGCAGCTAAGCTGTGTCAGTGGATCCTCAAGGCCATGATTTAATACAAGTTCTTTCACAGCAGCTGGGCTGGGTTTGCACAGCCGTGGATCTAAATGCAGTTAAGGAAATTACTGTTAAGGAATTCCTGGGTGATCAGGGTATGCTGTCCTTTGGACAAAGCCAGCATTTCTGCTAAGCACAAGTCACTCATAAGCACAACATACAAAAAAGGTGAAGGTTTTTATAAGGAGAGAAAAGACCATCACAGACTTTCAGAAATCCAAACGGTTTCTTTGCTTTGCACTTTTATTTCCCAGCAAAATCAGGCCAGATCCCAGCTGGTAAAAACTGGCAAATTTCCATTAGCCTGTGGGTCATTAACTCTGAAAAAAGGGCAGTTTCAAAACCAGTTTTGTGTATAGTGTTAGTTTCTGTCAGCGTTGCTATAAACAATCAAAATTGAAAGTATCTGGTATGACTACAATACCCATTTATTTCTCTTGCCATTCAGAGATGTGTTCCAACCCTGATTTTCATGAAAACAATTGACACGTATCAGAAGCTGTATCTGACAAGCTGAAATATTCAACCCAAGCTTCGAAGCTGGCACCCTCTTGTCTGCCTATAACCATCACATAAATTCTCCACGGCAATGCTTTAAGCTGCTAAAGGGAACAACTCGTTCAAAATGGCTGGCACAAACAAAGAGCAAAAAATTGATAAAACGCAGGCCCAGATACAGATTTAGCAGAGATGTCTACAAAGGATTCGGCTTCTTCCCCTCTCCCCAGGTTTTGGTTACCATCATCTGCCTGTGCTCCTGTACCTGTGCAGCTCCCACATGCCCAGGGCTCCTTTCCACATCCAGACTCAGACCCATCCCCGGGGCTTTGGGACACCCAACACTGCACACTAAACAAGCTGGATCCAACACCTGAATTTCACTGCCTGAATTCTGAGTGAGTTGGACCAGGAAGCTGCAGGTGAAGCTGCTGCTGTGCTCAACACTCTCTCTCTGCCCTGTTTCACAGCAGAAATAAAGCACCCATGTGTCATGGCACGGTGATTTCTGGCACAAAGCTCTATGAGGTGTGTTAGCGCTTGCTGGAATCAATAGCTGAGCTTTCCCCCATGGTGAGGAGAAACTTTTTGTTCTGTAAAGGTCAAACCTGGTAAAAGCAAAGCAAAACAAAAGGTATCTTTCTTGGCAAATGGACTCTGTAGCCAGTCATCCCCCATTTCACACCTGCCACTGTGAAATGCAAGCACCTGCTTGTGAAATGGTTTGAGAGCCTGGCCTGGGAGGACAGTGGGGTCCCCAGCTCTGGGGATGCTGAGCACCCAGTGCTCTGCAGGGGGACTACCCTCAGCTACCTCACAGCAACATCAGCAGGACAAAACTATCTGTATATACAAGTAATTCATTCAGAGTGCAGACATCTGAAGGCTTAAACTGTCCCTGTGCCTGCTAAAGCACTTCCTTCTCTTACACCCAGGAATGCAGTAATCTGTGTTCAGACAGTGGCAGAAATGTGAAGTAATTTTGCTTTCAAAATTATTCCCTGCAATTTATTCTACAATTTTTTAAGACAGTCTAGCTTATGTTACTCATACAGTTGGGCATCTTCTATTTCCACTATGAAATTGTTCCACTCTAAAACAGACCTCCTTTTTGGGAAACCTTTAGTGAAAAATTAAATTCTCCTTTGCCCGATTTTGCCTGATCATCCCTACTTCTTTGCTGTTCTTTCCTAAACATTCCCTCCCTTTTCTCCCCATCCCAGCCTCAGTTTAATTCCTTTCATCTTTCCTTAAAAGACTGCCTCTCTGTCCCCTTAATAATTTTTTAATTTCCCATCCTTTAGGCAAGTGCCAAAGATGTTAAAATGAGAAAGGGATGCTTGCCATAAAGGAACAGAACTCCTGTAACTCCAAAACAGTTGAAATCATGAGAACTTGCAGGCCATTACCCCATTATGTGAATGGTATTTTTACAGCACTAGAAATGAAGTAATGCAGCTACAAATATTCATGTTTTAAACGTGCTGTCATTCTAGTGGCCTGGCTACAAGTTGCCTGAGGTGCTGAGGAAGGCTGGGGGTATCACAGTCCCCTGAGAAGAGGACCCAAGCTTCACAAACGTTTCTTCCATTCTGATCCATTTAACTTTGCTCAGTGTTAAAAAACGTCTTTCCTTTACAAAGTCCTAAATTTGCTGGTTTTCAATATCCATCAGTGAGGAGGGATGATGTACAATCCCTCACCCAGCCTTTCCTTTCATGTTTACTTCGTACCTCAAATAGCTCTGCCTCCAAATTCAGCAAAGTCTCCTCACACCTCGAAGTATTCCTGATTGCCTCCTCTCAAAACCTGAACAGAAATGGTCAGTGATCAACTGAGAGAGCTTTGTCACTTCAGCTCAGAAGCAAGGTGTATACAGGAGGAGGTTTGCCAATCTGAAGTGTAAAACAAGCTATTTACCACCTACCTGGCTAAAAGACTTACTCTGACTAAGCTGGTGTGCTCTGGGCATCTGATGCATGTCTGGTTCCTGGGTGTTGTCAGCTTTTCACTCCCTGGCCTTGAAGACAAAGCATGACCTAAAAACGTTCACTTGGACCAAAGTACTGCAAACAGTGAACTCTGAGATCAGCACGACCACACAATTAAAAATGTCATTACATTTGAGGATATGCAGGAAGAGAAAACCCTGCACGTAATCGTGACACTTGAAAATATTTTCACACAATCTGCTTTTTTTCTGATCTCCCATGTGTTTTCTGAAGGGGCAGTTTATTTCATGGAGGCATGTGGGCAACACGTCAAGCAATAGATGTGGTTTTGTTGAGAGCACTCCACACCCAGTCAGGTCTACTGCTGTTTTGTGAGCGCAAGCAAGTAGCACAAGGTATCCATCTCTTGCCAGATCCCTTCTCCCTGCAGTACTTGAATGTGTTTTCAGGCATTGAGACTTGCACCATTCCAGGAGCATCCCCTGGGCCTTGTTTCATGTAGAGACAGTTTGCTCAAGGTCCACAGGGAACCGGGTTGAGACTGCGTCTCTTTGTAAGGAAAGCAGGGTAATGCCTACAGCTGGCCAGTTCCTGAGCAAAGGCAGACCAGTGTAGTTGTACCCAATCTGAAATCAAGGGGGAGAAGGGCAGGATTTGTTTCACATGACTGAAAGGTCCTGACTTACAAGCCACAGTGTTGACAATACACCTCTGCCCAAGGCACGGGCAGAGAGGCTCTCTGTGCCTCTGCCTGTACTGAAGGATTTCTGGAAGGTGGTGCCGGGGCCCCGTGACACGGACGGCCCCACCAGCTCTGCCTTGTGTTTTCCTTTTTGTAACACTCCATCTTCCTCACTCTCTCGCTGAAGCAGGGCGCAATCACATCAACATGGATACAGCAGATTAGTTTTACAAGGTTCCCACCAGTCTGACATCCATCAGCTTTCTAATATCGTGGTAACACAATCCCCCTTCCAAGCAGGCGCTGGGGCAGCGCCCGCGCTCCCAGGCCGAGGGCTGCAGGTTAAACTGATACCCAGGGCCTGCATTCCACCAGCTGCTGATTGACTGACCCTGTTCCTGCCATTCCCAGGGCCTGGCAGCCCTCCATGCAAGGGTTAAAGGGAAGTTGTAAGCAACGGTCCTAAAACACTTGGAAGAATCTCCTTGAATCAAAACCATTTCATAAAAGGCTCTCTGCCAGGCAATAAAATATTTTTTGATGGACTCTTATTTTATCATTACCCATGTAAGAAAAATGTATTGCAAGAATCCCAACACAATTCAGGGAAGTAATCATTTGCAGATTTAGTAGGCATTCTCAATTGGCAAAAATGAAAGATTTATTGTAGGCATGATGAAACAAAGAGCAGTTGTGCAAACTTTACTGAGCTGGATTATGAGAACATGCTTTTTCCATTTCCCACTTTTAAATGCCTTGGATGCAGTTTCAAAGGACAGATCAAGATCAATTATTTAACACTGCAGCTCCACTGTACCTGAGCAGAGGATCTCTTCACACATATGTTATCTGTACACAACAATAAAAGAAAGAGACAGAGGGAAGACACTGATATAGACAGCTACAGCAGACTTTGAAATAAAACTCCTATTGTTCCTTGACTCCACAATCAGCCAGGGATGTAAACAGAAAAGTCAGGCACTGACAAATGTCTGTGATTAAATGCACAGTTATTGGAAATGAAGCCATTTCTGACTTACCCAAATACAGAAAATACAGGTGTTCTTAAGACAGAACACAGGGCATTGAATTCTCTACAGTGGTGACATTTTCTTTGAAAGCCACAGTACAGCTGAATAAAATCACAGTCTTGCACACCTCTGCTCATGAAAATAATGTTCTGAAGTAAAAGAGATGTTATGGTCAGCAAAGGTGCACAGTCTTACACTGACTTTACATAATACATGACAGAGAAAATACTTTGGGAAGGAGGATATCTTTTCCTTGCCTTTTCCACCAGGCACTTAATGTGTTCTTTATAATGACACCAGTTTAAAAAGGGAAAGAAAGCAGCAGAGTAATTTGACTTAATTCAGCTATATCCAGAACCTGGGCACAAGAGTTTTCACCACACAGGAAATGCCACTGGCAGGCAAAAGCTTGAAAGAACTTTGAGATTCTCAGCAGAAGGAATTATTAGAGATGCAAACCAGCATTATGGGCACATTAAGTTATTGGTCTCAGTAGCTCACTGTGATTATTCACTCTCACTGTGCTCCAAAGAAACTTACTCCATTGTACTTGTAAGGAAAAGGAGATCCAAGGTGACAATATCCCAAAGTGTTCACGAAATTTCAGTAACACAGCTCCTGGTCTGAGAGGAAGAGGACCTCAATTTCAGAAGTGCAGAGCAGGGCACCTCCAAAACAAACCTACTCAAAACCAGGCCTGCTTTGGGAAATAGCTCAGAGTGAGCTGTCAGATGCCAGTAGGTCACATTTTGATATATTTAGCTTAACCAGCACATTGTTTTTTTGCCAGGCCCACTGGACTACTTGCTAAATGAGCCAGTGAAGGTTTCAGAATGTGACCCTGCACTGTGCAATGATGGCTTCTCGTTTCTCATCTGATTAAAGGCCAACTGCTGCTGCTTTGCCCCAAAGTAACAAACAAATGCATCACATTGAGAACTGAGATAAAACTGCATAAATGACTGTATAAAGTTTTTAATGTGCACTAAATTCCTCTTTCTCCCTTGAGACTACACTATACAGCCTCTCTGTTGCCTACAAATGCAGATTAACATTTTTATTAAATGACATAGGTTTCAGTAATACAGAGTATTAAAACGTATTGACCTAATAAGAAATATTATTAAGTATATCATTGGCACAAGTTTTAAACAATATTTAATTTTATGGCTTTTTAATTTGACCAAGCCGATACAAACTATTTTTCCTTCTTGAGGTTAATCACTGTTCAGAGAGGCTAAATCACTGAGAGTTCAAAACAATTCCTACCACTTTTAATAATCCCCACAGAACACATACAAAGGAATAAAATAAAGCCAAGCATTTAACCTCAAGAACACAAACACAAATACTTTGTTTAAAATTTTAGAACTTACAAGTTTTCCACCAAGCAGCCAAGCTGTCCCCCAGATGACAGGATTAATAATATTTGGATGCAAGTTTGTTTTATAAATTAAATTTCAGGGGCTAAAAAGAAAATTCCTGTCTCATTGCTCGTAGATATTATTCAAATCACTGAATGCATCCTGCTTTCCCAGATCTTCTGGAGACAACTCACCCTCCCAAAATGATGCTGGATCCTGCAGACACAACTAGGACACAACTGCTGGACACATCTTTGAGGTACTCTTGAGATGTATTAAGATATTCCTAGAGGAAACAGGTATTTCACAATTACATTTCCTGCTCTGTAAAACTTACTGCTAGGATGGAAAATGTGTCTGACCAGCTGAGGGTGTATCACTCATCTTCACTACTGAGCAGGTTTAAACAGTGAAACGCATGGAGGATTCACTCCAAGGCAGAGGAGACAGTGAGAAGGAAACCTTGTCACACTTCTGCTGCACAGGAAATGGTGAGCTACAGAAATCCCAAAGAGTTATTGCAAACTCAGTGCTTAGAGGCTGGAAAGTCTTTCTCCCTTTCTGCTCTTCAAATCTGATTATTTGATAAAACCCATTGATCTGCACGGTAAAGAAAGTGATCTTGTGGTGCAGCTGGAATTAATTGGGAGTTAGGATGCTGTTTGCAAGATATCTTCAAAAGGTGATGACTCCTGAGAGGTTTATTGGTCTGTGCTGAGACTGGGGTTTGAATAAATCTACTTGCAGAGTTTCGTCCAGAGCCAGGCCACAGCAGAGCTGGAAATAATTCTGAGTGTCTTAAGAGGAGAAAGAATCACTACTTGCTGAACCTTTTGGGACAAGAGGATAAAGACAAAACATGGTATCAAGATGTCATTTTTGTATGCAAACTGGGCAAAGGGAAGGGAAAAGAGCCTCGAAGAAATTTTCCAAAAAACCTGGGAGACATGCTTAGAAGCTTTTCTGGCAGCCAGACATGGCAGGTCACAACTAATACATTTCACTTTTCAAAGCTGGGCATACTTCAGCCTGCATTATTTGACAAAGAACATGAATGACTTTGCTTGGTACAACTACCCCTCCTGTGTGCCACAAGGGTGCCAGCAGCACAGTCCCTGTGGAGAATCACTTTAAATACAAAACTGTTCCCTTCCTTTAACATGTTCTTGTTCAATCAGAGCATTGTCAGGTATTTGTCAAAATACAAATATCTGCGGCTTTGCAGGAAAATGGATCATGTTCCTTGTATTCAAATCAGGTCACTGCTGGAATTGTGGTGAAAAATATGTGTTTCAGTAGCCAAATCAGAACACTGAAGAATGAAGAGAAGATAAATGAGTACAGGATGAGCTGAAACATAATTGTTTGAGGGACTCTACTAACAAAATAAAAACTCGGCATAAATCAAATGGGAAAAGCTTTTAAACAACAACAAAAAAGTGTATTTGCTTAAATCTTCTTCATTCTGAAACAGAACGTAAAAAACTATGGGTTAAAATACTGAAACATTTCTAAAATAGCACATTGTCTGTAAGATGTCAATAGTAACAAAATCCTCCAGTCCTGTTCACTGTCCCCCATCACTTGTTTTCCAAAGTGAAGGTGACCCAGATTCACTTTTTTTTTTTCCCTCAAAGCTCAACTGTGATACTACTGCTGGTTTGAAAAAACTGGTGGAATAACTAATAAAATTTCTATCATGGAGGATGGAAATGAATATCCATGCTTTTGTCACAAGGCTGTCTGTCCTCTAAACCACTGCCTGCCTATCACCTTACCTTCAGCAGATACCAAGTATTGTTAGTGGAAATTATCCAACACTGTGAGAACCATAATAGTGGCAATTAATTACTATATCCTATGGCAGGGAGCCTCACAGGGGGAGTGCCCGCTGTGTTGTGGTGATATTACTCTAAATACCCCACTTTGCTTCTTATTTAACACACTGAACAGCATTACCTACAGCTAGTCACCAGATCTGCACAAATGTACCAGGAAATCTCCAGGATTAGTATGTTTTAAACAGGTCCCAAATTACTTAATAATTTATCAGGTCATGCGAAATTAAACCTTGTAGGCTTAAACACTCTCATAGGATAAAGGAAGTTTGCATTTCAAAGCTTCCTCCATGGAATTTTGATGCTATACCTCTACCTACCATATTCCATTTCTCAGATCTCTTCAGTGTCCTGTATAACTTTTAAGGCACTAAAGTGAAGCTGAAAACCATTCTGGATTCCGGCAGCAACACTCAGAACTTACTTCTTTTTAATTTATTTACGCAAAATTTTAATTTATTTTACGCAAAACCAACCCTGGAAGTACGTCAGCCAGACCTAACCCATATCAGACTGCTGAAAGTATCAAAAAAGGCAGCCAGCCCAGCTTGGTCAGAGCTCAATTCCATCAGGTCCAGCATCCTATATCATTTTTCTATCAGCCTCTTAAAGCAAATGCATGTCATAGAATGTCCTGAAGCCCAACAATCCTAGGAATGAACTGGGAGGCTGATAATCCTTCAGGAACACCCTGGCAGCTCCTTCCTCAAGAAGGCAGGTCTCAAGCCCCCAGGGGTAGCACTGGCCCCCAGGGGCCATTGCACTGTACTCATTTGCAGTTCTGCCCTGCTGCACTGGAACACAGGACAATCCCATTCACAACGGAATCTGGGCCCAGAAATCTCCCAGAAAGCTTTTGCTCTGCAAGATCTGTTAATGTGGAGCTTTGCTGTGGGCAGACACGAGCTGACATTCACCAGCTGGTTGGCCATGAGCTGAGAGAGCCAAGCCTAAAGCCCGCTGTCGGCTGCCCTCCAGTGCTGGGGCAGGCTTAAACCCATCTGTACTGCCCTAGAATCTGCAGTGGGCTTCGTAAACAAACAAACATTGTGTTTCCACAAAACCACTGAATTGCTGTCTACTCCTCTGATCAGAGTGCTTTGAATGCTGACGTTCCTTGACAGTATCGGGAAATGCCATCAGAGACCTAATAAAAAGAGAGATCTCTGCTGAGGCAGCTTGGACAGAATGGATGTTTCCTACCACTGACTTCAAAGGAAAGAAAGCGAGCCCAATATTATTGTTGTTTTTTTAAAGCACTCCTTTGGCATCAGTGCATGACACCCTCCACTCCAAAAGCTGAAAACACTTTCCAGACTTCCACAACATTCCCTCGAGTCAGGCATGGAGACTCATTGTTTAGGTGAAGTAACTCACAGGGGATAAGCTGCTGCATGCAGACCCATTTTCCCCACAGAGGCAGGGCTGTCCCTGAGACTCCTCTGTAGCTGCAGACCTGCAGAGATCCCATTTCTCATCCTGCATTGCTGGACACACACTCCCCAGGGACTGCAAACGGCATCAGACTCACCATCGACTGAGAACAGAGATTCCACACTGGTTTCCTCAGAAACAGAAGCAATAATACTAATCTGCTCCACAGGCATTCTCCTGTATTCCCAATAACCAGGCCGCTGCCCATGAAGTGTTACAGATGCAGCCAAGCCTTCTGAAGAAAGCTCTCACACACTCACATCATGTCAAAGCACCTGCATCAGAGACGTGCAGTGAAAAACTAACAGGAAGTTCAGCCAGGGCGCAATCTTTTGTGCAATCTGTACAAAAATCTGTTTCATTGGTAAATTGCAAATTGTTACTTTGTGTGAAGTGGTGATTGGAACACAAGATCTGCCCTGGAATGCTGGAATTGCCTAAAGACACCCTTAGGCAAGTTACTTATCTTCTCTGTCTCAATTTCCCCATGTTTAATGCAGTACCTGTGGTGTCTCAGCCTTGGGGATTCAAAAGAACTGACTATAAACAGCACAGGTGCTGAATTTCACTGTGTACAATACAGCACCCGAATCATTCCATTCAGACTCCTCCCAAAATATGCAGAATATATCCATGAAAAAAAGATTCTGCTTCCAAGTCTTAACTCTCTAGTCAAACACAGAAACAGGTCTAGAACACACAGAGGAGGCATTTGTTTCTTTGAAATATAAAAACTAAAGGCATTAACCATAAATATTATCCCTATCCAGCTCCTTTCATGGATATCACATACATTATGATAGCAAATTTCTGTAAACACTAATTACACATGTAGAAATTACATAAAGATAAATCATTTACCTTGATCCTGTCTGAGGCCCCTGAGCACACATGAATGCAGTGATGGGAACATATTTTCTACTCGTTATGAAGCCACAAGAGTACAAGAGGGTAAACTAATAAGCCAAGCACAGATTTGTCCAAATCAAACAATTCTAGACAACTAAATGAGCAGCTCTGTATTTACATTTGCAAGCAGAGGCTTAAACCAAGGATGCAATATCTGGAGATCAGCACGCTTCTACTCACCAAAGTATTCGAAGAACTGAAAGGCAGCAAAAGATGCAGTTATGAGAAACTTTTTCTTTTCCTTTTTTAAAAGTAAAAACCATTTAAGCTTGCTAATTTTTGCTGTCTCAGACAATCAAAATTCCAATTGTCTGGGACATCAAATCTAAAAAAGCATGAAATTAATCTTCAGAAGTTAAAGTATTAAAGGCATTGCATCATTATTTTTGTTGGATATATTTTTGATTATAATGCAGATGAACCCCAAATTTAATAAAACTAAAATAACATGAGTTAAGTATGAAACATAACAGGATATTGCAAAGAGATTAGGTAGTTTCCTTTAGACTACTTGCAGAGCCCAAGGAAAAATCAAACTGAGGGACACAATGATGAGAAGGCACCGCTTAATTAGAATATTTAACAGAATATGAAAACAGAATACTCATAGTACTGGCCTTGGCAATGGAACACAGTGAGCAGAATATGGACCCAAAGCATTAGCAGTGCTGCACAGCAGATCCTGCTTTGCCTGTTGCCTGTCTGTAGTAAAGAAAGAAGCAGGCTCGCTAAATTCAAACCAGCTGCAACGATGAGAGTGTTACAGTTGGACTGAAGGAAGCTTACCTCATGAAAGTATTGTGGAAACTGCTGTTGGAAAGATAATAAAAGGATTAACTGCAGTTTTAGTGAACCATTTACTTTTCAATCAAAATGTCTCATGTATTTCCTGTTCTCAAGTAGCTTGAATTCCAAAATTCCTTTGTCTATTACAGTACATAGTAGCAAAGCCTGTCATAAGAAATTAATAATTTTACATGGAAAAGTACTTTTATGTATGAGGGCGGGGTGCTGCTCACTGTTAGCTTCTCCTGAGCAGTTCAATACCTAGTCAGGCAGTAATCTTACAGGCAAGAGTGAAATCGAGAGCTTCAAAAGAAAGTACAATGGGTAATTGTGAACAGGGAAGGAAAATCTCCACTACAAATACCAGGAGATGCAAAGTTACTTCAACAGAGCTACAGCAAAAAATGAAACAACATCTCAGACCTCTACAGACAGAGAAGGAATTGCCTTCTTAATTTGCAGGAACAACAGCACAATTACTACCACATCAAAAGAAAAGCCATCATTTAAAATGACATGACATCACTGCATAGTGCAACACTGCACAGCAACCCCTGCTTCACGTGGAAAGGAATTCACTGGGCAAATAATCCCCACTTGACAGCAATAACTTCAAGGAGCTGTGCTGCAGCTTTGGATCCTGCCCCTGCTAGATCAAGCTCTTTTCAGAGAAGGCAACTAAAATTTGCAAAGAAGACATGGTTTCTGTGTATTCTCTCGGATCCACTTCACTCCCTGCAGAATTCCAGACTGCAACATTTAACTCTGCTGACAGTGGAAGGCTCTTACTGAGGGAGTAGGAGAGTTAACTCCGAGTTGAGAAATGCAGAGCTCCCAGTCCTGATTGGGCCATTCCATGTATGGGAACAACTGCAATATCTGCTCCAGTAAAAGAGATCTTTATATACTCACATGCCAAGGCTATATAAATATGACAAAAGCTGTCTGCAATATCAGATGCAAAGGTTTTTCCAACCTATTCACAAAGCCTTGATGTATTATCAGCAGTTGATACTTTAGTGCAGATGAAATGAATTGAAAGTAGGACATTTTTGGCATTTGCTAAGATATTACAGAATTTAATACCTCCAGTTTACCAAGTTTTCTGCAGGAATGGGAATGCAACATTAGAAACCTGCCATACATACCTGTTAAATATGCATTTTTCAGGAAAAGAGACAAGTTCCCTTATCCATGGAGTCTACTGATCTTTCAGCACCACAGGAAAACTAATCAGGACTTTGTGTTTTAAGTATGCTTTCAACTTACCAACACTTTTGTTTGGAAAGAAGCAAACTTGCATTATTCTTTGATAACTTATAACTAAAAGAAATCTATTCAGGGGAAATTAAACTCATTTGTACATTTAGAAAGCATCACTGAGCTGCTTCTGGAATAGAACCACTCAGTTCTTGCTTTCAAAGCAAAAACACCCAACTCTTAAGAGTGTTTCCATTTTATCTTGGACGAGTTGATGGTATTCTCTAAGGATATGCACTGCTTCCAGTATTATCTTAGGGAATACTCACTAAACAGTGCAGGCATTAAGATTATGTTTTTCATTTATCCAATGGAAGTAAAAAGATAATCAGGACAATCACTTAGAGAGAAAATTTTTCTCTGCAACACATTTTGAACACTCTTGTTTTCTTCCTTCTCCCTTCCATAACCATCGCAGGCCTGGAAGCTTTTTCTACAAACATTCTTTCCTATTCCTCCACAGAAAGCTACAGCTTGCCATGGAGAAGTTTGTTATGATCTAACATCCTTACACGCATTTTCCATTGCATCATGCTCTGATCAAAACAAAAAAAACAGACAAATAGCTGAAAATTCTGCCTATCAGGAACCCCAACTTCTGCCATAACCATTCCCTTTGTGCGCGCTTTTGTGTGTGTGTGTGTGCGTGCACACGCGTGTGGGTGTTACAAAGGAGACTTTACAAATTTCATGGCCCAATTTGGAAGCTTATGTCAAACTTGTTTTGCTTCATCTGTTTCAGTCAGGGTCTTATATCATTGTTGTTTCGAACATGTGGAAAGCTTAATGGAAGTCATTAACTTTTATTTTAGTTTGGCCATATTGTCATCATGGTGGGCAGATGCAGAGATGGTGTTATTCCCAAGATCCTCTTTTTGGAACACTGCTGTTGTTTACATCTTCTTGATCAGAAGAGAACAATGGTTTTTACTTATTTTTAAAGCCCTGTTTTGCAAATTAAAAAAGCCCCTAACAACCTTTGAAAATGTAATTAAATATATTCTTTTTATTCTTTTAACTGTTTAAAATCCTTTAACAAGTTTCTTTTTTTTTCTTGTCTAAACTACCATTTGAAACTTTTGCACTCCCAACTCTATGGGTTATTGTGCAGCTGAAGGAATGAAAAGAATTTCATTAGATGTGTTTTATATTTCTTGATTAAAAATGTCACCCGAGGCTCAGTGACTTTGTTTTACGTTAAATGACGGCTGCGTGCTTTGATCATCACTTTATTAGTGGTTTAATGAATATTAAAAAAACAAAGCACTGTATTAAAAGTTAAGCTCTCATATAAGGAAACCCAATCCCTTTTCCAAGAACTACAGCATTTCTTACTCAATCATTTCCTTCTAGATTAAGGTTTTCTCCAATTCCCCTTTAGCCTGCTACAGACTAAGTTACAGGAAAGCACAACAATTATATTGGAATAAGATCGAAGAGAGAGCAAGAAAGAGAGCAGAGCAATTACGTTTCTATTCAAACAGATGTAATCCAGACTCACCATGCACTTGTTTGGTTTTTCTCCAGAGTGAACCCTCATATGAATCAGCAGTTTGTAACGAGCATTGAAGGGTTTATAGCGGCGGACACAGCCTGCCCAGAAGCAAGTGAAGTCCTCTCCTTTCCTCTGGTCAATGTGAGTCTTTTCTATGTGTCTGACCAGTTCGTCTTGTTGGTCGTACGTGGCACTGCAGTCAATCCACTGGCAGACCTGCTTGCCACTGCTGAGGTCCTGCTCGTCGCCGTCGCTGGGCTGCAGGGACTTGGGGGACATGGGGGCGCTGAGGTGAGGCAACGTCCCTGGGGTCTGGCTGAGCTGCTGGTGGAGGTGGTAAGGGGGAGGCAGCCCCTGGTGATGGCGGAAAAGATCAGCAGTGGAGGAATAATCGTCAGCTGGTTCTTGCTTTAAGAAACTCACCTTCTGGGTGCCGTGCGAGGAGTTCTGGTGAGGAAGGCTTGTGCCATTCATCAGAAGGCTGAGGCTGCCATTCTCCTCGACTTGCTGCATTTGTATCTGCTCACAGTCACCTCTGTCACATTCAGTGGAAAGAGGTACAAGACATGCTGGAGGGGAGGGAACACTGCAAGGGATTCCAGGCTGAGAGCAAGACTGGGGCTGAGAGGATTTTTGAGCACTGTGATGACTGATCTCCACAGGATGAGAGGAAATGCCAGCTGAGTTAGTTCGCAGTCCATTCACGCAGGTGACCAGTGACGTCTGCGACGTGCGGATGATCGCTGTAATATCGATTCCTTCGGCTGAAGACGGCACCACAGAGATGCATCTCTTCTTCAGGTTGCTTGTCTGCAGCCTGGCTGAGTGCTGAGGGGTGCCAAGTGACAAAGGACCCAGGGAGGAGCTGTGTTCATTATTAAACAAGTAGGATGAAAGTGAATTTGTAAAGCTATTATTCATTAAGTCTAGTTCAGGATGCAGACTACCGGAGGCTCTCAGCTCCATCCCCTCTGTAATCCTCCTATGTGTGGAAGCCTCAGACAGAACCTTATAATCACTGGGGCATTCTTGTTTAATGTGCTGAGCCGGGTGACTTCCATTCAGGCATGGAGCAGCAGAATCTACTGAGTCTTGGAACCTGGGTGACCTGCAATACAGTTTCCATTAAGCATCGCTAACCACCACAGGGTTTATGATTTTTGTACAAGACACAACACTTGTCAAGCCCTGCAGAATGGGAGCACTTGCTCTCTGCTGAATGTTGCCTGTCTAATGCAGCAACTACACAAAAAAAATCTGCAATGCTTCCTCTCCAACCTGGGTAAAGACAGCATTGTTTTACACAGGATTAATTTTATACACTGGGTTACACACAGGACAATCTTCCCTCCACTGCTACGGGCAGTTCATCAATCACAACTGAAGGTTTCAATGCATAATAGATTGGGCAAAACAATAGCTGAGAATGAAGTTTTGAGAACTTCAGGCATTTTTGAATTATTCAAATATTGTCATTTTCCTCAGAGCACACTGGGAAAATGCCTTGGCATTCTTGTTGACACAAAAAAGGCTAGCTGAGCTTTGCTTACATGTCAGAGACATGCTTTCCTTCACTAAATTTAAAAAGGAGCCAGATCACTGAAGAAAAAGGGAATGCAGCAAAAGAACTGCTTGCTTTCAATCAGCACTCCAGAATCAATGTGAGATCAGCTGAGTATTTACTGACACAAAATAAAAAATTCACAGCAAGTAAATTTAAAATGGCAGCCTATATACTCCCGTCTCCATTCTCCATTTTTCATAATAAAGAGTGCATGGGACTGTAAATCACAGTTCTGTTCTGCAGAAATGATTTTTCATCAGTTTTGATGTGTGTTGAATCCATTCATTGAGGAAGCAGAACCCTGAGGAACTCCACAAATGACTTTTCAGAAAAGCACTGCATTAAGAAACGCTTCCTCCTAACATTTTCTTCCAAGCAGTTAGCAACTGGTTTATGGCTTAAAATAAAACATTTTATCTCAGCTATAAACATTTACTGTGGATGATCCAACTGTGTGCTTTTTCTTGTGAGCAGAGGGTGTTCCTTACATATCCCTAAAGCATGGGAGGGTTTAACCTATGGCTTCATCGTGCCAGACCAAGGAGAGGAAACAGTACATCTGTGTGCAGGAAAGCTGTACCTGAGCTAATAAACCCTCCAGAGAAGTGCCCCATGGCTCTCAAGCTGACATGTTCCACTTAATTTTATGCTTTTTTGATGCTAGCACCACAAAAGCTGAAAAAAACCCAGCCATTTGGCAGCTTGTGTGAGACACCACAGCTAAGGCAAGTCTGACACATTTTAAAGCATGAAACACGCATACATAAAAGTATTTTGGACATTTATACGCTAAACTATGAAGCTGCTGAATAAATTGCGTTTATTTTACATCTTAGATTATTTTATCACTATTATTTCCATTAATCCATCACTAATATCAAGATGGGAAGCTGGAATAACTTCTAAAACTTCCTTGGTCAAAAAACCAAAACGGGACGGAAAAAAATAACAACAATCAAAAGCTTCAAAAATACTTCTTTCCCATGAAATTAAGGTTGTCAAAAACTGGCACCTGTCCGAGGCGCACGACTGGGAACACTGCATTCACTACTGACAGGTTTCTAAGCTCCAATAGAGCTTAATGTAAAAAATCCCTTTAAGATCATGAGAGAAGTTAAACTCCCCACCATTCACTGATACAGAACAATCAGATTGTTCGTTTGCCACCAGAAAGTTTAAAACAGTACATTTAAATATTTTAGAGGTTTCCATAAACCATTGCTTGTAATTTCTCCCTTTAGGTTTGCACAGTTGGTCTCAGGGTAAACTTAAAGCACCTGTTTCTGCAGATGGTAAATTTATATTAAAAAAAAACAAACCAAACAGCATTCATACATTATTTTTTAACATTTACAGAACCATATGTCTGTAAAATATGTGGCATAAGTGTACTTTTATTGTACATGTTTGGGAAACCCTGCTCTGTTTGCTCAGTAGAAAGAGTGGTGTTTTAAACTCATTCTGAAAAAGGCTTTACAGCATGCCATGCCAGGCACAGCATTTCCTATTACTTGGTTTCTGCTGTACGAAAACTCTTCTAAATAATTCAGTTTCTATCACAGTTTAGTGGTTCCAAAGCCTCAGGCTAAAGTAAACTCAACACATTTCCTACATCATATAAAGCTAACCCAAGCCTTACATTTCAGCCTGTGATAATTGGTGTTGTATTACTAAGCTTTATGTAAAGCTCCCATCTTGCCAGAAATCCGTAAGAGAAGTTTGGTTTTTGACTAAGCTGGAGTCAGTGCAAAGTACCTGCAGGATGGACACAAACATCCCTGTCCTGAGAAATACTAGGTTTCCAAAATCCTCAGGAACAGTGACCTGCGTTTCCAGCACAGGATCTTACTCTGAGTCAAGACTGTACTGATGTGATGTTGCAGGGCAGATTCTGAGACACACAAAAGAGAGTTTTGAACCACAAGGCAAGCTGGAATGTCTTACTTCAAAAGCAAATGAGATGAGGGCACTCAAGTCATGCTTCCAATTGCCACAGACATGTCTTATGCATTCTCTGCCTCCAAAGTGATAAGCACAGGCTGCTTGTGCAGATCAGAACCAAGTCCTCTGCAGGATCAGCAGTTTTCTCTATAGCACTGCATATTTATATACATTAGACATCCCATGTTAGTTAACTCTGCTGGGAGAAATCTGACATTCCTTCCATTTCCTGATGTTTGAGCTCTGGGGTACCTGATGTCAAGGTTGTATTAATACAAAGTTCCTGTATTCCTGGCAGAACTTTGCCATCACTTCCTAGGGAAAGCCCTGCTCATTCCTCCCTGTGCTGGGGGGGTTGAAGGGAGAAGGGGCACAGAAACAAAACCCATGCAGGAGCGACACAAGGTGTCTGGCAGCCAGCTTGCAGGGTGGCTCCCCTCATACCCATTCGTTCTCTGTCCCTGGCATTTTGCTGTTACAGCCACCGAGAAGATGCCAGGCCTGGTACCCTCAGGCCGTGCTGGCTCTAAGGATTGCACAGTCTCTGGACAGTAGCCAAATATAAATCCATATGAAATAAACAGGCAAGATGAGAGGGACAAAAGAAAGCAGAGCAATTCAAGGAGCACAGGGGACACAGCAGCTCTGGGGGGCTTCCTGGAAAGAAAGTGGGGTCAGCAGAAGAATATACCCCAAAAACCTCTCTTCAAAGGGAGCATCCATGCACCTGGGATGGACAGTCTAAGGAAACAGAACTGCTGCTTAGGCTCATGAAAGCTGAATGTAAGGCCTTTGAAGAGTAACAGCAGCCTCAGAGGATACCGAGGCAGTGTTTCCTAAGAGACTCCCTTCCGTGGTAATTGGAGCCAGAGCACGAGGCCAGTAGCACCACGCCAGAAGCGCCGCAGTTCCCAACTGCCCTCAGAGGAAAAGATGAGTGTATCTGAAATCTCCGGATTATTTACAAAACATACATGCCTTCAATTGCCACTGGAAATGTGCACCCGCTGATAACTGGCAGTTTTGAGAAGCTGGAGGGGGTTGCTGTGCTGCACATCCAGGGACCCCGTGCAACACTATCCGAGTGCTCTGGTGTCTTCCCTGGGCTTTACACGCCGAGCACTGAGCGCAGCGTGGGCGGGTTTGCCGTGGCTGATAATGGATTATTTGACAAAAGGCCAACATCAGCTGTGTGCTGCCTCCAGTTGTGGTGAGGAAGGTATTGGGACTTTTCCAGTCCCACACACATTGCATTCACAGATAGAATGTAGCAGCAATTACGCTGCACAGCTTAGAAGTTATTAACTGAGTGGGGAAAAGGGGCCAAAAAAAGAGGGATCGTGATTCTTGGACTAAGGCAGTCATCCCTAGAATACAGTTTCCAAGGAAAAAAAATTCAGGGAGAAGCTGAAGAGGATAACAATGCATTGAAGCAAAAAAAAAGGACAAAGACAATCAAAACCCCAAACTCTGAGGGAGATTTTTGATTGCTAGGAGGAAGTCTCTGGTTTCTTTGGCTTTTGCTTGGATGTTCCATAACCTATAAATGCAAAGCGGTTCAAAGTTCTGTCCAGAGATATTGGTGGAATCTGTGTCTCCCTTTATTTCTGTGCTGGTCATTACAGCTGGGCAGAATAACCAAAGAGAGTTTGCCCTGATCTCCATGTGCTCCACAATCTAACAATTCCAGCCCTACTCCTCTCCTCCATTTCCTGATGAAGGCTGGGGAGGCACAGAGCACCCTTGGCTCCCACTGATTTCACTCCTCTCCTGGGCATCACTCCCAGCTCAGTTACAGTCTCCTGTTTTCAGATCTTCAGGGAAAGACCGTGTTTTCTGTTACCTGCCTGTCAAGAACCTTTAGCATCACAAACACCACAAACAGAAGTGCTCCGAAGTGCTGTCCACCTTCTCTCAAATGCCAAGGTTTTGTCTCTGTGCCATGTGTCTCATGAAAGGCACTGTGATATAAAAAGACACTGTGAGTACCACAGAGCAGAGCTGGGCATTGGCTTCATCTTGCAAACCCATGCAGACAAATGCATTATTAGCCAGGTGGACATACAAGCAGAGCATGACCAGTGGGACACAAAACAACCTACAATGTCCTTCAGGATATTCTCCAAACTTAGAGGCAGCAGAGTTGCAAGGCTTTCCACCATGTCACAAAGCAGAGGGGAGGGAATCAGGCCCATCACCTGCTACTTTCTCATGTCATGCAGCCGACAATCCTTTATGTTGTTCTGGGAATCCTCGTCCAAATGGCGGCTGGAAGGGGTTCGTATTTCTGAGGGTGGGTACTGTGATGCCAGGTATGAAGGTATCTGTCATTTCCTCATTATAAAATTTACAAAAAGGTTCAAAAAGATCTAAGCAGAGTATTCTCTTCTTCCTTTTGTTTGCTCCTGGCCTAATTATCTTTGTATCGTAATTGTCCTCACTGACAGAATGAAAAAAAAAAGGTTGATAACTGCCAGTCCCACACTGAGCCATAAGGAAACCAGGAGGGAGGAAATTTACATCCTGCTGCAAAGGCATCTACGAATCCCTGTAGCAACAGTGGATTCTTTTGTTGCAGCATGGATATTATTTATCATACTTTTCAAACAAACAAGCAAACAAACATGCAAAAGAGTCTTTCCACTTGCTTGCCACATTACCGTGCCTCCCTCTTCTGAAAACACTGATATTCTTACCCCACCAGTAAATTGAAAAGGGGAAACAAGGCATGAATATGGATAATAAAATCAGGAACAGTCGGATTTTCAAGACCAAGCTGTAGGCCATATTTCCCCTTGCTGTGACTATGGAAATTTCAGCTTCATAGGTCCATCCAGAGAGTGCCAAATACTCCAAGTACCTAAGATAAAGGCTGTAATTTTATTGAGGTTTTTCTATTCTAAAGTTCTTCAAAAAGGTCAAGATTATTCCTATTACATCCATTGCCAAAAAGCAGCATAATTAAAACAGATGGACAGATTTTAATTTGTAGCAGGTTTCTATTCACAATGGATGTCTGTTTAGGGTACTTGTTTAAAATCTGGTAATGTTAAATTTGTAACAACAACAAAAAAATAATGGAGTTCTGTGTTTTCATATAATTAATTTATAGCAAATGTTTAAATAGAGATTCTGTTCATAGCATATCCAACTACAGTGTATATATCAAAACCAGAGACCAAATTTTCACATTATGGCCTTAAAAGCAAAAACCAAGGATGTGGCTGTATGGGAACTCTGCAAATACTTCATTAAGGGAACTGCTGTAGAAATAGAAGTGGCACTGGCTGTCTGTAGGTCTGATGGTGGCACGCCAAATCACCGTGTGGGGGACACTGAGCTGCCATCATCCCTGCCTCCCAGGCAGTAATTTGGTGACACCACAGCACTGGGGGGGAGCCAAGGGCACGGGCTGGTGAATCCTGGAGCCATACCTGAGATCTGAGTGTGCCAGGTTGAGCTGGCCCACGTGCAGCAGCCTCTCCCGGGACAGCGCGTGGTCTCGCACCAGGGAGTTCCCCGCGTGGAGGAACAGACCCTGCCTGCACACGGGCACCGAGCTACTCGTCAGCTCCATGTCCATCATGTTCTTCTTCTCAGAGATCAAACTGCAGTGACTGTAGCCTCCGTTCACTGTCAAAAAAAAAGAGTAAAATAAATAAATAAGGCTTTCACTAAGAACTCTCTCCACTTACAACTACTTGGTAAACTCATTTTGGATTTGCTTCCAAATTTCTCGTATTTACAACAAGGCAGTGGAAATGAAAGGTTTCACAAGGAAGCAGGAATTACTTGCCAAGGAATTTGGATCTGTGAACTATGGTTGTTTATTTCCCATTGTACAGAAATGAAGCATCTTCTGGCCTGCACAGGGACTTGCACTCAGTGGATTTGGACTGAGGTGTTTTAGGAAGATCACTTTGGATGCCTTTCAGCTTATAGTGGGTCTGACCATCAGCTCTGTCCTGTGTGTAACCATGACATAAATTATCTTTTTATCCTCTGGAGTCTACAGCTCCATCAGGCTTTATTCCATTTCTATTCTGGCTTTTTCCCATCATAATTTAACTCACTTCAGGGTTAATACCTACCTTAGCAGGACTGTATAATAAGACTTTTGACTGGTAATTGGGATAGATGAATCACATTTAAAGGGTATCTAAACACACTGTTGAACACCATGAATAAGTTTTTAAAGGCCACACCACCAAGAGAAGATGGTAAATCAATCATATTACAATACCCAACTCACAGTTCCTCTCCTTCCAACAGCAGAATTACCTGGAATAGAGTCAAGATGTATCTTCCCTCCAAAATACTGTAGATCCTTTTTAAGTGTTTAAGATTTATACTGGACTTGTAATAAAACACTTTCTTTCATTCCCCAAACGACACAAGTCTGAAATTCATTAGGGCTTTCTAAATATGTACTTTACCAATTTTATCATATTATCAAAACATAGAAACTTGAAGCTTCCACCAAAGCTCGACAATACCAACTGTAGCACACACTGATACCTGTTTGTGTGAAGACAGAGATTTCCTAGAATAACATGAACACTATCCCTGTGCTGTCAAAAATAATTATCTTCTCTTGTAGCTGTCAAATCAGAGAACACATTCACTCCCTGCAAAGGAACAGAACACTTATGCAAAATCCACGAAATTCTGTTTCAGCCAATCCATTTGCCTTCACAAAGTACCTCACAGATTCATTAGTAAGAGCAAAACATTTCTTGCACCACAGTGCCCTGAGTGCAGTTGCACTTGCACCAAAGCCTCTGAAATGTGCTCGCCACATGTGAGCTGGAACAAAGATGGACAAGGAACAACACCAGCAGCTCAAGGGTTTTTTCCCCCACAGCAACTTAAAAAAGAACGGTGAGATTATCTCCAAACACAGACAACCCAAGTGTTGAAGCACACGGGAAAGGGAATTCATTACCTATGAAAAAAGGGGGCAAAGTCCACTTTACACCACCGTAACTGAGAACAGAATCTGGCCCTTTGACAACTGGCTGTTCTATACAATATTAATATCACTGGCTGGCACACGTAAGATTTAAGCACTTTCCATGTCTGGAACCAGCTCTCTTCTTTCACTGGTATCGAGGGGCCTTTAACCTACATTCTGTAAGTTACCAAGAACAGATGAAAAGAGCACACACTCCCTTGCCTTCGACCAGAGGGTTCACCCTGCTTGCACTGTACCACAGCCATTCCATAAATCCATATAAAAAACTAATCCTAATTTACAGAGAGTGAATCTAATAAAAGCAGAATGGTTTCCAGAAGGATCTCATGGAAGTGGAATCCATCAAGGTGACTTTTGTCTTTTTGTGTCCTGCAGTTTTGATTTATATCTTCACATTTAAGCGCTCATGAGGGAACGGAAGGAGTTGATACAGTAGTGTGCAAAGGCTGCAATCAGGCAATTCCTTCCATATGAGTAATCAAGTTAGTTCCATTTTGGATATCTTGCTTCTTTCATTCTGGGGTAACTGAATTCGGGGGAGTTTTTTCTTGATTTATGCCAAATTAAGCCAAGTGAGAATTGGTCCCACAGACTGTGATGAGGCTACACATCTTGGGAAGGACAGCTCAAACTGGTCAGGACCTGTAGGGTCAGCCCTACATTTCTTGTTAGAGGTAAATTCTCCTCAAACAAAACAGAGCATTTCCTTACACAAAGGTAAACCTGTCTGTCTCACAATGAGACCAATATTTAAAACACCTCTATTAAAGGGCAATCCCTAGGGAACACCTTGTTTACCATTCAGGAAGGCTTTACCCTTACTGACAAAATTAGCAATGAAGGCTAAGAAGATAAGAGCAAGCAAACTTACCAAAAGGGTAATTATTCAACAATAAATGCATGTTGCAGTGCTTTGGAGTTTACCTAATTAAGACCAATGAACAAATAACTGAAAGATGTCTAATTGAAATGACTCACATTCGAAATAGAGACAGATTTGAAATATTTGCCTAACATACTAGATATCCCCAGAGAGTTGTGGGTTTTGCGGCAAAGACCAAACTAGGTCATTTGCCTTTTTTTTTTTTCTTACTGTTCATTCTCTTTAATTACATCTTGTTAAAAAAAAAAAAAAAAAAAAAANTTACTGGCAGCTGGATGAGTCACGTGAGGCGAGTGAAAGACCAAACAGCACCAGATTTTCTCAAACAAGTGAAAACCATCCACGCTGGGAGAGGCCATCACATCCCTGCACTGAGAGGAAATTATTAACTCAAAAGCTGCCAACACAGCAAAGCCATGGGGGAGAAGGGGCCGTGCCCACACTCAGCAGCTCGTTCCATACAGCAAGTGCGGAATAATCCGCACCCCTGAATGTTTGGAGGGACTGCCACAACTCCTCCAGAGCCAGAAATTTAAGCCCATCCCGAGATGGTGAGCACTGTGCTGCTGATTGAAAGCTCTAATGAACGAACTGAGTGCTTCAAAACACAGGATCTTCAAAGTGATTCATGAAATAGGCCATTTTTGACATTTTCAACAATAACAGCAAAATCAACACTTTGCCTAATTTTTTTATGTCTGTAATGCCATTCTCTATGGTGGATGAGAGGGATTGTCTTAATACTGTGACCCCAAGCCTTAGGGGCAGAAAAGTAGCAAAGGAAAGGAAAGCAAAGGATGGGAAATAGATACTGGAATTGTTCTTACACCCCTTACAAGGCAGGTCCAACTGTGGGACTGTGGAGACACATTTTCTGTGCCTTGTGGAAAAACATGGCTTCTCCTTTGTTTCAGCGAACCACTATTAGCAGGGATGTGAGTCTGGGTCCAAATTTTTCTATTATGGACACAACTTAAGAGAAGGAAAAGCATTTTAGAAGTAGCTGGACTGATTAGCCACAGAAGCCATTACAGCCTTAGACTTCACCCAAGTGTAACACTGGTATTTTCAGTCAGATCTTAGAACATCTGACATCCTAATCAAGGAGTTGCAGATCTTGAAGGAAAGAAGGAATGTTCAGAATTTTTCTTGGCCAGTTTCTTCACAGTTATTTGCTCCATCTCACAAACAACAAACCTCAAGATATTTGGGCTTTTCACTACTTCACAGAGGAAGGTTCTGCACTCTGAGTCTCTTTTGCTGCTGTTTGTCCTTCCCTGAGGACTGAAATGGTTAACAGTAACAGCACTAAATTTTCACTGCTGCATTCAAGGGCTCCCTATGTCAAAGAGGAACAAAGCAGCTCATATCACACCCCAGGTTCACCCTGGATCTCTGTATCAGTTCCAACCTGTTCACATTTTAAGGTCTGTGTCATAGAGCTGATTGAGACATGGGTTCATTTATTTATAATGCTTGTATTCTACCTTAATAAAAACACAGTGAGAGCCAAAGCATTCTTTATCACTGAGCAGAGCACACAATATAGTGAGAGTCAAGGGAAGACCAAAATTATCCCACAGTGGTGTTTCAAAGCAGGAGTGGCAAATCCTCTGCCTATTTCCAAACAGATACAGATGATAACAATCTATGAAAGATTAGGATTAAAACCAATAGCACTGAATAAGGTTAGAATAAAAAAGAAGAATCTCTTTCCTCCAAGTTGCTATGAACCATGCAATAAAACCCTACAACAAAAATACTTTTTTTCTTTACTTTCACATGATGTATGAGTGAAGACAGAAGGGCTAAGAAAACCCTTGTAAACTAAAACAACCCAGATAGAGAAATAATTTCTCGAGTATCAATCTTGAAAACTCATGAAAGATAAATACAAGCCATGTGTGTCTTTCTAGTAAATTCTGGACCCCAAGTGTTGGCTACATCCATATTTGTTATTTCATGTTCAATTTATTTTTAAAACTAGTTATTTGGATTGCATTATATTTCTGTTCTGGGGAATTTATTTTTGCAGACTACACACAGTATTTTAGGAGAGTGAATGTGTACAACTGGCACTACTGAATAAAGCAGCATGGCTAATTTTATATCAGTCCAGCTTAACACAATTGGAAAACAGTTTAGTAGTTTACTAAACCTTTAGGTTACCTGCAACCTTTTCACTTTCGAGCATGTGGACAGATTTGGTTCCCATATTTGACTTTATCATGGTATTTTAAAGGCAGCAAAGAACACATAATCGACAACATCCTTCATTGCTAAACAGCTGCAATATTACAAAATTTAGATTTCCATCTGAGACCTGCACAACACCTTCTGAACTTAGCAAGTACAGCCAAGATTCAGGAAAACACATGCCATGAGTTTTAGTTCCAGTGACTTCACAGCCTCAGCTGATGTTCTGAGTTAGACTCTAGATGTGTAAGGACAGAACTACTTTAGTCAATAGTGAATAGATTCTCAGAAAAATACAGCAATACACTGTCTACTATCAAAAGGAGTCTTTCCCTACAAGCAGGTTTGAAACTCAACATTCTTGGCTTCTGTTTGGATTTCAGACCTTCAAATTATGTTTGGATTTCAGACCTTCAGACCCAAAGAGACTGAAAATGACCATTGGCCTCTTCTGCGGCAATCAAGACAAAACTTTTCATAACTGGATGAAACACAGGTCTTGTCATTACATTCATGGTTACAGAGTCTCTTTGACTTGGAATCAACCCTTTTCCTGTTGCCAGGCAATTTGAAAAATATTGTTCTCAGCACATCTGGCCTTTTTTGTGGTCAGTTATCTTTCCTCACTACTTGGATTTTAGTAACAAGGGAAAAGACATTAAAAATAAACATTTTAGGAAAATATTGGGCTCAACAAACATTATTTTAATTAAAAGGAAATCCCCAAACCCTCCTAATGGGCACTTAGAGAATATAAGCCCAATGTAATGAAATTTGATGTGTTACTTTTTTCTCTTTTTTTAGGAAAACCATGTTTTGAATAGGCTAAATTCTCAGTATTTCTGATAGGTACAATATTCACACCCTCCAAATAAATGCCATTGTGCTTCTGATGTGAACTTTAAGACAACTGTGCATTGTTCAGGGTTATGTACACTCTCACCTGCCATTGGCACCCTTGGTTTGTCATTTTTGCTGCTCTAATAAGCACCACCAGGGCTTTCACTGCACCCTGTCATTAGGCAGAGCTTGTAGGCTGCAAGAAATCCAGTGACTCTCTCAAGACAGAAGTTCACACATTTTGTGATGAGGTACTTGAAGCAAAGATGCTTTCATAATTGATTATGTGATTCCATTGGGAATCAGGATCTTTCTTACATGCACAGAGTGACAAAATCTCTGCCTTTTCTTTTGTCCTCTAAGTCATTCAATTCCCTAAGAGCCAGAGCATGCCTACTATGAACTGCATGTGGGTTATTGCTTTCTCATTTACTTCCTAAGCCCTGAACTTTTAAACTCCCACATCTCCACTCCCTCTATATTTTACTTAGCCCATTTAGTCTCTCTTTTCCATGGAAGTTCCAGCCAGCAGACCATGTAAAGACTCCACAGGGGTATGGGCTCTCCCAGACATTTGAAACACAAGGATGTGCAGGGAATGAAAAGCTGGTGTTTTGCCATATGGCACCTTGCATATGTCTTATATAAACATATTCCAAGAAGGAATTTTATATCTGCCTGGCTCAGCAATACACTAAATATATTAGAAAGGAAAAAAACCAACACAACAAAAAATACTTCGATCAAGATGTTGGGCTCAAAGTTTTAGGAGCATGAAATGTCACTAAGTCAGTAAGAGCCACAAAGACAGAATCACTGTAGATCACCGTGGGTTACACAGAAAAATAAACTTTGAGAAATAGAGGGAGCTGGTAACTAGAAAGCATTTTGTTCTTTTCAATGCAAGCTGGGTGGAGGAAAAGGTCTGGTGGGATGTGGATGCACATCTAGTCTTGTGGACGTAATTCTGATGCATCCATTTGGAAACCAGTCTGCTCACAGGCAAAAATGAGTCATAATAGGAATCAAAATGCACTGGAGTCTCCAAAGAACTTGCCATGTGCTAGGAATGCTCCAACATGTACAGGGAGTACAATGGAGGGCAGTTAGTGAACCTGCACATCACTGCCAGCTATGGGCTGTCTTCCATTTGCTGGCCCTCCAGGAACTGTGAATTATTGCTCCTTTCCTGAGACACTTCAGGAGCCTCTCCTTTCCACTGCTACCTTTGCTTCAAGCTCACTTGAGCTTCCACACACTGTTTTCTGGTTCTTTATAGACCAAGGATGAAAAGCTACAGCCAAAATGCATTTGGTTGCTGAAGATTTTACAGTCTCCTAAAACACTTGCATTGGCTCCCGCAGGCTCTTGCCAAAAAGGAGACATCCCCACACACACAACCTCCACCCAGACTCACTGCAGGCCTCTCACACCTAACAAGTAACCCACATCCCCTGGCAACATCTTTGTACTCCTACACAGAATAATTTTTTACAATGAAAACTCAAATTGCTACCACGTAAGAGGCAAACGTTTCACCTACACCATCTCCTTGATCATTTAACACTTGATACCTAATACAGGAATGGCCTCTTTGCAGCTGAGAATTAACACTGCCAGAAACAAAACTCAAGACAAACAAACAGTTCCCACAACATATGCTGAAAAGAGCAACAGCCTACCCCTGCTACTTTTCATTTGCTGTTTTCATTGTTTGACATTTCTTTCTGCCAGGATTTTGGCGTTATTTCATGGCTTGATTTGAAATATATTTAACATCAAGTGATTTGCAATGTCGTTTTCTATTTTACCAGAACTATGCTTGGGACTAATGCTACTCAAATTGAATTTACCCTTCTGCACTCAGTGCCAATGAAAGGGCCTCTTGCAGACTCTCCTCTGACTGCAGTTTTAGGGCTGCAGACATATGCAGTGCCTGTTAAACACACAACTTAATGTATCACCACTGAGCACAGTCTGCTGAAGGACAATGTCAAACATGGGAGTTCTTGGTGCAATAAATACCTACATGCCACGTAACACAGGAAAAAACCTCTACTCCATGGCTTAAATGTAACTAGTTCAGATGTCTATCCAAAATGGGGCAGCTTCAGACAACAGCTGGGAGGTCTGAACACCCTGATTGTATCCATCTCTTCCAAATGTCAGATTCTGGGGATAGCCAAGGCATCCCCACCAGCACCTGTTCTGCTAGGGGGTTTTTCCACAGACTGTGAACAGGTTAAGAACAAGGCTACTGTGGAATCTGCTGTGAAGAGGCAAAGGCACAGGGAAGAAAAAAAGCAGAGATATGAGGATGAAGAAAAATTAAAGAGTACACAGAATGCTATAAAAAGGGAAAATATTCTCATTGAATGGTGCTGTCTTATGTGAACACCGAATGAACAAGAATGAGAAGTTTAGCTCCTGCTATCAGGGCTCTGTGAATCTTCCAGTGATGGCAGTGGGCAGTTGCTGTGAATTAGGAGGTATGTGGAATACTCTCTGTTTTTATTTAGCCATGCTGCCTTCTATAAAGTGGGTCTGCACTTTCCACACAAGCCCTGTGAACAAGGTATCTCAGGGATTGCATGAAGCTGGATATGCCAGTAAAGAAACAGATACAGAAGAATCACTGTAACCATGAGAAATCCTTTGCTCTGACAAACACATTATGCAACCACAAAAAACGGGGCTGAAAGAGTCTTCAGAATATGATTTACTCTGTCCTGTGTCCCTACAGCATAATCCAGCCTCATAAACTTAAGGGGGTGTTTGACCAATCTACTTCACAGGCTCCAGCAATTCTCCAGCATTTCCAGCAAACTATTCAGTCATTTCACTTGACTTAGGAATTCTTTCCTTTATGTCTAGCTTGAAAGCCCCTTAGCACAACTTAGTCTGTTACATATTGTCCTGTCCAAACTGGACACGGAGAGGAGTCTGTTCTCTTGCCCTCCATAGCAACCTTTTATGTTTTTGCAGGCTGTCTCCACTCAGTCTTCTCTCGCCAGTGTTACACAGCTCTCATTATTCAAGTTTTTTTCTCATAAATCATGTTTTCCGGAGCTCTGATCTCTTCCCTCTGTCTTTTCTCTGAACTGTCTCCAGGCAGTCCTTTTTCTGTACTTTACACACCTTTTTTCTCCACACTTTTCACTATCAGATCCTGTTCTTTGCAGCTGGTAGCAGATACAGGCTTCTTTCACTGAGAGCCAGCACCACAACAGCAGGCAGATCCAGCAGTTAAATCTTATCTAGATTATCTTTTTTCTTGGGTTAAACAGAGAATAATGAGATTAATGAACCTTTGGCATGATCCAGTTTTGCTATTGGATTTTACTGTTGCATTAAACTGCCCTCTGAGAAATGCCTGGAAAGCCCAGAATGGAACCTACCAAATGCACACAGGCAGAGGTAAAGGCTGCCTCCACCAAGGTCCCCTCATACCAAAATACAACTTAGCAGCATAAAACACTAAACAAAAACTCTCAGGAACATACACATATTTGCACAACGTCCAGACTCTGGCGTTAGAGAAGTCTCAAAACTCTAATTAGGGCTGACTCTTCAGATCTACAGCACTTTTTCTGCTGACCATCCCTGCCATCAAGAATATGTGAAAGGCATGAAATCACTCTAGCATGCTGATCCAATGCATCCCGTGGAACTGAGAGTAATCCATTAATCATATTGCCTCTGAGCCCAGTCCTGTTCCTGTCTGGTTGTCAGTCAGGAGTCTCTGCCACAGGCAGTGAAACAAACAGCACCACAAAACTAGTAAAGCAAGATCAGAGTTAGGAAGTCTTCCAGAACTGAGTATCTAAAGATGCACAGTGAATTCTGACATCTGCATTTTCATAAAAGTGCTCGATTAGAGATACAAAAAGTGCAGCCAGGAACCCAGTAAATAATGCTGATTAACCAAAGTGAGCAGAGAGCCACGGACAGAATGAACTTCTATTCAGACTGGATTTGAGGGTCTCAGATGCAGCAAGTTTAGCTTGTTACAGCTCTGGGCAAACACTCCTTTTCCTTTCCTCTTCCTTTTTCCTTCTCCTTTTTCCTTTCCCTTTTCCTTTCCTTTTCCTTTCCTTTTTCCTTTCCCTTTTCCTTTTTCCTTTTCCTTTTTCCTTTCCCTTTTCCTTTTTCCTTTTCCTTTTTCCTTTCCCTTTTCCTTT
>VYXF01002805.1:2087340-2191082 GCA_013397295.1 Polioptila caerulea | reverse complement strand
GGGGGGGGTTGGGGGAACAGTCATTTGGATTTTTTGTTTACAGGCATAAAGAACTCCAGCAATAGATTCAGTGAGTGTGAGATTTCTGTTATTTTAATTAAGCCTTTCTTAAGTTTGCCTTGTTTGGTTTAGCACTAGTTTTACAGAATAGATCTAAACCCTATGGCTAGGTTGCAAAAAAAAGCAGAGAGGGAGTAACTAAAGCCATTTAAAAAATAAAGGAGCTGGAAGCTGAATGTGTGTGTCATCTGAGCCCCATGCTAAGCCATGGCCTTTTACAGCTAAAATGATTGCTGACTGAACAGACTACAGCTCACAAAAATCCCTACTTACCTGGCAGAAATCCATGTGATCCTGAGCACGCTGACTAAGAAATTAGCTGAGATTAAGGGGGAGGAATGCAACCTCTGGAAGTTCCCAAAAAGAGAAAACCAAGAATTTTTTCCTTCTCATTGTCAGCAAGTCAGCAAGAGGGAAAACATGAGAAGAGCACAGCTCCAAAATCACTCCTTGTGATACGACAGAAGCAAGTCTCATGCATTATTTGCACTGCAAATCATTAGCAGTAGCTTCCCAGAAAGCAAAGCAAGGAAAGAAGACACGAGCAACAGCCAAGCTGGGGCTCCTCAGAGCGTGCTGCAGGGATGTCTCAGCCAGTGGGACTTGCTCCCAAGCCCTGCTGCTGCAGGGGGGATCCAAGCCTGTCTGCAGTGGCTGTATCAGCCTGGGCTAGGCTGGCACAACTGCTCTGAGTGGCTCACAGGCCAGCCCAGGTCAGGCACTGCACTGTCAGCCACAGGCACTTTCACAGGGGAGATGCTTAGAAAGCACTAAGCTCTGCTGAACCAGCTCACGTGCTGCAGAAACCAGTCTCACACAAGCAAGAGTGCTTTCCCAGAGCTCAAGCCTACATGCCCTGTACGTCAGTGAATTTCCCTCTTCTCAGTCAGTGTGGAAAAGCAAAGTATCCTGTTTCTGTGAAACTGAACCCCAGCCATGTGTGTACAGCTAATGACTGGTTACACCACCCATAATGAAGAGTCACGTTTGCTAACTGCATAGAAAATAAACAAGCTAAAAATGAAAACAATTACTGGCTTTAGTGGGAATCTCTCTTGACCTTCCTTCTGGACTCAGACCCTTGATGACTGCTATGCACTACAGTCACATGTAGCACCTGCTTCAGGTTTGCTCTCCCTTTAAAACCATTGATATTTCTCCACTCTCTGCTGCAGAACATCCATCCAGCAGAGGCCACAGCACTCCAATTATTGTGGTCTGCTCAGGATCATCCATGGCCTCTTTACCCTCACCTGATCCAAGTGCAGTCATGTCAAAGAACTTATGCCCAGCTTTTATTTCTGAGGCACAGGTAGTGTTTGTCCAAACCACACAGATATGCCATGGCAGAGGTGTGAGGGAACCTTGTGCCCTCCTTCCCCCCAGCACCAGAGAGGGGACCATTCTTTGTACATTCAGTGAGAACTTTCTACACCATATCCTGTTATTTATTGTCAAAACACAAAGGATTATAATGTTACTGCAGTTTACTCGGCACAGGAATGACCAAAAATGTGGCTCTCACTTCAGAGAGTTCACAGCCTAAGAGCCTGACAGATGACAGATGCAGGCAGCAGAGCACAGGGCAATGGTGAGGCAGTGCCACTCAGCACAGCAGCAGTGCCTTGGCACAACTGTCCTGCACCTCTTGTCTGCACCATGGGCCAAACACAGCACGTCCAGCCTCTCAAAGTGCAGGAGCCAACGGTGGGGCTGGCTCAGACCTGGTACTGAAGATCAGCAGCTCATGGCTGGCAGGACAGAAAGTAGGAAAAAGAAGAGGCAGGGAGAGATCACAAACAAACATGGTCTGCCCCTGCAACAGGGAACTTCTCACATTTTCCCTCGGTGCCTTCAGTAGAGTAAGCTCTGCCTAAACATCCTGCTGTGCAGTGATCTGCTTCTCTGTAGTCTGAGGCAAGCCCAGTGTCACAGCAATGTCTCCAGAGGTGACATGGTGGCCTGCACAATCCTGCCTGGATGGCAGGATTATACCAACTCCATCNTAAACATCCTGCTGTGCAGTGATCTGCTTCTCTGTAGTTTGAGGCAAGCCCAGTGTCACAGCAATGTCTCTAGAGTGGCAGGATTATATCAACTCCATCCCTCTCTTCCAGGGAAGTAGTAGCTAATCAGTTATTTCAGTCACAGTTGTACCGGGACATTTTACAGGGAGGAGTGGAGATAAATGTGGGGGGGGAAAAAAAAGAAAAAAAAAAGGGGGGTGGGGGAAGAAAGAGGGACTTACACTGACAAGTGGCTGGTGGGGATATGACCCCAATCAGAGTCCTTGTGTTCTTATTAAAAAGTCTTGACAAACCCCAACATCTGGTAGTTCAGCTGTGGGTTTCCACTGTTTATTTTTCTATTCCAGCACTCTCATCCCTATGCACTGCCTATGCCTGGCTCTGTTAAGCATTCCAAGCTACAGAGCACAACTGAAAGAATAAAAACCCCAGGCTCAGCATCAGGCACACGCAAAAACAAATGAAACTGCTTAAATCCTTCCTTGCATTGATGAGAACACAGGCAATACTGAGGTGAGCACAGACCAGGAGTGTCAGCCTCAGCAGGCTCCTCTGAACTGGTGGTTGCACACACCAACACCAGGTTATTCTGCTCTGAGCTGTGGGAATCATGACAAACCCTGTGATGCACAGGGAGAAGTTACTCCAGTGAATTGTCCAGAGGATGGGTCCTGCTCATTTCTCTCTTAATTTCAAAGGGCTTAGTTCTTTCTCTGTGTTTCTTCACCCTCTTCACCTTCACACTCAATCTGGTTTGTAATCTCAATTACGAATCCAAACATAACATAATCATGCTGCTTCTACTGACAACTGTCTGCCTACCAGCACTTAAGAAATTCAGTCTCTGGCATTGCTTAATGGATGGTAAGTCATCACAGGCAGCTCCCACCAGCTGCACCTTCAGTCTGTCTTTCTTTCACTCTTACTTTGAACAGTCCCGAGCAGGCAGTCTTCATAACACAGGCTCCACCTCTGACTTGGAACTCACGACCCTCACTCCACTTCCATCCTCTGCAGAGTATTCCCAAGGCTGTTCTGATCTACCTGCACCGTCAGCAGATCCATCCAGCTTCCATTACCCTGTGTTTCTTTTCCTAATACATCCCTGCATAGGAGCTTTACTCATGCAATATTCCCTTACCAGTAACCATCCAGACTAGTGCAGGAAAGGACTAATACACAGCGACAGTGAGGTGAAAACAGGCAGGATGGGGAAAGGCTGATGAAGGGAGTCCCGATAAAAACGAGCCTTTGTAGCTGCGATTGAAAGCCACAGGTGCTACAGGAGACCCTGGAGCTGCGAGTGCTCGGCCAGGGTTTCTCTCTCGCCCTCTACCAGAGCTGCACCACTGCTGAAGGTCTCACCTCATGCCGGGCTCCATCGTGCTGGACCAGCCCTCCAGCTGCAATGCAGTCCCATGCCAGGCTCAGGAGGGAGCAGTGCCCGGTGCCTGACAGACACAACCCGGGGAGGAGCCCGAGGCGCAGGCTCTGCTCCCTGGGGCGAAGGGAGAGCGGGAAGCGTGATCGGCCCCAGAGCTGCCGAGCCTCTGCACTGCAGAGGTGCCTGTGCCAGGCCTCAGGGGGCTCTTAATGCCCCATTTGCAGGAATTCGAGCTCTCAGAGTCATTTTAAACAACGTCTCTCGAGAAATGGCCCATCTTTCAGTCTAGGAAAACCATGTTCTGCCTCTCGTGCTGGAGCTGCTAACTGTAATTGGTGATAATCACAGGAGAATGTCACTCTATGACAATTCATTTTCTGTAATTATTACTCTATTCTTCTAAGTTACCTAAATGCTGTGCTTACAACTACAAGAACATTCCCACTGCCAGCTCTCAAATTGTTTTCACTTTGAGAGATGCATAATATTGAAAGCAGATGTACCAACTTGAATCTTTTTTTTTCTGCAACATACTGTAAATGTTTTTAAAATGTGACTCTGGTACAATGCATGTCAAACAGCTGAATTCAAGGTAAAAAGCGCTGCCAAAAACAGAAGACAAATGAAGTTTAAAATCAGTTTTGACAGATAAAATGGAGACACTTTGAAGCCATAAATCAGACGGTCAGTCTCTAGGAAGTCAATAATGAATGTATCTTTTCTCTATATTTATTATCCCGAAGATATACAGAAAAACAAGCTGACAGTAAAAAGCAAATTTGTACCTCAATGTCTAAAATACTTTACCCAAGTGGCAGTGGAAGTATGAGCAAGTTCATCTCCCAATATTTGCCTGTTCTGAAGACAGATGAAAGACTAATATTTGTACATCTCAGTATTCAGAATCGTTGTCTAAAATAAACATTTCAGCCTGATCCACTTTCAATAAAGCACGAACCCACATTCTCAAACCAGCAGATATCTGGATTATATTTTTTAACATTCCTTATGAGCAAATAACTGACTGTTTCAAATAGGGGTGGGGTTTTTTTGTGAACTGATGTTCTAGAAAAGAAAGGACATGAGGAAACAAATTTTGCTTGTAAAACCTTTTTCTACCTTTTGTGCAATCTGGATGGTTACACTGGATCAATCTTTCCAAGTGTAAAATAATGCATGCAAATAAAATCAAACCAAAACAAAGAAGGCAGAGCAAAACGTTTTCCAAGCTCTGCAATAGAGTGCTTACAGTGTTTATACAAATAGTAAAGTCTGGCTAAAACAAGCATCTGACAGCTCTGTGCTGCTTTCAGACACATGACTCCTATTTGCCATTTATCCCATGGAGGCAGAACTGGGTGCCCAGGCAGAGCCCCAGTGAAGTCCCCGGGGCAATGCATGAATACAGAGCCTTACTTGCACTCATGCCATTGCCAGATTAGATCTTGTGCGTTGTGCACTCCATTCCATGCTCACTCAACAGGCTCCTTCTGAAGCCGAACAGATCTTGATATGAACTGTCCTGCAGGAATTAGTTACTAAAGAATAATAAATTATTTACATAATAAACAAAGGCCCAAGAAACTGGTGCGCTGAAAAGTAACTTTCACCTCCTGGCTTTTTTTTTTTTTTTAATTAAGTCATACTCTCAATCTGCTGCCACACATTCTGTTTGGACACCAATGAACTCCCTAAAGAGAACGAGGTCTCCCAAAATGCATTCCCCAACATTGGTCACTTTAAAGATGCAGCTGGTGCTAGGCCATCTTGTCTATACTAGGTATCAGGAAAAATTCCTTCACCAGAAGGGTTGTCATGCACTGAACAGCATGCCCAGGAAAGCACTGGAGTCACCATCCCTGGAGGAATTTAAAAGCTGAGTAAATGTGGTGCTTAGGGACACGGGTTAATGGTGGACTCAGCAGGGCTGGGTTAGAAGTTGGATCTTAAGAAGTCTTTTCCAACCTAAACAATCCTGTGATTCTTTGAGCATTCTCTGCCAAAAATGGTTGGACCAGATGATCCATGATGTTCCTTCCACCCTGGTATTCCATGACTCAAAATGCAGCACCTGATAGTAAACTCAGCAAGATTTAATGAGGCAGTCTCTGAAGGCTGCAGGAGAAATAGCTGTAACAGCAGCCTCCTAAATTGTCAAATCAGGAGGGAAAAGACTGGATTTGCACATAGATCCATCAATATGAATGTGCCAGTGCAAACATTGGCATGTGGGAATATTGCATGGATTTAGGACACTCTGTAGAGATTAATACCATCAGAACAATCTAGACATACAGGCAAGTAAGACTCCCTTCAAATAAGCTTGATACTGATTCATGAAAATGGTTCTGCCATTTGTCTCAAATCACTATTCCAAGTTTTAGACCATCCATAAAAAAAAAATAAAATCAGGACTAATCATTAAATCTTAACAGACTGTCTTTGAGATCAACATTTTGAATTAAAACAGGCAACATTTTCTTGTAGCTGCTTAAGATCCCAGTGCTCCTTTTAAGTGATCTCATGCATTAGTTACTCTAAATTGGTTTTTATAAACTCCCAGCCGTGCCCCGTGCTGCTCAGCCACACTTGGCCGTGAGGAGCCTTCCACCAGCAGCTGGGTCTAACAAAAAGCCATCCTATACCAAAGGACTTTGCATCCTGTGAAAGGCCATCCATAGCCAGTATCTGTTACAGTATCTATTATCTCTCTTTGCTTTGGCCCTCACAGAAGGTGCTGTTGGTTCTTCTCCCAGCACAGGGCAATGGACTTCAGGGATTACCTCAAATCAGTATGCACCATCGCTGGCTCTGGTAATTACTGCCAAATTCTCCTAATCCACAGAGATTAGCATTTAAATAACAGATGCTTGAGTATTAATCCTATCACACACATCTCTATGTCAGTTCCTTTGGAATTCAACAAAACTGCCATGAGGCTTGTGAAAGTCATTACATAAATCATCTCGAAGGGGGAAGACACGAAACACTGGGACAAGCAGAACTTGTTTTCTTAGCAAAACAACATTTTCCATAGTTTGTGGTACCACATTCTTCCGTCCCTTCGGATATTATGTGTAAAATAAAGCTAAGATTTTTGTCAATGCCAGGTTTTCCTTTGCGAGTTCTTATCGTGCAATTTATGTTATTTTATGGATCGCTGAGCTGCTGTTCACAAAACCAGCCCTGAACAATATGCTTTGTAAAATGAAGAGAGCACTCAAAGCAGCCCATTCATCACCAGATCTGCACCTTGCCCACAAAACGCTGCAAGTCCATGGGAGCATGCAGAAGGTAACAGGGCCCCATTTCATTAGCATCAAAATTAATCACTCTGCAACATGGAAACCTGTTGGTTTAAGCTATTTTATAGATACGGCAGTCAAAGGCAAAACTGGGAACAAGAAGTGTTCCCTCTCTAAACACTGTTGCTTAGAAACCCTGTATTTTTAAAACCCTTGCACTCTAAATTCAGAACTGCCTGTCAGGATGGGATTTCAGCAGGGGACACGAAGGTATTTTGAGGCCAGCTTCCTAATTTGCACTGTACCATATACAGTTATTTTTCACAGGAATACAGTGATACTATCAATTGGGATAAGGAGATAGGAAACTGAGAACTTGTTCATTATTCATATTGCCATCTTGCCCGAAATCTCTGCCACAAAGTCAATTTTCTTTTGCTAGTGATGTGCAAAAACACCAAGACAGACAAGCCTTAACCTTACACAATGTACAGAACAGGAGACCAAAAAGGATACAAAGGAAAATGCATTTGAAAAATAACGTAAGCACAAAACTTAATATATTAAATAAATAATAAAATTAACCGAAAATTACCAGCAGTTATTTGGTTTTGCTAGAATAACTTGCTTGAAATACATCCTTTGTTCTTAGAAAAAACAAATGGCACAAATGTAGCTACACTTTGCTAAGTGGTACCTGACAGCTCACAGGATGCTGCTGAAGCACAGACACATCTGTTTGTAGGATCTTTGTTGTGTTTTATTATCTCCATCCTGCTGCACGGCTTCCTTGCCTCTTACATTTTTATAGTTTAGAAATTTTCTGATTTAGAAGACCCTTCAATTCAAGCAGTTTGGGTTGCACTAAGGAAAAGTGGTTTTTATACAATTAAACACTGTTTCTCCAAGACAACTCTATTCTTACAGAGATATGCAAATATCTGGGGATGAGATTCACATTGACAAAGAATTTTTGTAAAAGAGAAACACTGGAAAAGGTTCCCTCTGAAAGACAAGAATGTGAGGCAGAATCAACACGTTAATTCTGAGCTCTCAGTGACTTAATCTCCATGGTTTTTTATTAGAAACTAATTAGGAACAGTAATTTAAAATATTTAGCAAATCAAATCCTGACCTTGCAAGCAAAACCTTATCTAAAGTCTATGAGTTCTTTTATCTAAGAACCAACAAAATCAGTAAGAACTACAGGGATTGGCTTTTCATTCTTTTGACTTTTAGCTTGACTGCACCTATTTTAATTATCGCTATTTTCCCTCAGGCACCACCACCCACCACAGAGCTTTGGTCACATCCCAGCACCATTTCTTCACCCCCCTGTAACCTGTCAGTGCAGCAGGCCAGGTTGTGCTATAGGATGTGTACAATATTCCATTCCTAGCCCCAAAGGATACACTGCACTCACAAGGATTAACTCAGCTCTACCTATAAACGTCCCTTCTCCTCCCAATCCAAAGGGATAGCAGGTCTTGCTGTCTTGCCAGGAAAACATGACGTCTCCAAGCTGACACTGCCTATGACCCTGACCCTCTAAGGCATGTTACATCTTGTTCTCCAGCCACCACGTTTGAACATCTCTTGTGTAATTCACCCAACAGTGATGCTTTCAGGAGATACCGAAGGCCAGGGTTTTATTGCAGTGTGACGTACCCTGAAATCAACGGTGGGGCCTCAGCTTAAACAAAACAATACTCTTTGACACTGAGTTTATGGGGTTTAGCACAGGGGCTCTAACTTTACACGAGTGTACAGTGTGCCACGGACATTTCTGAGCACTTCACTGCTAAAAGTTTCCTAATGATTCTCCACTGAAATGCTGGTGTTTACACCAACAGAACAATGCAAAAAAAAAAAAAATCTGCAAGACAAAGTCTGTATTTGTTCTGCAGCAACAACAATCATCACCACTGTGGGGTTTTAGTTCTCTCTCTCTCTACTGGTGAAGTGCTTGAGACTTCCCTGTTGATTCTTTAATTAGGATACTGGAAGATAAACTTACAATCAGTCAGGGCAGTCCTTAAATATTATCAGGCTATTTTTCTGAGAAAGGTCAGTTCAGTTATCTGAATCTAATCTTTTTGTTAAGATTGCAGATTGGCTCAGTGACCAGAGTAAGGCTTTGTGTAATGATTGCCTTTTATTCAAAGCAAGTAGTAACAATAGACTCATATATAAGTGTAACAAAATGCAAAATAAAAAGAACATATCATGCCAGAAATTATTACTTTTTCCTCAGGTTTTCATCCTGCCAACTTTTTAGTAGCTTGGATAAGTCTGAAGATTTATTTTTTTATTAACTCAGTTGAAGTTCAGCAGAGATTAAGTTTTAACACAGTCACATTTTCTTGAAAAGATACTTTATGTGGAGAAAAACGATTGCTAATTCCCCAGATATTTTTAACATCTTCAAACTCACTCGTAATTCTTTGCCAAAGGCAACAGAGCCAGAATTTCCTCAGATGCATCAGTACTGTCGCTGTCCTAACTCATGCTTTGAACTTGGCAGGACTTGCAAGCACATCACCATTGAACAGTCAGGTTTGGTGGGAAATTAAAGTCTCAGGCACCAGCAAGTGGTTCTGACACCCAGCAAGCTCCATGTTCCAGTGCTGTCCATGCCTTCTGGATGCTCCTGGATGGAATTAGTGCTATTAGATGGCAGGATACCAATTCTTGTTCTAAACAACAAACAGGGGCCCTGCTTATACAAAGTATGTGTACTTGAAAGCACAGTTAGGTACTATTTTCACAAATCAGCTTTTAAACAACAACTACTAACTGCAATTCTGGAACATTGCACTCCTTCATAAGAAGAAACAAATAAAACCACCAAATAAAATCCACATTAAAGGATCGCTTTAATTCATGATATTACAGGAGCAAGAAACCTCCTCTGCCTTGGTGACCTACACCCAACAGAACAAGGAATGCAAAAGGCATCACAGGCTGTCCAAACTGCAAGGGACTGTCCAGTACAAACACCAGCACAGACAGATTCCAGCAATATGAAATAAACTGTACAAACCCCTCTAAGTTTTACTGCATCACCTCAATGCAGGAAACACCAGTATAAGTCAATTAACAAAAATGCTTTCAGGGGTTAATGGAACTCATCTTCCATACAGTCTGTATATTCTACTATCCTGTCAACAATGGCCCTTTACTGCCTGAACCTTTCAGGCCTCCCTGTCAAGTTCAACACTTCCATCACAGCTGATGTACTGTACTGGTGTCTTCTTAGGACACCTTAATTAAGGTAAGGTTAGAGCACTTTTAGCCTTACCTCCAACAGTTTGTGATTTATCTCCAAAGACTGGTGCCTCTGTGTACCTGAATGCCAGATTAAGGGATGGACCTTGGATTAGAGCACAGATCAGAGCAAAGACTGAAACACTGGAGCTGATAATTCACATTTTGGATGGCCCTCAGCCAAGTCATTGAGTTCAGCCTGTACTTTATGGCTTTGTGGTAAAATGGGAGTAACAGCATTTCTGTATCTCATAGGGATACTAACAAAATTAATATATTAATATATATTTATATGTATTATATACTCAAGAGATACCAGAGTTCTGCAGGACCATACAATCACCCTACATAGAGAAGTTACTGTCAAAACATTGCTGTCTGGCCACCTCCATTTCAATGCTTTCTGTGTTTGCTGGCAACACCTAATATGAAGCCTTCACCTAAAGTATCTTAAAACCAGAGAGCACACAGGGGACTGCACGATCTTTGTCAGGAAGAAGTCTGAATAATTCAAACAGGCCCCAGAATTGCAGAGATATGTGTATTTTGGGATACTCACTGGAGCTAAGCCTGAACTCTAAACCTCCTAAGCCTTTGCTGTCACTGCCAGACAGGAGGAACTTTCATGGTTAATTTTAGAGCACAGGGAAGGATCTTCAGAAGCATCCCAAGGAATCATCAGTGCAAGTGTCCCACACAGACTTACTCCTACAACAAATCAACTGGTGCAGAGGGAAAGGGGGAAAGAAAGCTCTTTTGAGTAGGCTGCTGTATGTTTTACAATCTGTCTTCATTTCTGGCAAATTAGCTCAGACTGCACTGCAAGGCCCATTCCCCAGCAGATCACCCATCAGAGAAAGGACAGGTAGTCAGAGCCTTGCCAGAGCACATTTCAGTGAGGCTTTCTGGGGCAAGTAAGTTGAATTTATTGCTCAGAAGATAGACAGACTGAAAAATCCTTTCTGAGAGTTAAGGTTTTGATGGAAACGAAGTAATAGCTCAAGCCAAGGAGCAGCCAAAAATCAGGCACAGTGCAGTCAGCCCAAGGGTCAGTCAGATCAGAGATCTGGCTCTATGCAAAAGTCCAGCTTAAGACAGTCATTTAACACATTTTCTTGTAGTATCAGATTTCAGTCGTTTCCTATTCACCTTAAATTGTGGCCTAGTCACATTTTCACAGTTGTATCGACAGGGGAAAACAACAGAAAGGGACAAAAGCAAGAAAAAGAAGAGGAGCCCTGGAGTCCCTGTCACCACTTCCTCCCTCCCTTTCCCCAGCCTGTTCACTGTTGGGTCATCCCAGCCCTCCCATCCCATCCCTCACACCCTTATTTCCAAGGCCTCAAGGCCTGTCATCACCAGGGAGGCAAACTGGCACATCCCCTCCTCCAGCCTGCCTTGGGAATCTGGGATGTTTGCAGTTTCCACATCCATCCAAATGACTGCTGCCAGCAGACCCGCACAGGAAGCAGGAATGGCTGCAGGATACATCCTGCTCCAAGACTAAGGATATGCCCAGGCCAGGTCTCTCCTCACGAAGCTGCCAACAATCCTTTAGTGTTGTGGATTCCAGCTCAGGAGAAAGCCAAACACCTCACTCAAACACAGTCTGTGGTCAGGACTGGGTGTAGAGATCTTCAACACGGCTGACTTTAGAGTAGGTGGGAAGAGCTTTCTCCAGACTCCACTGGAGACTTGGCAGTGCTCGTGGAACAAAAACGGCTGAAAGAAAATACCTGCTTAAAAAGGAAGACACCTTTCTTCCCTTTTCAGTTCCCCTCCTTCTGCTTCATTCAGTTTAGAGGACTTAGGTGATTTTGGGATCAACACTGAGTTTCAGATCCTGTGTTCCTCTGGAGAAACACCATAAGGAAATCAGCTAGTTGAGTCAACAGAATCCAAATCTAAAGAGAATTTGCTAATTTTTTTCTTCTTCTTTCTGAGTACTCAGGAAAGGAAAAGAATTATTTTTTTCTGAGGGGAATGTTGTAATTTGAGCATGGATATTAAATTGACAATTTTTTATTCTACAAGAAATTCTCTATGGAAGGGTATTTCTTCAATATATTGAACAGCAAGAGCAGTTTTGAACTTCCAAGAAAAACTAACAGGGAGAAACCAAAATGCTCTGAAGTCAGAAATAGATGAAGATTAAACTTGTTTTGATTTCTTTTTGTACCAGGAAAAGAATTACTATATTTAAAGGGAAAGGAAACTCATAAGATCCAGATTTCTGCCACACTGCAAGGTGACAAGTTTCTACTTATCAGCCACTTCAGACTGTCTCGTACAGGCACTTTCCTGAAGTAAGTGCAACCTAATTTAAGGTAGCTCTCCTTTCAGAAAGGAAAGCTGAAGTACCTTTCCCTGGCAAGGAGGTGCAGCAGGGAGAGACTGTGCATGTGGTTACTCACAAGTGAGCAACAGACACGAGGTGATTTGTAACTCTCTAGCAATTTATCCTAATGCCAAAGCCCTGAGGCTCAGTGCCTCCATGAACACATCTGCTCCTATCCAGGGGCTCTTTAAAAGAGCCAAAACATCAACACAATAGTAATTTGTCTCCTAGTAGAACCAGAGACAGTTATGCACCTCAGGAGCAGTGACTGTACACATAGAATGGATAAGCTTGCAAAACCTGTAAAGTCCAGAGAAAATCTTGGGAAGGAGGTACTGTCTGTGCAGCCTTTTCCATGCTGTGCTGTGTGAGACTGCCTGACCTACCCAGGATGGCTCTGCAGATCCAGCTGATCCAAACACAGATCACCAGAACTTGTGCTGGTGCCTAACTCATCCTCCATGAGCTGACACACAGCACAGCCCAGCCCAGTCAGATCCTGCTGCTGGGGATCATGGGGCAGGTTCTCAGCTCATGCCAATCACCAAAAATCCCCACACTCCAGCACTGACTCTAGTGCCTTTTGCAGGACCACTCAATTTTAGGGCCAATGAGTAACTCACCTTTCATCTCCTATCTGCCTGCTTCATGTGGCTCCTGACTGCTCAATTCTGTGATTTCACTGGAATCTACATTAGATCCAGACTGACCTGAAGGGTCATACACTACCAATCAGCCAAAACTGAAGCCCTGAATCAAATAAAACAACCATTTTTAAAAGCAAGGACAGGTTTGCTTACCCAAGTTCAGACAGAAATATAAGCTCTTCACATTCCAGGACAGCCTCTCAGAATTTTCCATTTTCATTTACATACCTTATAAAAATAGCCAACACTGTATGATATATACTCACAGAACTCAGTCCCTGAGGACAGATGCAATTTTTGTTTACATGGAAAACCTGTCATAGGCATTAAGGGATATACGAGCGTTACTGTTAGCTGTTTGAATTGTGTCCAAAGAAAAAAATTAACTTTGTAATTAAAAAAACAAATCCTGCCTGAGGCTAGGCAAGGAAACCAAAGAACAGTGTAGTAGATGCTATGTACTGGGGAAAGAAGCACGCTGTTCAGCGTGGCATCTGGCAGAGCCTTGATAAGCACAAAATGGAACTGCCGAGAGAAAAGAGCAAAGGGAAAAACAAAAATCCAAACCCTCCAGGGAAAGCAGTAAAACACACGAAGAACAAAATGTGCCCTTAAACTTGATGCAGTTTTAGGGCTCCAGGAGTTCCTTCTAACATCCAACGTTCCATGAGTAAATCCCACAAACTCATTCCAGAGCCCAACTCAGTCTTCACACTTCTCCAGAGAGTTCCATCACCAGTGGAACAGGATGGTGCTTTCCTTCCTGCACACTACCAACAATTACTTCACAACAATCACAGCACTTACTAATGACAACAGCAAGGTCACGACCAGTTTGTGGCAGATGCTGATCAATCCTGCAGCTCCACTGGAGCAGGTGCTGTAAACATCCTACAAAACTGAAGAGATATGACACAGAAGAATAGTCTGGAGCTACAGTACCAGCAAATGCCCTCCTCTGCACTTCTGGAATCATTTTAACATAAATAAAAACAAGTTAAGGAGTTCTCGATATCAGCAAAGTATTTTAAACACATGGCAGCTTCTGGATGAACATGAAACTTGTGATGCTGAAAAATGCAAACCATCTTCCCTCCCCATTATGTAATCTTATTTAGTATCTAAAAACATTCTTGATATCTCACTCACCATACTCTTGACTTCATTACAGGTCATAAAATATTGTCTCCTTCCAAGGCAGGACTGCACCAACCAAAATACTTTTGTAAGCAAAATGTGACCGTATGAGATCTCTAAATATGAAAAGCTATTCCAGCAGAGTCTGCTAATGTACAGAAATATCAGCATTCTGCCCTGCTTTATATGGAACTGCTTGACAGTCCCTCTGTAACACAAAAAAACAGAATAAAATAATTTATGTTCCTTGTGTATCTATTGGCAATAATACTTACACAATTTTAATGAATTTGCTGGTAAATCAATAGCTCTGTTTCTGTTCTGCATTACAAGTATTACTGCATGTCAAATAAATCATTGTAATGAAGTTTGATGAGCAAAGGGTTTGATGGTGGTGTTCCATAATTATAAACATCAGCAGCAAGACTTTTTCAAATCATGAAAGGAAAAGTGCTTTGATGATTGCAAGTAAATTCCCTGATTAAAATTACTTTAGACATTTCAGGCAATGGAAGTCTTCAAATCTGGCCCTGACCTTTGCTCTTCAAAATACATCTCTTCATTCGGAAATTGCATTACGTTTAATCATCAAATAATAAAGACACTGAACATCACAAAAGCCACAGTACACAGTTGATTTATTTATGCAAATTTTAGAGATGCAGTTGCTCGAGCCATTTTAAAGGTATCCAACTTCTAAGGAAAGAAAAAGCTCTATCAACCTGATGGAAGTATTTGCTGCCTTCATATGGAAAGAATCAAAGGACTGAAGAAATAAAGTATCAGCTGGAACAGACAGCACATTATCGAGACTATAAACCATGACTTATTTTCAGGTTTCTCCTTAATATGAGAGTTTTAAAACTATAGCTAACACTGGGTCAGGTGCAAGACTACAGAAGTAAAAATCACCTTCACCATTTCTACAGTTTTTCATCAGATTCCTCCTATGTGCATCAACCAACTCCCTGAATGTCTTACACGCATGAAGAAACCAAATGACCCAACTAAATAGGTCTTGCTGTGAACTGTAAACAATTTAGGTGTTCCCATCAAAGAATAATAGCAAACAAACCTGGACAGTAACATCAGAACAGATGTGAAAATTGCCTGCTTGGAAATAAACAGGCTTTACATCATTATCCAACAGAAAAATTGGCCTTTTACAGGAGATTTTTGTTTTCTGGTAACTCCTTAACATCCTGAAGTACTTCTATGTATTCTCAGCTATTGTATTATGTTTATTGTTCTTGGTTACAACAGTACATTCCAACTACACACCAAAGACATTTTCCCAAACTCACATAACATGAAACATTCCCACTGCTCCTCCTTCCTTGTGTTTATCCACGCCTCTGACCTTGCAGGGTGTAACTCTGAGGACATTTTGGAAAAGGTTTACCAAAAGAACTGGTATTTCCACCTTCCCAAGATTGAGCATGAGATTTCAAGGATGTGACAAATGGCACATGCTGGGAAGCAGCTGCCCTCTGCACCCACACAGCCTCAAAGAACTAGAAGCAACAGAAACCTAATGAAGAGACCTGTATTTAGGAATGTCTTCTCCTCCAGCTTCTTGATCCACAAAGGCAGTACAGGAACTCAGTTCTCCTCTGGTTTTTGTACCCTTCTTACAGAACCCTCTGGATTTGGGCAAGCACAAGAGCAGATCTCTCCTGAAAGCAGTTTTATAAATACTGTGATGACAGAGGAATGCTCCATGAAGCAAAGCTTGAAAGGGAATGCAGCATTCCTGCTGAACAGTGAGAAAGAGATCCAGGTAAGCCTGATGAAAAAACCAACTATGAGAGAATGCAGTTGCATATGAATGACAGTATCTATCCTCTATCATACATGAGTACCTCCACTCTGATCTTCAGCTCTATTTGCTGATGCACAAAGGAATTTAATGTTTATTCTGAGAGTTGCTCCACAAGCTCTGTGTCCAGAAGGTTTCTTTCCAGAACAGCTGCAGGGACAGCCCACCACGAGCCTTAAGGATGGTGCTACAGCAGGAAAAGGGGATGCATTCTTCATCCCTGAGTCCACTTCAGGAGCTGTTCTGCACATCAGACATAACCACAGCAAAGCCTGAAGAGCTTTTCTAGCATAAACCTCAGAATATACCAACACAGTAGCTGAAGACATTTCCCTCACAGATAAAATGTCAGTGACAACCTCACAGAGGGCAGAATAGAAACCAAACTGCAGCAACCCGATCAAGACAATAAAGAACATGATGCACAATGGGTTTGGGCATGAATTCATTATCACTGGCTGCAAATACAATTCAAGCAATCAAAGAGAACAGCACTTGGAAAGAGGACCAGATAGATGCAGAAAGGCAGATATTCAGGCACCAGCTGAAATGCTGCCCCTGAATGCTCATCCCTGGGAAATTCAAATAAATGAGGGAGAGGCTTTGCTGGAGACAAGACTGGCCCTGCAACTGGCTGTAAAGGCACGGCAGGCAGCTAATTCCAAAGGCTGAGGGCAGCAGGTTGGAAGGGATCAACAGAAAGCAATCTGTTGCTTTGTCTGCCAGAAAACATTGGCAATACATTTCCATAAAACTTGTCTCCTTTCTTTCCTCCAACCAGTAACACCAGTATAATGAGAGACAAACTAAACCAGCTGTCCCTACTGCCATGTCCTTCTGCAGAGTCCATAGGCCAGTCTGGAGGTGAGCATAACCAAGGTTACAGGAAATGTGTGGTGGGGTGAATTAGGTCACCTGCAAGGGCCTGTGTGCCATCCCCACTGGGACTCCCTCCAGCCTCTCTGTGCCTGTGCCTCATCCAGAAATCTCATCTCCTCATGCCCTGCCTGTATTTGGCTCTCTGCATGCAGACCCAAGTGAAGGATGTTTTGGGGAGCCCAAGTCTGGGTTCTGACGAGACAGCAGAATGTTAAACACGTACTGAATCCCCGAGGGGGGATAGTGAGACTCTGGGAGCAATTTACTGCCATGTACAAGAGTGCAGCTCCCAGAAGGGAAGGGACTGCTTCACTTACAGCAAACAGGACTGTGTGTGTGTGCATTAGTACATTATAGAACCTACTGTAAATCATCTTAAAAGCAGCTACATTAGGGGGAGGTACTTGTGACACGTCACCTCTGGGTTAGTCCCAACTTCTGCCAAGTAACAGAGAAATCTTCAAGTTTTCCTGAGGTGGTTCCCAAGGACATCTTGGTACCTAACCCAGGGGTACCCAGCTGCTGCCTCGTGCAGTCCCAGCCAGTGCCCACACGTACCCAACCCAAAGCTTTCCATTTGCCTTCACAAAGCTGTGCAGTTCTGACTGAAACTCATCACAGCCTCCTGCACACTACTTCCAACATCCAGAATCGTTTTAAGTAGCACCCAAAAGTTTGCCAAGTGAGCTAACATTTTCCTTTGAACCCAGGAGCCTTTAGAAAGGTCAGTAAATTTTTATACAGAATAGAAGCGTGGTGTGCTTGCTACTTAACAATCCAGTTCTGTGCTGGATCTGTCACCACTACAGTAAAAAGTTTAAGTGTATCGTGTGCTTATAATAAATACTTTGCACAAAATTATTCATTCCACAGATGGACAAAAGGGACTTTAATGCTTACTTTGTTTGCAGAGTGCTATATAAACCCTGCTAGTTACAGGCAAGAATATGGAAGCCGTTTTGTTCTATTAAAAAAAGGAAACAAGGTTCACATTTTAAAATTAATTCAATGAAAACTATTAAGTAGCTGGTTGTGAATGCTTTGGGAATTTCTATATACACACAGATATATACATTTTTACCTGATACTAATTTCCCTCCCCCCTTGTCTCTTACACAAACACATTGTTAACCACATCATTCCCAAAGTTCTGCAAGGAAGAGCTCCAAGGGAAGATGGCACAGCAACATTCATTACCCAAATATTACAGCCCTGCCACATCTTCCAGCAGGCACAAAGGCAGGGTAAGCCAGGGGGGTTTTCTCCCCGCAGATGCAACTTGATCTCTCCCATAGTCATGCTGGTTTAATGCTAATAGCTGAGGAGGAACAGCCACAGCCCTCTTGTCTCTTGGCAGTATCAGCATCACTTTGGGGATTAGTCCAGAGCAGACTTCTGGCAAAAGAGCAACTTCTGGGAGCTTGTCTGTGCCGGGGTTTGCCTTGACTTCAGCTCCCTTTGCTGCTTTCAGGGCAGCTGAGCTTTTGTCCTGAGCTGAGAACAACCTGACAGCCTCACACCTTCTGCAGCCTTTCGAGAGCTTACAATACAAACCTAACCAAGATTTTTAACTGCTCTTCCCCCAAGATTCTCAACTTTCCAAGGGCAAAGGTGCTGGCCTGAAGGTGTAACTTCCCTCTGTGATTACAGACTCTCTCCTTATCCTCAACCATCTCCAAGTTTTCCTACTTATCACCAAGCCAGATGTGTGATAACATGAATCCTAAACATGCCCACAGTCACTGGGTGAGGACACAAATGATGGGTTGTGCATCCAACTCCCAAGAGAGTTGAGGGTTTGAGGAGAACAGAACTTCAGTTTCAATAAAGCCAACTGTTTATCAAGAACCACAAACAAAAGCAACAGGAAAAAATATTAGAAAAAAATGCACATAATTAGGAAACGTCACTAGTTTTAAAAACACTTTCATAGAACTTTATGTATCTATGTCTCTCTGAGCTTCTAACAACGTATTTCTAATCTGTCACAGCACAAGTCACACATCATAAAAAGTAATAATGACGTGGTTGGAGTCAGAGATCCCTGCACCACTTACAGCTACCCTACTGTGGAGCTTTTCACTCTCTCACATGGTGCTTCCCATGGCTCCTCTATCGCTCAGAGCTTCACACTAACTCCAGATACAAATTCTGACTTAAATTAAGATGCTTGTATCAGGATGATAATTATGCATGTCTTTAAGAACTGTAAGGATAATGTATCAAATCTTTTAGCCAGCATGTTTTATTCTACAGCTTCATTGCTAATTTACTCTAATGACCTGTTTACTCTCTGGACTGTGAATAGCCCACAATGGCTTAAATTACTCACCTGCTTGCACTTAAGCATTTGGCTTCTATAAAATTACAGGTAAGTGCAACACAAATGTACTTTCCAACAATCAGTGCCATCCATGTCAAAATCTCAGCTGGGTAAACACAGTCCAAGCACACTACCTTTAACAGAACCCTTTGGTGAAGAGCTGTGGAAACCTCTAATACAGATGCTAGTTTTAACTCCTGGCTTTATCTCACAGAGTTTTTAGCACAGCAATTTTCCATGATGTATTCTGAAGCTCAGACTCCTAAGCCACATGAATATCTTGAATAACACAGCAACCTTTCTGTGTAGTCATATTAAAAGCAGCAGGATATGCTTTTAATGTAATTGGCTTGAGCAAATGCAACATTTGGGTAACTGCAAAATTGTATTCAGCTCATCTGATTCCATCAGTAGCTCAGGAGTTCTCACAGTGACATCAGCACCTGCAATTCTCAGATGTACAGTGGGAGATCAAGACAAGACTCCAGGTTATTTTGCTCCATCTTGCTGGGGCACCTTGACTCCAGAAATTTCAGCCTGGAGAATCCCAAAGAGTCATATCACAATCACACCATGTTTCAGCATAGGTTGTCTGTGTTCTTACTGAGATACAGCTCAGGAGCCAAATAAAACTGAATTAGCACATCCAGGGAAGCTTTCCAGCAACAACAGATTTAATTATCAAAATTACAACAAACCCCAAGCATCTGAAAGCCAGACCAGTAAGACCATTGGGAATTTTTCACTACCCATAGGATAAGCATCCTGTTCTTATCAGAATTATATGGAATTTTAAGCGATGCTCTTTTTTCTGCAGTAACCACTCATGGCAAACCTGAGAGATGCCCTTCAGCACACAATTTATTTTAGTAGTTTAACTCCATGATACAAATGGCAGGGAGAGGCAAATAAAGGAAAATGAATAAGAGAACTATTGTTAGGATCATTTAGCTATTCAGAGAAAGAGAAAGAAAATGCAAGCGTGTTTTCTTATGAAATAACAGCAACAATTGGCTTTGTCAGCTAATTCCCTATAGGTTTTATTGGTCTCCAGTAGAGCCTTAGATGAAGAGCATCATGCAGATGAACGCAGTGAGGGCTTGGCATGTGTTTGGGAAATCCAGCAGAAGGAAGGGAGATAGTTGTTTGAAAGAGGAAAATAACAATGTGTGAAGGCACAACAGAGGGAACAAGAGGATAATAGGATAAAGTGATAAAGTGACAAAGGATCAGGGACGAAGCAAATTATCAACTTTCCTGAAGACAAAGCAAGTAATATTGTACCCAAAGCAGAGGAACATTGGAGCAAACAACAGGATTTATTCAGGACATGATGTGATCTAATCACTGGGAGAAAATGCTGAAGATTTATCCCATCCATCATTTACCCACTCAAAAAAAAAAATCATTAAGAAATAAGGAGTTTCAGCTCTTCTTGACTACAACAGAACCCAGATTTGCCACAGAACAATCAGGGACAAAACCTGCACAGAGTGAACTGCACAAGTGAACAGAAGACAGGCTTGTCAAGTGTGAAACACTTTATTAGGAGAAGGTCAGTCGACAAAATTAATTTGTGCAAGACTGACACATGGAAATAGAAGTATTGCTTTAGTGTTTATGCTTTGGAAATACTAAGGAACAAAACCCGTGGAAATCTTCAAGGCCGTTTTTAGAGCTGCTTTTCAGGGAGGAGCTGCCCTTTAAGTCTGAGTGACTAATGGCAACGAATGTAATCTGTTTTTTATTTGCAGTGCCAGGCTCATTTGGCTTGTGTAAAATGCAACCCTTTGTTTGGTAAACAAGCAAATTAAACTGGTGATCCAGAGAATCTTGGAAACTACTTAAATAAAGGAGCCTCTCTCTCTCAGAGTCATGGCTTAAAGTTGGAAGGTGTGTTTCCAGATTATCATGGACTTTGCTGTCAGGATCAAATAGGTAATCTTTGCTAATACAGTCATGCCATAAAGTAGTGAATAAACATCTATTTATTCATAAAGAAACAGCCCCAACTCCTTAGTGAAGCCAGAATAATTCTGCCTGCTGTATTTATAGCTTAATTAAAATAGTTACATCACTGGAAATACCCTCAAAAATGACAAATATCTATACCAATGTTATGACAGGAAGACTAATATAAAAAAAATAAGGAAACGGGGAAAGAGGAAAGAAAACTATGCCTAGCCAGAACTGGATAATCCCTCCAAAATATTGCTAAGGTTTGGAATCTTTGGAAAGATAACCTAAGACATATGTGAACCTTGGGGGAATATTCCTCGTGAGAGGTTCCTGCCAGGCAGTGACCAGGTCCATGGGAGCCAGGGTGACACACTGGTACCCTAAAAGGCAGAACCACACAGCATCACCCTGCTCCAGCTGAACTGTGCCCATTTACTCACTGCAGCCTGCCTGGGGCAGATTTACCCACTCTCCCCGGGATTCACGAGAAGCAGCGATCTCCCCATGTATCCAAACGCTGCTCCTTGCTGGCAAAGCTGCCTGTCCCGAAAGCAGCCAGAGACAGAAATGCAAGTGCAGCTGCTCCTGTCAGGAGGAGTAAACTGCTTTGCTCTCCCCCAGCATCCCTGGGCAGAGCAGAGGCTGCAGTGCCAAAGCCTGCGAGGTTTGAGCGTGTCCGAGGCTGCTGCAAGGAGCAAGTCAGTGCCTCATGGACACTGACTATTTCCAGGCCCTGGAAAATGCAAGACTGAAAACAACTCGCTGATTCTCATGCTGCAGTTCTTCTGAAAAATAAATTATGAAATTACACCCTCTGGCTGCCTGGGCTGAGCTGTTGTTTATCATCTTGGACAGGACTGCTGTCAGGTACTGACAGAATTTGGAAAATGCTTGCTACAAAAACCAAAGGCTAAACAACACAGAGACTCCAAGGGCACTGCTGGCCAAAACACTTGTTTCTCCCCTTCCTGCAGAACTAAGGGAGCAGAAGCAAGATTCCCTCTGCTGCACTATCCACAGATCACTGTGCTGAACTCCAGGCAGTTGCACACATTTAAATGCACAATTCAAGTTTAAAGGAGCTGGGGAAGACCTAATCTTGGCCCAGTGACATACAGGGTGAAGTAGCCCATTCCTAAAGACAGAAGTTAGTTTGAGAAACCGGCAGTCAGAAAACACATCTTTCCATCTAGAAATGGAATAAGCTGTTAAGCATCCAGAGTCATGATAAATCTAGAAGCCCTTGCCATCGTTTTCACAGGCCTACATTTCACAGCAAGGCTGGAACTGCCCTTGATTCATGCCCAAACAACACAAAGTCTGACAAATTGAAACATGCAAATGAGATAAATTGAAGCAGGTTCCTTCTGAGTTGGGACATCTCTTCCATCTCTAGCGAGTAACACAGTTGAGTACACATGTAAATCCATTTTATCTGCTATTTCTCATTGTGAGGTTAAACTCAAGACGGCAATAAACTCCCTTCAGAATTGTTTTGATTTTGTTGGTTTAAACTTGATCCTCAATGCTTGGATTTTTTTTTTATTTGATTATACACACTCTCTCAGGAAGGAATGCAGAGGGCTCTCTCCAGCTTTCAGTTAGCATGATGAGATTACCTTGAATTTTGTAACACTGCAGCTGATAGGTTAAACTGAAGGTAGAGTAGCCCCTTTGCCCCAAGGTATGTGTGATTTCTAAGAATCTACATATGCCAATATCACTGCTTGGATATTAACTCAAGGCAACATCAGCCGCCAAAACACACAAATTAGAGCTGGTGGTAAACCAACTCCCAATCTGCTTGGGACCGTGCAATGAGATCCCCCAGGAATTTGTTGTAATATTTTGGCTTCTCTCAGCCTGTTGCCTGTGTACATGGTCACAAGCAGACAGTCAGACCAACACCCTAATAATAAGCAAAATATGAAATAGCATGCTAGTTTGAGATAAAACTCTACCACACACTCATGTGCTCGTTGTTCTTTCTCCTTCACAGATAAATCATCAGCTGTTAGGGGCAGGGGGGAATTTATACCTTTTTTATCTCCTGGATCTTCCCTAACCCAGCACATTGCCAACACCATGTTAACGGTTTCTGAATATGCCCCTGAAGAACAAAGATACTCCTTTTGCCAGATCCCAGTATTTACAAGCAAGCCCAAATCTGTGAGAAAATTCAATTGAATGCAGATGGCAGGAAATTCCTCTAAAATGACAGTGGCCAAATTCAAACCACAAGACATGAAAATAACCCAACGTACTAGACATGAAGAACATATCTTATAGATTTTTCCTCATGCAATTCACAATCTGTGATTGATTACTGGGAAGACAGACTGCAGATTTATTGGACTTCTGTAGAACAAGTATTCCATTTGCAACAATTAAATCTTATGTGGTTGAAAAATAGGTTGGAGGAACCAGTGGATGGCTCTGACACTGAGGAATGCATTTCTAGGTTGTCCGTAAGGCTGTAGCTTGTTTAATTTTGCACTACATCCCATTGTGCACTGATTTGTTAAATGTCATTGAAAGGACTGACTCAAATTTTTGTCATCGTATCGAAAAACTAGACTTGATAAATATTATTTGTACTATCAAAACTTAATTTTTTCAACAGCAGAAGTTGTCCATCTTTTTTGTGATTTAACAGCTAACTTAATCCTTTCATGTCCTTAAAAAAAAAAGAAAAAGGAAGTGCTACATACATAGCAACCTGCAGATAGAGGCTGGACAAATTAGTCATGCTTCAAACTCCTAGGAGGAGGAAGATAGGAAGCTGAAGCAGTTTCCATGCCAAGGAGACCAACTACATACTGGTGGTTGGACTATACCTGGAAATCACTGAAACACCAGGAGTGTGTACTTCTCTCTGTGTCTGCTGTAAAACTCTGGCAACCTGAGGACAGAAAGGCTAGGTCTGATATCAGAGAAATCCCACCAACCTGCATCACAGAAACAGAAACAAACAGAGCAGCCATCTCCTTTCTTTTCACTTTGCCTCAATTCCAGGTGACCAGGGAATTCTGAAGGGCCGCATTCACACATTACATTTCTGCTACCACTTGTTTTTGTTTAGTTCTAGCAAATTTTCAGGATTATTATGGTCTGTGTCAATACACAAATGAATTACTTGCCCTCCAGTTGTGGGCACTCTGGTTAGCTAACTGGAGACAGAAATGTTATCAAGCAGCTTAAGCAACACCAGGAAACATGGGAAGACCTTGCTGAGGAGAGCAGGGATAAGGCTTGAGGATACCAGTGGGTATCCCCTTAGCTACCCCTCAGGGCTCCTTGTCCTGCTTTTTCTGACCACCCAGAGGAAGTCAACTCCTTTCCCTGCATTCCCTACCACAGCTCCAGCTAGGACAACAGGCAGCAGAGCATTCCTGCTGGCCCTCGTGGCAGGCAGAGGCTGCATCCTGGCCACAGCCTGTGCTGTGCACACGGAGCAGACAGAAACCCTGCAGCCCCCTGGCTCTGTGACCCACCCACAAAGCCCTCCCCAGCCTCTCCCACTGCACACCCCTCAGCTCTCACGGGAATTCTGCAGGCACAGCCAACGGGAAGCACAGATCCTTGCTGAGGCCTGCAAAGGGTACCCCTCTAACAGCACCTAAAACAAACACAACCTGGTTTCAAATTAAATACCATCTCCTCTCCCAGTCACGGGTTAGCAGGTAGTGAAGGCAGCATTTGGGCCCTGATGGGGACTTGGCAGCCTCCCTCTGGGCAGGAGGAGACACACAGTGCAGGTAATCTGTTCTACAATAAGAATTGATTAAGCACAAGGTGCCCAAGGATGTTTTTAGACACCACCAGCTATGCTGGTTTTGTGAGCAGCAACAGTAAGTTCTGTGCTAGGGCTAGGAACACCTCTTCTTCAACTGGTTTCCAGGTACTTTTTAATATAGCTATGAGAGCCTGAAAAACAATCTGCCTTGCAGACAAGCTTTCTTTTTCTCTCTCTGCCTTTACCCTCACCCTTCTCCCCGCATTTCTTTTTCAAAATAATTCTTTAAACTCAAAAGTCCGAGGAGATATCCATGGAAAGAGCAGTGAAGACATGAAAACAATTATGACTCAATCATGAAAATATAAACAAGTCTGATTCTGATCTTTCAGTAAATTTATATGGGTAGAAATACATCAAATTTATGGCAATTGTTACCAAATGACACTGGAAAATGCAATATCCAAATTCTAATTTCTATGTCAGCTCTTGGAAGGCTAATCTGTCAAATAACTACATTCCAATGCTTTAAAAGTGCATCAGAAGGGATGCCTGTATAAAAAGGTGTTAGTGAATCTCTCACACTTGATATCTGAACACTATGGAACCAGAGCACTGATCTGGGAGTAAAAGTTATGCTATTTTGACTCACTCATCTTCACTGAAGCCAATGAAAACCCTCCCACTGAGCAAAATCAGACCCTTTTAAGGATGACAAAGAAAATGTGGTGAAAGTTGGCCGGAATGTGGTATGATTAACATCTGTCTTTAGCATCCAGGAGAGAAAACTGGCTCTGAGCCCGACTCTGTGCTTTAGGTGATACAATTTTTCAAGACTTTTGTTTTTGAAAAGACTGACCCTGAATTTCTCTCAGTCACTCTGATCCTGTAAACTCACACTCTAGCTGAACACAACTGCCAAAAAAGCACCCAGTCGTGATTTCAGGAGGTCAAGAGCTTTCATATATTCCAGGGATTCTTTACATTTCTTGTTAAGAATTTATTACTTTTTAAATTTTATTTGTTTGAACTCAGTTTCCAGCCCCCAGTTTTTGCTATGTTTTTTTTTCCTACTGCATTAAGAATCCTTTAATGTACAGAGCTTTTCTGATAAGCTAGAAGGTAAAGTGCTCAGGTCCAGGAAGGCTTCTTCCTCTATAATGCACCTTCTCCAACCTGTAATGTTCTACTGGGAGCAGCATAAAACTCTCTAACACCTCAGTTTATGTACTGCCACTGCTGCCCAGAAGTCAGAACCACCTCAAGAGTTCAGGCTTTCCAGGACAAGGGGTCTCTCCTCTTGCCCCAGCAGTATACAACACACCAAGCTGTGCTAAAATCATTTTTCTCAATGGGTTCCAACTTAGCAAGTGACTGAAAATGTACCCGTTACACTACTCTGCTCTTGTCATTATTCAGCACTGAATCCACCTTCACATTCTGCAGCAAGTTCTATCAAGCAGTGGTTTAGGAGCTCTGGTCTCAAGTGTTAAAAGGCTTGACCATTGGCAAATCCACCCACTGGATCCACCTACTTTGGACCTGCTACTGTCAGCTACTCCAAGCCAGCACTTTTATCTGTTTAGCAAATGTTTCACCAATATCACATTATGTGTGTTGGGGGTTTTATGGTTTTTGATTGTTTGAGGGGTTTTTTTTAAGAAAACCTCAATCCATTAACTTCATGACCTCAAGGAAATCTGACATCAGATTTCTTGGACAAGGCGCGCTTTCCTTACGACCACACTAAACTAACTGCATGCCTGTTCTTCAACACTTCATCGATGATACTGCCAAATATTAAGTCCCATTAACTGGCTCAACACCACCCCATGTGTTCATTTTTATATGTTTTGGTCCAACATCCATTTCATGCTACTTTTCACAGCAAAGCCAACAGGAAAAGTTTGAGGCATAAGGAAAAGAGCCACTCTAGTGATGTGACACATTCACAGCAGCGTCCAACAACAGTCATAGAAGTCATGGCTCCTTAGTGCCAGGAACAAGAGACACCCACTGATTTGGTACACAGTGACCAAACAGAAAGGCAGGAGAAATGGGGCAAGGTGGAGGAAAGGAAAAGGAGTAGACGTGAGCCTTGCTCACAATCAGTGTCAGTAGCTGCTCTATGTTCAAGGAACACACTGCAGAGCTGCTGGGGCTTTCAGAACCTCTCAGGTTCTGAGAACACCTCAGGAAAGCTATCCTTTGGTATTAGCAGTATAATTTATTCTAAGAGATAAGAATATCTCTGAGATCCTCATTACCCTTTAATTTATTCCTCTGAAGCATTTCACAACAAACCTTGGAAGACTCCTTCTCCCATGCTCAGCTCCGAGCACAGGGTAGCAATCAACTCCTGCCAGCACTGCAACTGGAAACAGGATCAGACATCTCCCAGCTGTCTGCATCAAGAGGATGAATTCACTGCAGACCTCTGGGGTCAGCCTGGGCTTCACTCAAACTTGTGCAGGAGTCAGCAAAGCCAACTGAGTCATAGGCAATCTGCCATGACAGAGCCATCAGCTTTTGAGGATGAAGCAGTTGCTACTGCTGCAACACTGATTTGTGTCACACTTCTGATCCCATGTGACTCATCCCCACGTTCTGTGCCCCCAGCTATCTTACCCCTGCAGTTTCTTTGTCCCAGTCTGTCTCCAGGCCATGCTGAGGGCAGCACAAGACAGCTATGTGGCAATGGTTGTCCAGTCACTCACCTCCCTCTTCTGAAGAGAAAGCACCAGAATAGCTCCTGCCCTCAGAGCAGACACCAGGAGAAGAAGGGGATGACTTCAGCTAGTCAGAGAAACAGTAAGTATGGAGAGGAAAGGCCTGGAAAGTGAAAAACTGACATCAGGTCTTGGAAAGCAAAGTTTCATTAATCAGAGCAGAAAGAATGGGAGATGCATCCTAAGAAGGTGGCTGGAGGGAGGAAGGCAAGTGGACAGCAATGATCCTACAGAACACACTGTTATTTGTTGTTTTAAAAGGGAAGCATGAGTGTAAGTGCACAGGGTGAAATGAAGGACAGAAATCAGGAAAACACACCCTGATCAGGGAGATCTATTCAGTTACAAAATACAATCCTTGGTCATATGGAGGAATCACTAATAAATCTGCAGTACAGAGAAACCCCACAGAGGCAGAAGGAGCATTTAGTCAAACAACTTTTCTCTGGCAGAATTTAGGATAGAGAACATCATGCAACACTTCTGTATATAAGGATCAACAGGAATGGACAAAGGGTCTGGGGACTCAGTGTCTCTGTTTCCCCACTTGCAAACAGGGGTACCTTCATGCCACAAGGGTAATGTAAAGTTGAAAATGAACCAGGAAAGCCTGCAATACAAGATGTTGTGAAGAGCAGAGAACACTATTGCTGAAATGGAGAAAATCTACTGGAGCAAAGACAAAGAGTACCACCCAGGAGCAGAAAGAAAATGAAAGGATAAGGACCTAAAAACCATGACAAGCCCTAGAAGAGCTCTGCAATGTTGGCAGAATTGCCTGATTAAGCTCTTCAAGGGCAGCACACTTACCGTAAGTGATGTCTAACTCGTGTGTGAATCACTCCTCTCCCCATTCCCTGCTCCTTGTAGCCAAAAGAGAAAAAAAAAATAAAAGAAAAAGGTGCATACTTCTGTAGTGCTCTCCACACAAATTACTTGCTCAGAGCTGTGCTGGCTGGACATCACAACACAAATACTTTCCACTAATGTTGCTCATGGTGACAATTCCTTCAGCATCTAGTTGGAGCCCTGTTGGGCAGCTATTCTACCAGGAAAGGTGAAGGCAAAATCATTTTCTACAGTCAGTAGTTTTGATTTAGTCAGATTTTTTTTCTTCTCCTGCCTTGAGCTGCCCCATGCCCAGGTACTGTCAGCACACCCATGGATCTTGGTAACCCTGGTGAACGTTCAGCTATTACTGTAAAATGAAGGATACAAATAATTAATCTGATTTACTGCATAGCCAATACTCCAAACACCTTCCACACCTGGGTGAACAGAGATGCAACAGTGCCTGTGCCCACAGTGGGTGGGATCTCCAGGATCTCAAGCCTGGAGCCAAAAGACACATCCACTGCATGAATTACAAATTGCTCTTTAGGGAAAACAAAACAAACCAAACCCCACCTCTAACAAGTACTGATGATGCATATCTAACCGAGGTAAAAAAATTCAGAGGCAATTACAGATCCCTAGAGGGGAGCAGATAAAAGTGAACAGGAAATAACCAGAGGAATTCCAAAATCCTGTAACCAGGAGGAAGATTTCCATAATGTGCTGTTCGAAAGAACCAGCACAAGCAGCACAGCTGCGTTTAAACCTTCACACATTACTGATGATCTCAATCAATGCTGGAGCTCTGAACTGCTCAGGTGAGCTGGAGCCACCAGCACAGGAAGAGGCAGAGTCTGGCAGTGCTGTGGCAGTGGGTGATGTCAGGAGCAGGCTTTGCTGTGACTGAGCACTGACTCACTCTCCCTGGGGTGACAGGCAGGGTTAAGTCCAGCCTACAGCCACATCTTTGATGACAATGCCCCTCTCTGCCACACATCAACTGTTTGATGGGGCATCTGCTCAGCAGCCCCTGGAAGGGTCTCCAGGTCGTGGAAATTCTTCCTGGTGACAGTGCAGTGCTGGTTCAGTGGCAATTTAAAAGCAAGATTCTCTCTCGAAGTACTCCTGACGCCATTCTCCTCTGCACGAGTAAACAACAAAGAAGTCATTTCAGTTTCTGTAAACATGTTTTTCTTCATGAGCTGGCTGCTTGGTGTGCATTACAGGCCGTGCTGGCACGGGCTGAGATGTCTCTTACAAACGCTTTCCACTAATACTGGAATCTTTCTACTCTGAAGGAATGCTGGGTTGCACAAGAGAGGCATCAAGAATCAGTTCTGCATTTTCCCCCCACAATTTCAGATACTGAAGAAGAATTGGTTTTATGTTAATTGCACATTCCAGTTTTACAAAGCCCTTGGGTGTGAGTCAACATTTTAAAAAAACCTTTTTCCCTCCATTTTTTTCAGAGAAGGAGAAGAAAATTATAATACTTAAATAAAGCTAAATGAGTATTTACTAGGCTGAAATAGAGAACACTGATTGTTCCAGAATGGAACAGCCACATTCTGTTCTCACTCTGAGTAAACAGAATAAATACAGTGCATGCTATGAGTTAAAAAGAAGAGAGATTTTTACGATTTTTACCCTACAGTTTAGTATAGGAAATAGATCAGTAGGTAACTGGTCTGGGAACTTGAAAATAAGCAAAGTAGGAAAACACTTTCTTTAGTAAAGGGGATGCTTCTCCACATCCATAAATTGGAGTTATGGCTTACTCCACTCGAGTGTGTTTTCTTTCCCCTCTGGTCTTCTCTAGGCTCGATTCTTACAGCTCCTCCAATGGAGCTGGCAGAGGATGATGTCCCTAACATGATTTTGATGAAAACCTGTTAAAATAACTATCATTTTTGCTGTCTATTAATGACTACTCCAAAGCTTCTGCTGTCACATTCTGACAAGAATCCCCATTCTTCCCAGAGCAGTGAGGAAAAGCCTGTAGTACTTACTTCAGACTTGTATGTCTGTTAGGAGCTGAAAACTTCAATACAACCAGCACTGCAGCTAGACTGTGGATCTCCAAATGCTGCTGCTTCCCAAGACAAATGCAACATCAAACTCATCCCTCCCCTGAGCTGTCATTAACCCACCTGGTACAGATCCTCACCAAGTCAGCCAGGCTCTCCCAGACACTGCAGTAACCAACTGATCAAGAGAACATTTCACAAACACAGGGACTGTGGTGTACTGTGAGCAGTGGATCACAGAAGGAAGTGGAATATAAGGTCCATTAAAAGTCAGCAGGATTCATACTGTTCCATTGAAGAAAAATAATTTTTGGAGCAGTTTTGATTAATGTGTATTTACTGTCAGCCTTTAGAGAGATTCTCCATGTCCATAAAAACTCTTTATCCAGACCTTTGTACCAAAAAGTACCAGCCTGGCTTCATGTCCTTTGAAAGCTAATCAAAATCTGTGCCTTAATTCACTACAGCCTACCCTGAAGTTTACACTTAACTTCAGTCCTGCACTCGTTCTGTCCAATCTGGGAGCACAAGAGCCTTTACCAAGAGTCAGGAGAGATACCCACAACTTCTGATCTTAGGTGTCCGAATTAACCTTTGGGAAGTATCTTTGTCTTTTCACTAGCTGCAGAACATGCCTACAGATCTGGACTCTCAGCAGAAATGGTTTCAATTTGAAAGTCTAAAATTAGCTGGGATGCCACTAGTAAGATGTCTTAGTCCAGAGGGACTTTATGGTACATTTGATTATTCAACTGGACTATTTTTATCTCCGCAATCACTGGCTCGTTTTGTTTGCTTCAAATTAACGAACACAGGGTACAGTTTTCAAACGCACGTTTGGCAGCAGGCATCCGAAGGGGCAGGATTTTGCTTTCTGCGGGGCTGGCTTTTGCCAAGGGCAGGACTGAAGGCGAGGAGCGGGCCCGGGGGGCTCGGGGGCGGCGGCGCTGCCGGCAGGGACGCTCCCGGGGCGGAGGCGGTGCCGGGGAAGCGCAGCAGCCCGAGAGCAGCGCCGTGCCGCGGCGGCCGTGCCGGCCCGGACACACCGGCGGAAAACGGAATTAAAGGCTTGGTTTTCTACCCTCGTTCCGCCACAGGGAACGAACGGGCCCTGCTCTGCCGCTCACGCTGTCCCTCATTACCCGAGCTCCCGGGATCAGACCCTGAGGTCGCTGTGTACATGATCTGATAAGTGCATGCAGGAGCTTTACAGCCCAGAGCGTTTCACGCTGCTCTGGGATGTCACAGGTACTGTAACTCAACTCAGCTCCCGGTATCACCTTTCCAGCAGCCATTATCTTCTCTGTTATCTTTGCTCTTTAGTCCTAAATGAAGTTAATTCCAGTCAGACTGCAGAATTTACTCCAAAAGCATCTTATTTCTTGTGAGCACATTCTCTGGGCCACCCGAGTGCTTTGTGCCAGATGTGCAGCTTTGAACACAGTCATGGACTTCATGAATTATAAACCTTTATGAAGGAGTAAAACAGTCTCTCAACTGCCCCTTGAAAGAGTGAATGAAAATGCAGCAGAAGAAACATCTGCCCACTGGGCTCATGTCCATGCTGTGCTAGAACATCTCATCACCAAGATCAGCTTGGCACTGCATACAAGAAACAGCTGTAAAACGCTGAAAGAGAAATCCTTGTTTAGAGTGCAATTAGAATGTGCTTTTCTTGCTTAAACAGATTGTGATGTGAAAATAAATATACACAGGAAAGCTCAGATTTACTGCTCTGTTAACTAGACAGGTCTCCTATGGCTTGGATCATTCAGTGACAGCCCTGCCCTCCCCCTAAACTCCTCTCTTCTCAGCATCACACTATAGATGTGGATCAGGGTATTTCAGAATATTATTTTCTGTCTTTTTGTCCTTTGGCATGATGCAGCTCCCTCCCTGCAGTCCCATTTCTTTGCCTCCCAATGTGAATGTCACTTGTATGTCCCCTCAGGAAGGCCACTGAATTCCCTTGGTGCAGATTAAGTTATCCAGGAGACAAAGTCTGATGCATGGAACACAGGTAACCCACAACAAGGGCCCCATGGCAGTTATGCACCTCTGTAGAAGAATTACTGTCTCTGCATTCATTGATCCAGCAGAAGGCCTCCTGGGATTATCCCCAGTGTGCCTGCACACCAGACAGTGCACGAACATTAACTCAAGTAGGTCTGATGCACCCAGAGTGGGACAAGCTGCCTCTCTGCCTGTAATACTTCCCTGAACACGTCTGCACACCTGAACAGCCAACAGCACTTCAGGAAACCTCAGAGATGTCCCTCCCTCTTTTCACTTGGGCAGAATGTCCTGGAAAAGAACAGGGAACAAGTGGGGAAAAAGCCTCAGCTGGAGACACTTTTAATTACTTTTTGCCAAGCTCAAAACTGTTCAAAGAGATAAGGACAATGACAGTATTTTTAGAGCTTTTTACTGATATCCACAACTTTTCACTGCCACCTGCCCTCCACAGCTGCCCAGTACCTTACAAAGAAATAAAGCTCCTCTTCCAGATGCTTTTGTGTGATTCTAGAAGTCTCAGTATATTCTACTTTCTTTCAGCACTTGATACAATATTCAGTAATTCATAGCCTAACTGCAGCAACATTATTTCTCAATTATTTAAAAGATTTCCTTTCTCTTCCCATGAAGTTTCAACCTGAAACAGTCAGGTTCCTCACTCAGACTAAAACAAAACACAAGGATCAGGGTGGATAAGGTATGAATGGAATAAATACACAAAAGCATGCCTGACTGAATGAAGAACCTATTCATATGGGTAATTGTTCATCCAAGGCACAATTTTCCCATGTGCTCTGCCAGTGCCACGAGCTGCACCCATGATTTTCCAACATGTGTGGCTGGTAAACAGGCTCTACTTCCAGTCAGGAAGAAACTGTGACTTGCCCCCAAACCCTTCCTTTGTCAAGTACTAAATCTAAAATGACTCCTTTTGGTTCTGTACTACAGACTGTTTCAGTCCATGGAACCCCAGATGGCACATGCCCATGCTCCAAACTCAGTGGAAGAGCACTCAAGGGTTTCAAACCAATGGAAATAACAAAAAAAACTCTGTTCAATGTATCCATGGCTACCCTTTCTCAGGATTGCAGTTAAACTCCAGCTAAAAGGGACACTGTACAAACACAGGGACAGCAGACATAAGCAAAGGCAGAGAATGTACCTCAGAGTAAGAGATCCCACCGAGATGTGGGATTTTACCTCAAACCCAGAGATACCAGGAGGAGACAAGGCTACATGCTGAATGATATAACAGTATAAAAATACCAGGGAATAATTAATTCTCATCTCCTTGTATTGCAAGAAGATCAACAAGAGCTCAGCAGAAAGGAACCACCCCACAAGCACAGTGCTGCAGCACCTCCTGAGACACCCAGGATCACTGCAGGCTGAGATGGGGCTCAATTAGATGGATCCAAGGTCCAAACCACTTTGACAAAGCCTTTATTTCTGCTGTCCTAAGTTATCACTCCTAAAGGAAAAGGGTGTTTTTTTTTTTTTTTCATTTTCTGGGTTGTTTAGAAGCTAAGAGGGATAGAGCACACAGGGCTCCTGTCACCCAGGGAACAGACAATATCCTCCCAGGAGCTGGTCAATAATCACAGCTGTATTAACTGGCATCAGCTAACAGTTACCTCAAGCAATAAAACAGTCTCAAAGCTGGAAGAGTCCATTAGAGAGCAATTACTCAGAATAACAGGGAAGGTAATAATTTTCCATATCATACCTTCAAACTTTCAGACACATGGCACTGAAATCCAGTACAGCTCAACTGTAAATCAACTGTGCATCACAGGACTATTAAATGCTTTCAAACTGTTCAAAAAGTGTTTTCCCACTGCTTGGTACAAATTGAATCAAGATGTATTCACAGCTGTATGAATATCAGAAGGAATGATAAATTTTTTTTCTCCATTTCAAAATCAATTTCTATTGGCATATCTAATTTAATACATTTTTTTTGTACAGTTGCACAGAATATGGCTGAAATGCAAGAAAGAAAAATGGTTGTTGACACCTCAAGCAGGCATCTTTAGTCATGAATGGAAGCTTATTGTGCAATAAAAATAAAAGATCCAGAAAGATCTTTAAAATAACTTGCAAAGCTTTTTGGAAAGCTCACAGTGATGAATTTGCTGCTTGTTTACTAAGAAAATCCAGCTTAGATTTAAGATGAAAGTGGTAGGGAAACCAGATGTTAGGACAAATATCTGAACCTAACACAGTGCAAAAACAATTTAGTACTCATGTTTTTAATGATTCCCCCCCACTTCTCATTCCATTTTGACTTCCCTGGAGCATGATGGCCTCTTAAAATATCTCATCCTACCCTAAAGGTCAGGCTCTAAAACTCAAGTTTGAGTTTTATACCATCAAACTGATTTCAATCCTGTGACACGTTTCCTTCAGGACAAGAAATGACAAATTTCCTTCCCTAACATGTCATTAAATGTTGTGCAATCCAAGCAGTAAAATCCCACTAAGCAGCACATGGATTATGGACTGCTCCACTCACGTTCCTGTAAGGTGCAAAGGAGAGGAGGCACCAAATGCAAACAGCACGTGGCAGTTTCTGTGTAATCACAATGGGTCAGCTTTTAGTGGGGAGTTTCACTAAAATACAACTAAACTATGAAAAACCATCAGAGGATATTGTGAATATTGTGAATGTGTATGCTCAAAAAAGTGACAAGAAAAACCTGTGGTAGCCAGGCAGGTGGGGGCTATAAAACATGAGCACTAACACAAGAAGCCCCCAAGCTGCAGGCTATTAGTGACAGGAAGTTTGGCTACATGCTCGACTCCTCCTGCTCTTCCTTCAGCATTTGCTGCCACTTCCATTAATATGGAGAATATTGAACTTTAATCCAGTATGGGTGCTTATACATCAGGGAGCATCAATCAAATTTATCTGTCTCATGGAAAAGAGATTGGAAGGATCCCTAAGGTGTTACACATCCCTTTACAGCTCTGCCGCAGATCAGAGTAAATTGTGTCCAATTCTCCCCCCACAGAAATCTTCCCAAGCAGGTGATGATTTCACAAACTCTCTGCCCTCCAATGCATCAAGCTCTCACACTGACCTACAAGGGCTGATCTGGCTGGATGTGTGACAGTCCCAATCACACCAGCTCATGGTGTTAAGAGCCAGGCTTTCTACTCTCTTTGCTCCCCAACTAAATCCGAGTCCATCATCTCTTACCTAGCTCAGCCTTGCCTCCAAACAAGTAACGCTGCAGTCAAACCTTGTGCCTTGACATAGAAATCAGGAAAAATGCTCACAAATTTATTTAAAAATTATTATTATTATTACTAAAAGTAATTTTGAGTGGCAGTCATGTTTAGTGCCAGACACATCCCTGAATTCATTCACCTTACAGATCAGGGGGCAATACTGTAGCACAGTGGCACTAAAGGGCTGCACTGGCTGTAAATCAGACCCACCTCACTTTGCACTGTAGCACACACAGGCACAGCCATTTCATGGACCACAGACCAGTTCATGACCCACTCACACCAAGGACACACCAAGTCCTAAACCACATTTCCGTGATCCCAAGCTTTCATCCTGAAGTAAAGCATTACTAATGACTTGGTGTTGTGGAAGACTAACAGAAGGATTTGGTCTCCATCAACCTCCAATCAGTCTGGGATCTAACATCAATTCTCCAGAAGCCCAGAAGCATCTGAACAATTTTGGTAAGGCTTATCTTCGTCTTTACTACAGCAAGAAAAACAAAGTTCTGAGTCCAGATCCCAGAGTTTTTCTTAAAAACGTATTCCTGAGACATCCATCTTGGAGAAGAAAAGAACAGGACTTCCATACAAACACCTTTACAGTCTCCTTTACACAAAGGCCTAAACCACTGTGTTATCTAGATATCCCACAAATATAGAGTTGAAGCCTCTCTGCCATGGAATCATGGAATGCAAAAGTGAAGAGCAGAGTTGAAATTTTCTGCTGGAAAATAATCCAATTAAGGTAGGAAAACAACACTACTTTTGCAATCAACTGGGTCTATTTTCACCTTCAACAATGTGTCTACAGAATCAATCACTGCAGGACCCTGGGTGTTAGAGTTGTGTCAGCAGAGAACAAGTCCTCTGCTTGAAGGATGTGCTCTTTTCCTTTGCTTCTCACACAATCTGCATTTTTCCATAGTCATCAATGTAACAGTTTTAGCCAATACACAATAAGATTTAAAATAGTCTACTTTTTGCATTAACTAGGTAAAACAAATCAATCTCACATCAATCTTTTAACTACTTGTAATTTTATAGTTTTGCTTTTTTAACTACACCCTTGAAAAGATATCTCATTTTAAAAAAAAGAATTCTCTGATTCTGCATTTTCAAAAGGTAGTTAAAATGCAGCTCAGATTGTGCCTTTTGATACTAAGTTTTCTAGTTGGCACATTGCTTTGATTATTTCTAACATCTGGGATCAGCATGTGCCATTTCAAGGCATGAAGAAGTTCGTACAATAGAACAGTCAGTTCTGAGCAAGAATTCTGCAGCTTGCACTATTGATACTATGCACCTCAAGAGAGTCAAAGTGCACTGAAAGCACTCCAAAAGCACATTTCTTCCTGGCTTTTCTCTAATTCCAAGCCCTGAACGCTTAAGCAGTCAGCCAACAAAGCCTTCTAGCATCAGCTCCTAAATTCTACAAAAGGCATGTTGGGTGCATAAGCATTTTTCTGACAGCTGGACTCAGGACCTGCCTGAGTGAGCAGTGCTGCAGAGGTCCTCATGTGCTTCTTTTGACCATGTGATTTGCCATGGGTGCAGACACTTGTTTCCATGTTAAATACTGAAGGAGGGCAATGGGAAGAGACAGCTTTAGTAGAAAAGCTGCTAAACCATTTTCTCTATGAATTACAGTCACCAAGATCAGTCTCTTGGATATGCACTTTTCTCGTTTCTTTAATTCAAAGGAGTAAGTTTTTGGTGGTGCCTCTGTTTCTTCTCCCATGGAGCCAAGGGCTCTTGAAAAACCCTCATGAGTGGATGGGCCTTTACTGCAACCATGTCCAGATGCCTCTTTTTTTCCCCCAGCTGGAAGAACAATCCAACACAGCCTTTCCACTTAAGCCTGGCTGAAGTTTACTGTCTGTGTCTCCCATTTCTTCTACACCATCCTCCTCCTCCTCTCCAAAATGGCTTTCTGTGTTCTCTGTGTTCCCAAGGATGCCCACTGTGTGCTGCAGGTCTGACCAACTTCCTCTGCTCTGCCTTTTTCCTCCCTTCTGGCACCAAGCTCCAAGAATTACCTCTGCATGAGGAGTGACCAGCCAGCCAATGGTGAGACCATCATCCTTTCAGTGACTTTCTGCAGCTTGAAACCCCCCAACCAGGAAATAAAGGGTTTCATGCTTCCCTTATAGATGTTTTGGTTTTCTGTTGGAAGGTATTGCTCTTCTTCTACAAATGCTGCAGTACTTCTATAAAGCTTTAGTTTTTCCAGGATTACCTAATGGATAAACAAACCACTGTTGTGCTGTATCACTGTGCTAGTAGTGACTGAATAAGCACAAAATCACACAGTGTAAATTCCAGATGCCAAGATGAAAATCACTTAAGTTTTCTGACTGCTGGGCAAAAGAGAAAAAAACCCACTGAACTTTCAGCAAGGTTCAACTTTTGATGGTTAGAGTTGTATCCAAAGTTGTCTGCAGCAGAACCCAACCACAGTTCATCAAGGAAAATAGCATTTCTTTACTTGACTGGGTGCTCAGACTCCTAATTTGAGGATTTTTAACAGTTCTCTGGTTTGCAAGGTGGTCACAGCACACAGGGCTGTTGTAGCTTGCACCAAAGAACTACACTTTTGACTAACTGCACAGATGAAGCTGTTATGCCATCCATGTTTTCCAGCTGGGAGAAAAAACAATCTTAAAAATCTATCTGAGATCATTGCAAAGCAGCTGATACCGTTCAGAAGACCACAAACATGTGGGTGAAATGCTAAATTTTCAATGCTTTCTAAAGAAAAAAGAAAACAGGAAGATCCTTCTGAAAACACTAAGTGGGAGATATTATCTTGCCTGACAAAGGCTTGCACTACAAGACCACTAAACTAAAGAAACTGAAAATATACCCTTTAGCAATGAATCAAGTTGAAATCAATCTTAACTCTTGTTTGCAAATGGAATCTGATCCTCATATTTCAAAGTAGCTGAAAATGACTCAAGACAAATTCACAAATCCAGTTACTCAACATGAGATAATGGAAATTATGGCTCTATAACTCATAAGGGATGCTTCTGAGAAAATTTCTGGAAAGTGCTGTACAATTATGCCTGATGAAACAATGGATTTCTCCAAAAGACAGCTAGTGGTTTTATGTCTGCAGTATGTGGATGACAACATGAACATTCATACAGAGTTTGCCAGATCCTGCTATACTTGTGATGAAATCTCATCAATAATTAGAATGTTGTGTGTGGATCTAAGGGACATGCAGTGGTATGGATAATGCCTCAAGGATGCTGTTAAAATGGCAATCTTTGCAAGAGCCTGACTACAGAAGGAAGAACTGTAAGTCATTAATACTCACTGCACAGGAATTTTCCTTTCTCTGAACAGATATTTCTGAAAATGTTTATCTTCTTTGGAAATCCTCAAAAGGGTTGAAGCATATGAACAAGGATTTGTTGCAGACATTACCTTGCTCCTGTATCCTCCATCCAGCAAAAGGAATCACATTCTAAGAACTTGGCACACGTGCAACTTGGGAAGATGTGAAAGATGCAGTGAAAGATTCTGCATTAACAGCACAGCAGCTCAAATGGGAAAGCCCAATACCTCCCCTTGGCACTGAATTAAGGGACTCCTGGCTATGGTAAACAAGCAACCTCCTCACAGCCCTGCATGGCCTGGATATACTATTAGAGAAGGCCACTCTCTTACACAAAGACATGAAATGCCTTCCACCATCCAATTGGGATAAAAGTTACAACTTGTTTGGATCCAATGGCTTCTCACCAAAGATTGCTGGAGTGCCCGAACGCAGTTACAGAAAATTAGAAGGGAGTTGTCTAAGTGTATCTGTGCTGAAGTAATGTTTTTATAGCACCCAGTATTCAATCAATTTGAATGCAGAGGCTTAGAAAATGATTCAAGATCTTTAAACTCGCATAACAACTCCAAACAAAACAGAAATGCAAAAACAAAAAAGCCTTCAAGTGGCTGATTCTGATTTCAGCTGTAATTGCCTGATTACTCAGAGTCTTCTGCTGTGAGCCAACTGTAAGCTCACAGGAAGGTCCTTGTAGTCTGTTCAGCAGTACCTAAGCTGGCTCTGCCAAGGCTGGAGTCCAGAACAGCATAACTGCTAATTTTGGTGTTACCAGCTGTCAGTGCTGTAAGCAAGCACAGTTTTAATGCTATCATATTAAAAATTGAGCCTCAATCCAGGCTGAGACCCTTACTTCTCCAGGGTCCTGTGGTTTTGAAAATGAGAATGAAACTGATGACTTAGAGCTTACAGGTATTTTGGAAGAACTCGTATTAAGAAATTGGGGCAAATATGGGTGAACTTTTTTTTTTTATAGAACTTTGGGTTATAACTATAAACCTTTTTTCAAAAGGATTAAAGGCCCTGGAACCTCAAGTTATTTGTGTCTCTGGTGGTTCTAGGGCTAAAGCCTTTAAAGTTCACACACACCATGAAAGGGACATTGCTTCAGTTCTTACAAAACCTGCAGTTCTAATAGCCTAAATTTTACACTGAGATGCTCAACTTGGTCTACTTGTATTACTGTTTTTAGAGCCACAATGACTACTCAAAGCTAAGATCAGAATGTCTTTCAAGGCATTTTTGTTTAAAAATACTGGTGTGGAGTCCCTCATTCCCTGCTCAGCTTGACACCAGAGGAAACCCTGAGAAAGGGTCAGTCTTTTAGAAATAAGAGCATCCATTACATACCCAGTATTTCTGTCCATGCAGGACATCCCCCTAGACTGATGCCTTGACTCTCCTTGCCAAACTGTACATGCCTATGATACAAAATGCTTGATCCCTCTGTGTCCCCAAGGAACTACTTCAACATTAGCAACTCAAGGAACTCACTGGGGTTCCCTCCTCCCTCTCAGTACAGAAAACAAGAAATTTTTAAATCCTCATAAAGTAGTTTGTCAGAAACCTTTGGCTTTATCACCAGAACATATATTTGTATGATTTGCAAGTATTCTTTCCTTGTAAGAAATCTGACTTCATAGTTCAGCACAGTTTGATCCAGAGACAGTTGGCATCTTTACAGTGAGTAGATAAGTAATGTTTTCATGCAATGTGACAGTAGTTACTGTGTGTATAGCAGAGTAAAGTAATTGACTCTCCTGATTTATTACAAATGCTATCAACACAAAATTCACAGTAAGACTTTCATTATACTGTGTTTTCTGTATAAACATCTCCATGGGTTTTGTCGATCCATTTTACATCCAAAAAAACGTAACAGCAGGGATGCATAAAATATAAATATGTCTGAGTCTGTATTTTGACTATTTCTAAGAAATATGCTTTAAGCAATTAAAATGATAAATAGAATAGGAAAGGAAGCTACTTCATTGTTTAAATCCAACATTTCATGCTCAAATGATTTCACAGGATCTCTCTCTTCTTCAAATTGTCCTTCCATTTACCTGGATTTCTCCCTGCCCCCAACCCTAGAGGAAATGAACTACAGACAGTTTGGGGGGAGATCAGATTTATGTGTCTTAAACACTATAAAGACTTATTATATATTGCAGACAAAAGTTAGACAGTTCCTGCCAAAAACCCAGTCTATACATCCCTAGCTGCAGACTGAGTTGGTGCCATAACCTGCAGCTTGGAATGTGTTTAAATCAGGCATTACCCAAGGTACAGATCAGGTGCTTCCAACCACCCAAAAAAGTGTGCACTGAGTGTAACCGTGTGGATACTGCTGGCTTTACACAACTACAGTGCAACAGAGAGATTTCACAACATCTGCTTTCTGACACCTGACCCATCTGTGAGATCAACCCTCCAGGGCTTTCTGGAGGTGGAGCACTCCTCTCCTAAAAGGCATCTTCAATTCAAAAAGCTTCAATCTGAGGCGCTCTCCTGCAAGGTCAGATTTAAAGTCAGGCTTTCCAAGGACAAAACTGAGGGTCAGACACAAAGCATGTCACTGTATTCACACACCTGTCCATGTGTCAGGTGAGGAGGAAGACTGAATACTTGGGGAGGGAGCAGCCAGCTTGGGTATCTACATGAGCAAACTGGCTACAGTCCTCTGTCATATTTGGCTGTCAAGGTGGGAAAATTCAGTCCGCAATGAGATAATGCTTTTGCCTTAATTGTGAAAAACTTCACGCAGCATTTGGGTTAGATTTTCAAATATCACTTCTCTGGATGGCAAGACATGAGACATTCATTAACTGCAGTGTCAAATGAGCAGATGAAAGTTCTATCACTAAGTATTTTTTCCAATTCTACCATTCTTTCAACAGCTATAAGCAAACAGTAGCGCTCTTGTCCGTCAGAAGGAGTCTGTGGACCAGACAGATCCTACTGGCTAGAAATCAAGATAACCCCCATAGAGATTTAAAAAAAGAAAATTGACTCTATTCTAAAATCTTAAAGACATTTGTTGGCAAAAAAAGTACACATACTGTGTTTGCATCTGAAAAAAAGATCTTGCAGATGTTTACTTTGCAAAACAGCCACTTCTTCTATTCCCACTTTTACATCTACATGTCAGCAATCATTTGAAGTATTTATTTGCAAGTTATTATTTTTAAATACAGGCAGGAGGTTGCATGCATTACTGTGGATGCTGATACAAAAATCTTCTAGAAAAGCAGGGCTTCTATAATCACCACAGATTCTAGAGTCCTAGGATACCCTGGAGTCACATTCCTTTTTAATTTGGCTTATAGATTTACTTTCTTACACACCTGGATGAAATACAAAGATGAGAGCTAGGAATTCCTGGAATTATCAAGAAGTAAAAAAGAACACTGCTTTCCATACCTTTCCTTCTTTGTGCTATTTCATGCCTTCTGTGCACCAAATCTCTATTTAATTCTACCATGAGTGGTAGGAGGGAGAACAAACACTCAGAGGGTCTAACCAGGACATTTCTTTGTACTTCAGAGACAAGGACTGAGCTGATAATCTATAATGAAAGTCCATCAGTAGGGCAGAAAGGTTCTCTTTATGGTAGGTCAGTAAAGCTCACTCCAGCATAGTATCATTTGTTTACACAGACTGTCAGGTTATTCTCCAAATAATTCCACATGATCTTCATGAATGGTCACTGTTTGTTACTCAGATCTCCAGAAACAGGAGTCACAAGACATCTTATTACCCATTGCTGCAAACAAAACAAAGCAAAACTCTCTCTCTTCTGTAGCGGAAGGAACCATACACAGACAATCTCATCTCCTTGGCCCCAGAGGTGTCTGCTGGTGTCATCCTAAATATCTGTGATCCAGGGGCATGGCACGTGGGCCAGGCCCCAGCAGCCAAATCTCTCTGTAAAAGCCAGCTTGCATTAGAACGCACACAGCCAGCAACGCGTGCCCACCCTACTCGCACATAAACAGCTCCCCTGTCACTGCCTTGCTCAGGCTCAGGTCCAATGACAAAACATTCTGCTAATGAAAACAAAACATGACACTCAATCCTGCCTTCCCACAGGCTGAGAGTGAAACACTGCTTTGCAAAGTAGTTATTGCCACCATTTTAGTCATGACGAAATGAGAGTTTGATTCCAAAAACTGATCCCTTGGTTTGAATGAAATTAATCTGTCTTGTGTCACTCATTTTCAGAGAGGAGGTTTGTCTTTATTAGGCTGCAATGTTAAATCAGACACTCATTTCAAAAGCTATTCCAACAGCCAAAATTAGCATAGACATGAACTGGTTTTCTCCTAGTGGATAATGGGCTCATCCTCAGAAACAACTGTTACAGAATTACAGAACATTTTCTACTTTTAAATGAACATAAGGTGGCAGGAAGGACATTCATCCTCTTTCTGTCAGGCCAACACAGCTGTTCCCCACTGTCCTCAAACCAAAACCTTTCAGCAAGCAGAGCAGGCAGGGTCTCTGGGAGCTCCTTGCCAGGCTCCAGGCTTGGCTGAGGAAGCCGAGCCCCGGGCTGGAGTAACTTCTGCAAATGCACTTCAGTACTGACCCGCCCAGAGGCCTTTATTATTCAAGCTCCCACCTTCCACTGAACACAACTCCTAATATTAAGTTAGACTTCAACGGAAACACCAAGTCCAGAGTTGTCCAGAGACAGCAATGAATCTGCACAGTCTGGGGAAGTACCATGGTAGCTATGACTTCCTGCCTTTTACAGGTGATGGAAGCCAAGAGGCTTAGGAAATGCATTCAGGGCAGGCTGCAGGATTGTGTTCAGGGTACTGCTCTCCCTCAAGTTCACCGTTCTTCTCTAGCTACCTCTCCCTGTGTTATGCCTCAGAATGTGCAGAAGAAAGGACAGCTTTGTTCTTAAGCTAGTACGTCTTCATCCCAAGTTGTGCAGAGGTGGAGCAGTACTGCTAGGGACCGGGATGGGGATGGGAGCAGCTGCTCCATATATTCACATAATCAAGATATCCAAATAAAAACATGCGGTTGTAACGGTTGCCATTTCTGCCTGCTAATTTTTCCCCTGTTACTGCATTCATAACTCAGCCTGCCTGACATGCGTGTGTACATGACAGTTTTGTATTTGCCAGAACACTTACAAATCTTTCTAGAGTCAAAGTATCTCCAGGCCCCTACTGAGATGCAGTACCCTTTGTTTAGATAGCACACACAAGCTTAAAGAGAGTTCCTCCCAGAGGAATTTCAAAAAGAAGTGGGTGAGGGAGGGAAAGAGAAGAACTGAGGCACTGGGAGTTCAAGTAACGTGTTCACAGTTAACAGCAAGCCTGGAGAGAGTTGGGAATTAAAGCCAGACCTCCCAGGGCCCAGCCCAGTGCATTAACCACCAGACCCTCTTTCCTGAAAGCCTACTCCCACTTTCAATTGCATAGGAAATTGGAGCATTGAACTAATACTTGGCACCAAGCATCAATACTGATGGATCACTTAATTTCCCAATACCTCAAATCATCACTACACACATCGTGGTCTCTTGCTCTGCAGTATATACAATATATAGTCTATTTTCACAAAGCCACAAGTAATTGTTGCTTCATCCGTTAAAGAGTATTTTGGCTGAATAGAGGTTTTTTGTTTTGTTTTTGTTTGGTAATCCTGCCAAGAAACCCTCTTTGGTGGATAGTAACACATTTAGGGACTTGTTACATTACAAGTTAAAAGGAAAACTTGATTAAAAATTATATCAAACAGAATGGAGTTGGCTGAAGAATCGGAGCATCAAAGAATGGGAATCCTTCCCAGTAAGGCCAAAGTTACTGCCCAGGGTCCATGGCAAACAATGGAAGTATTCATCAGAAGTAGTGCACCTTCCCATTGAATGTTTGTGAGAACGTAGAAAAGCAGAGCTGGCCCTGGTATCAACCGGCCAATTCTGTTTTAGAAAAAATCACAGCCCAGAGTCAGTCACAGTGGCCACAATGCATTTCAAATTTCAGCCGTCTTTCACACAATCAGGCAGATCATGTTTCCTGAACAGCTCAGAGTCAGCTCACGGGCTTCCAAGGAGGCTCTTGCAGAAGGCAGCGCCTGAGGGTTTCACATATACCCATTGTTACACACAGAGACATCCCTAATGCAGATTCCCAAGGCTTTCAGGAAGCCTGCACACATGGAAGTGTGCCAACATGAGCCAAAGCCCACAAACCCCAGCTCCAGGAAGGAGCACACACTACAGCCCTGTGCCACTGCTGGAGCAGTAGACAGCAGCTTATCACAGCTGCCCTGGGGATCTACAGGTTCCTGAAACCTCCTGAGAGGGTCTTCTGTCTTGTTGCTGTCTTTGTAATAACAAGGGGATGATTTGGATTTCAGTACACACAAGAATCTCTTGGACTGGAAGATGCCCTTGGTTTAAGACAGAATCCAAGCCAGCTGTAAGTAACATCAGCAGTCCCCAGCACCAAACTGCAACAGCTCCATCACCTCAGTAATCCAGCCAGCTCCTTCCACACTGTGTGTAAAACACTGCTCAATGGGGAGGAATGAAAGACAACCACCGTTTTCTGAATTCACAAAGGCACAACATTTCTGCAGGCACTGCTGTGTTACCTGTGGGTAGGAAAGTCAGTCACTTCCCAGGCATCAGAAGAGCTAAGCCCACCTCAGACAGAGCTGACTCCAAAGAGGAATCAGATGGTGAAATACTGTGGTCCCTTCCTAGCTGGAGACCTCTGTGAAAGGACCCTGTTCCCTGAATCATACAAAGCTGCTCTTGGGGACTGAAGCAAAGCATCAAGGATTGCAACATTCTAGGGAAAAAAAAATCTGGTGGCCTGCTTCAGAGGGAAAGAAGATGTTCTGAGTGTGTGCAAAAATGCAATGGATTATTGTACAGATCTGTGAACCCTTGCAAGGCTGAACTGCTGTGCTGCCATTACCAACGTGCTCTGTGCATTACAGACGTGCCTCAGGTTTGCTCATCTGTCCCTGTGGTCAGATCACCACAGCTCAACAGCTCAGCCATTCTGGCTGCTCATGGAAGAAGCATTTTTAGCCTGAAGCAGGTGTGAGATCATTCCTCCAAATATTTTTGCCATGGTGAGCCAAACTCACTTATACTGTCTTTCCTTTCCCACAGGCCAAGAACACAGTAGGGGACAATCATCACAGTGTAGCTGGCACATGAGAATTTTCATTTTGAAAAGTGAACAATAGTTAGAAAAGCAGAAGACATTGTCCACTGTCTTGATGCCTTAAGTTCTAGCTTTGATATTTTTCAGATTCTGTGCTGTCTTAAACATGTGTAGCTCTGGGTTTCATATTAAGTGCTACTAAGCTCTCTTCTCAGAGCAGGTAGACAAAACAATTCCTTTTCTAGCTTAGGACCAAGGACAACCAATACAAATTTCAGGCTCAAGAGCATAAACAATGGTGAATTGAAGAGAGAAAAACAAGGAGGATGGAACTTCATAACTGAAGCTTTAATTGGACAATTAACTGCAATATTCTAATAGACAAAAATGTATAAAAGTGTGGGATCTCATGACAGGTTGTCCATTTTGTGACCATTTTGGGATTCCACCTGAGTGTAGCACCAGCTGGGCTCTTGCATTGCCCAGAGTGTATCCACTGAGGCCTTTCAATAAATATCTAATTTATCTTTTTGCTCTGTTTGGTCTCTGTTCCAGGTCTGCCTTCCGAGGCATAAGTCTCTGCTAAAAAAAAGAAAAACCCCAAACCTGTCTAAAAAACAAACTTGTACATTAAACAGGGGTGTCAAATAATGTCACAATTTTAACCTGTGGTTTAAAAAAGAAACAACAAAAAAAACCCAAACCAAAACACAGAAACACTTTTAGTGACCAAGCCTAAGACATGATACAGAAATCCCAAGCCAACATGAAGAAGAGAAAACAGACTGTGAGCAGAAGCTGGTGCCAGTGGCTCAACTCAATGAAAACTGTGGGTGTCTACATGAACACTTCTTTAGTGAGAGATCAGGACACTTCTTCACAGCTCTAATGGAAGAAAACACAGGTCTTAGACATCTGTAACAGCTGAACTGCCACTGGTCTACTTCCAGCTCTCCATTCTTCCCTTTTTCTTTTTCCACTAAGCTGATTTTATAGCAATTGAGCAATTTTCCTAGTCCTCACTGCATGCTGCAAACATTGGTGCTACAGCATGGACATTATGACTTTAATAAAACTAGAAGCAGCTAATGGTTAACAATAAAAAATAATATTTTTTCTTCAAGCAATTAAATTGTAATATAGGGCTCTCTAATTCCTTCCTGTCTGGTCCCACGGGCCTAAGAATAAGGCAACACAAGAAATAAATAATGTGTTGCTGTTACACTACTTCAACCAAGTCTTAAAGTCTCTACAGGAGAAATATTGTCTCCCTCATTAATTCTGAAATCTCTTTTATGGTTTCATATATCAAGTTACCTTTCTGCTAACCTTTCATTTATCCGCTGGTTTACTGCTTTATATTTCCAATTCAGCATTATTTTAATGAGTAATTTGGCTTTGATAAGTCTATGACACATCACAAACAAATCCACGTTACATTTAGCCCAGCAAACACTCCAAAATAAGCAGGCACCCAATATTCAAAGAACTTGCAACATTTTGCAACCACACCTTGATGTTAGTAATTTTTAATATATTCCCTCCCAAATGCAAGGAACCTCCCAGCTCACCTTAACAAAGAAGTACAAGCAGCAGACCTAAGAAAGGGATTATGTTAGAAGGGAGCATTCAAAAAGCATTTAGACATAAATATTACAGTTATCATAGTCTGATTTCTAAATCAAACCCCAAAAAACCTATGTGGAATGAAAGAAACAACCCCAAACCTGCAACTTCAACATAATCTGGAACTCCACCTAATCTACTACTGGGGAAGCTGTAGAGGATCTCAGCAAGATCAGTCCTTCAGTGCTGGGTGCTGTAGCAACAGATAGAGCCCTCCATCTAATGAACAGAGTTATCTATTCTGAATGTTTTTAGCTCATAATGGATGGGACCTACATTCGGGTATCAGAAGGCTCAATGGGCAAAGCAGCCTCTCAAGTCTACAAAGTAATTTATAAGCATCTGCAAGACTGCACTTATGTGAAAGAATAATGTACAGAGAACAAAAGGGAAAGCTCAAAACATGCAACCATCACAAGAGGCTTTGCAGAGGGACCTTGTGCAAGAGGAAGAATCTGTCCCTTGAGGTGAAATCAAAAAGGGATGTGAGAAGGTAAGATGGGAAAAACTTCAAAGTAGCTGCTGGGGTAAAACACGATGAGAAACCTTCCAGTTCAATGGAGTGTTCTTCTCTGGTTTTTAAGATCTGTGAGAATTAGCTCAGAAACAATCAACTCCATGTTGAACCCACAGCAAGTGCAGGCCTGGGATTCTGCTTTCACCACACCATCCTTCAGAGCTCTTCTACCAGCCACTACAGCCTGTCCCTCCTGAGCTGTGTTTGTCCTGGGCAGGAGGCCCTGATCTCATTTACTGTCCCCACCAGGGACATGCACTGCAATGAGAAATGGCCCTCCCATGCCAGCCGGGCTGCAGATCTCTTGTATAATGTAACCCTGATGTTACAGAAACTGCATCGTGAAGATTCACAGAAACTGCTCAATGTGTCACTGCTCTTCCAAAAATATGCCAAATCAGTTATAAGTATTACTCTTCAATACTGTAAAAAGATCATTATCCCAGGTCAAAATGGGATGAGAATAAAAGGGGTTTGGCTCGGTTTCTTTTTTTAACCTGACACACTACCTTTGCTGGGGCATGTGAAAACCACACACTTGTGAAAGCATAAACAGCATCGAGGAGAAAAGAGTCTACCTTCTTATTTCAGAGAAACTACATTGGGGTACAGATCCTAAGGCACCAACTTAATGAAGAAATGAAGTTTTTCAGTACTGGAAGATGTTTGAAGTACATGCCTGAAGTGAGTGTGTGTGAACCAGCTTAGCTTTGCTGCAGACCTCCTCTGCCTGCTAAGACTCCCTGGTGTTTCACAATGACACACGTGCCCCCACACCCACACACACCACCACCATCTCCAGTAATAATGATGGAAATACTAATCATTGTAGCTCTAAGCCTTGCACTTTATGAGCTTTGAGTAACTCTTAGCATTCAAAAACCTCATTCCAAAGAAGAAGAATAACAAAGTTTAAAAAGAAAAAAAAAAAAGGAAGGACGGGTAGCAGTTGGCATGAACTCAGCTGGGCACCAGAAGAAGATCTTTCCTTCTTTCTCCCTGCACACAGTTTTAGTTGCAGGTATAGGCTGCTGCATTCAAGAGCTTCACAAGTTCCACAGTAAGTGAAATTCTACTTCTGACCACTCTTCCAGAAAGCAAAGCTCTAACAACCTCTGAGTTACAATAATTACTTACATGCAGTGCTCTTGGACCACATCCTCTCCCCAGTCAAGAGGCACTTTAGAAAAGCAGGTATCACCAGCCTGATTCTGCAAGCAGCAAGCCCAAGGCACTGAGGGGATGTCTGGCTCACTGGAGATTCTAATGATGAGCCAAGAGCCCCAGACTGAGATCTGACCCACGGCCACAGGACCAGACTTCAGCACTGCAGCCAGAGACAGATGTCCCTCAGCTGGGTTATGCACCACACACCCGTAACAAACCTGACTGCAATAGGAGGCAAAACCCATCACATTTGTTGGCAAAATGCAAATGCTGAATAAAGGATTCCATCTTGTAAACATTGCCTGTGAGACATTCCCAGGGATGTCCCTGATCCACAGCTGAGAGAGGCAGTGATGCTGTCAACTGGCTGCAGGTCTTACACACACAGTTAAGCTACAAGATGTAAATGATTTAATCCTTATCCAACCTCAAATCCTAAACAAATGTATCTCAAACACTTCACAGGCAGGTCTGTAAGTCCAAGCTAAAAATACACCCACCTAAGTAAAACAATACACCCACCTTTAAGTTAAAAACACTACCCAAGTGCACAAGGACAATGTACTGGAGTATGAGACTGATCTTTCAAAAATTGACATAGCTGATTTCCATAGTATTTTCTACAATGCAGAGAAGCACTGTTAATTATTGTATGTGAGAACATCTCATATCACTGAATTATGTCTCCATTCACACAGCATCAGGTTCAACAATTTATTTTCATTTAAAAAAGAGTAATAGTCATTTTTGGTCTTCCTTCCCTCTGCTTCTCAGTTACAAATGTTTGCTTAGGAATGCAGAGAAGACATGAAAAATATAATGAGGCTGTTTTTTAAGAGAGAATTATTTGCTGCTGCTTTTTAAAGTTGGTATGATTGCAGTCACATGTAGGACATGCCTGTATCTTTGATTCACAAAAAAGGGTTATTCATACTATACATAATGTATATTTAGCTCATATTAATACATAAGTATATAAGCATAAGTACTACATACACACTGAACTGTTTAGATAAAACATTTGTCAGAAAGGACAATGTCTTAAACCACACAGAGCTAAACAGAATTGTTTCTGTTTCATGGAGTATTTATTCCATTCCATTTCCAAACTATTATTTCTCTTGTTCTCAGCTGGGGCTGAGAGTGGTATCACTGTCACCATGAAAACTCTATCTCCAAAATGCTCTGTAAAAGCCTGAGTTATAATATCAGAGCTTAATCAGCCCTAACCTCACTAGCTTAATGAGGAACAATTGTGTAAGTGGGAAAATGATTTATCTTGGGACTGTGAAGCAGATAATTTTGGTTAAATTTTTCCAGATGGCTTTAAAACCTGAAAACTAGCCAAACCCTTTACCTACCTACTGAAAGAGCTTGGATGCCTTCCCTGGCTGATTCCTAAAAAGAACATGTTGTATATAATCTATATGGCATGACACCCCCCATTCTTGGCCACCAGCACAGGGATATAATTAATCAGTATTAGCTGATACGTGTTTTTCTTTCCATTTGTATTCAAAATGCAGATTAAACACAAACTTCTTACAATCTTTGGATATGACACGCTCCCAGTGAGCTCTGATGGTGGGAAATGGGAATCTGCTGCCTCCCAGCAGCCCCAGAGCTGTCTTTATAAAGCAACACTAAAGCCAATAGGTCATCCTTGCTTCTCAGGCACTGAGCAGGAGATCCTGATGGACAATTTGGCCATCACAGGCATCCCCTAAAGGCCTCCTGCCTGGCCTGTGTATTTCCTTCAGCAATGCCCCAGCACCACCAGTCAGCATGCTCCACAGCAAGGAGATGCAGAAATACAAACTAGCAGCAAGCAAAAAATAAAGGCAGAGAAAAAGCAACAAGTGAAAAAGGAACAACCACTGGCACAGCATGGCAGGACAGAGCAGAGGAAGGACAAGCTGGGAGGACTCAGCAAGAAGAACCTGTTTGGTATGGAGCATGTTGAGGGGGAAGTTTTAATTTCACATCTTCCTCCCTGGCAGCCTGGTACCAACACTCTGACTCCAAGGACAATTCCTGTATGATACATAAAATCATTAACAGTGCAACTAATTTTCCTAGTAAAGCAAATACCCACTGGAGCTGAAGGAATTCAGTTTTCCTTCAATTTACACAGACTTAGAAAAACCAAAGTCAAGAGGTGGATTTCTGGATCCAGTCCTATTGCTAGCATGACAACACGAAACTCTGAATGGATTTTGCTGAGAGAAGTGAAGTTTAGCAAACAAGACATAGGAGAGAGCTGTGAAAGACAGCTGAGCATGAGGACAGAAGGGACACAGAATCTCTGTTCTTCGTGGTGTGTAAGAACAGCCTTGGCAAAGTGGTGTGGTCAGCATCGATCCTTGTGGGAAAAGAATCACAGAAACATGCAAGGCATCGGGCTGGAAGGGACCTTGAAGCTCAGCCAGTTCCACCCCCTGCCATGGGCAGGGACACCTCCCACTGGCCCAGGTTGCTCCAAGCCCCATCCAGCCTGGCCTTGGACACTTCCAGGGATCCAGGGGCAGCCACAGCTTTTCTGGGCAACCTGTGCCAGGGCCTCCCCACCCTCACAGAGAAGAATTGCCTCCTAATCTCCATCATCTCTTGAGTGATGGCCACCATCCCAGCCATTTTAACTGGTGACTAAAAGTGCTATTTTTCCAGGAGAACCTGAACCCAGCTTAGAGGGCAGGGCTATGATCCCCTCCCAAAGCTTAGGGTTACCATTACCAGTGTAAGACAAAACACAATAAATACCCTTCTACCTGCCCTTCACATTCAGCATCCATTTTGCCACTTAAAGATTCCCTCTTTCTAAATGTGACTGATTTTTCTACTTTTTGTAGGACTGAGAGCTAAGTTGCTTCTTTTTTCCAAAATCACACTTCCCCTCCTTCTCTTTCTTTTATTTGTACAAACACTCTGCATCTTTTGATCTATATCAATTCTCAACAAAATCACTCCTATTCAGCCTTAATACACTTATTTTTTTTAAGTCTCTGATCTATTATTCAATCCATATTTTAAGCCCTTTAAATTCTGCTAAATCTTTAGGAGGCAAAATACTAATGTAACAACATAATATTACTTCCAGGGCTATTTTCTATTCTTTTTATTCTCTAACATCTGTTGTTTTGGCTTACACCATATGCATGGGGAAGGAGGGCTGAAATCTCTATAGGGAAACATCTGCATTATGAAGATTTTCACTTCCTAATGAGAGAGAATGCTTATTCTAAAATCTCAGGTAGGTAGGGATGTTTTTAGTGAGCAAGCTGGGGAAAACAAAAAGAAAACAAAAAAAGAAAAAAAAAATAATTACCACTGGATTTGTGGAAAGCAGAAGTGTACTTTAGCTAACAGCTTTTCAAACACAGCTCGCTGTGATGATATGAGATGCAAGGTCATGCTTTAACTCAAATTAAGTCACACAACACTTCATAAAAGCATCTCCATTCACAGAAAACTCCATTTCTTATACAGCTTTCTCATTTTGCAAGTATTTTTGGTTTCTACCCTGACAAGTCCAAACAAAAGCAAACCATAAATGTGCCTATAATTTGCATTCCTTCCCTGTGGAAGATATTGAAGCAATTTATTCATTTAAATACTTGAATCCCATCACTTTAACACATTTTACCATATCTCATCCAGCAATAAGAATGCTTTCCAATGAGAATTAAAGAGCTATTCATTTGGCACAAATCTTTCAGTTATGATGAAGAGGTTACAAGCAGGAGGTAAATATTGCACCACAGCATGAAATTACTTTGCTGTAATAAAAACTTATAGAACTTAAATTTTTCTTGTATTTGCAGTGAACATTACTTCTAGAAATCTAAGCTGATAGGAGCTCTAAGAACTCAAAGCTGCCTTCTCTTGCAGCAGTTTTTCTGTTCTAGACGAAGTAGAGCTTTGAGGATCCAGGTTAGCAGAAAATTCTGCCACAGAAGGTTAAAACTCAGTAATGAAAATGCTGCACCAAGCCAGAGTATGTCCTTAGATCCATCTGTGTAGGTGAAATCAGGAACATTGCACATTTGCACCTGTGTAACTGAAAGCAGAATGCAGGTATCTGCTTTCCCTTCTGTCTCATAAGCGACAGAAACAACTTCAATCTGTTCCCACTTGCTACATTTATGAAAATCCTCTCCACAGGAAATATTTAGAGGATACTCTTAAGCTGACATGGAAAATACTACTCCCTACTAACCTGTTACTCAGAGCTCTGCAAAGCCCCAGGTATCAAGGTGGGGACAAGCAGCCCCATCTGCCTGTTCCTGATTCACCCCATTTGCACCCATCTAAGCAGAATTCAGAGCATGTTCAAGAGCAGTTCTTAGCAGTGGCACAGGCTGCTTGCACAGATCTGCTGACTGGGAATCCCTAAAGTTACAGAATGCACGCAGGGCCAGCATTACAAGCAGAAGGGCACAAAGGGTCACAAGTTCTTATGCAGAACTGAATAAATTCACTTGAAAGACCAGAAATGCAAGGTGGCCAGTGGCTTACAACGGAGAAAAACAAAACACTGAAACTTTCCAAAGAGCCAAAGCTTATTAATCTTTTTCTGTTCAGCTTCCAAAGTTTTATAACCACATATCTTGCCTATAAATACTCAGTCTAAGACCAATATGTCTTGTTCCGTGTAAACTCCCCAATCAATGCTGCCTCCTTTTCTATTAATCTACCCTTTAAAATACGTTCTTTTATCAGGTTTTAATGTCTAACATGATTTAATCAAGAACACATGCCTCATAAATATCATCTGTCATGTTCCATTAGTTTCATGTGGAAAAGTACAAGTCAATAAACAAAGGTTGTGCCATAAATCTGCCTTGAACACATTATACCTCAAATAAGAAAATAAAAACATGTGTGTCCTTTGACCTGGATATTCTTAAAATGGAACTTCAGGTATTGTCTTATGCCTTTAAAAATGTCTAAAGCATTCACAATTAATTGCGTACCTAAGCAATTTCAATTTACATAATGTTGATCTGGAGATGGTGATTAAATAAGCACTATGCCTTTAAGGCACCTGTTAAATAACATCACTGCCTCTGGGTTAAAACTGATATCCCGCACTGCACAATGAAAACCAGGCCCCTCCACCAAGCAACTGTGCAATAAAACCCCCTCGTAACTCAGAGCAGCCATTGGCTTCAGTTATTAATAGAGAGAGGGGAAGAAAGGAAAAGAAAAGGGGGGGAGAGAAAAGAAAAAAAGCAGCACCTTCTCCTGTGCACTGCATGGAAATGTGGCTGCTGTAAGCACCAGCAAGTCCAAAGGATTCCTGGGAGCTCTCCCCAGCCCCTCCACTCCAGCGTTGGTGGGCACCAGTTTGTCACCAGGTCTCTAACTGCCCAAGCACACAAATAACAGGAGGTACAAAGTTTTGGTGCTTACAGCAATGATCGAATTTGATGCTTGGGTCATCTGGGAATTTTTATTTAAGGAAATTCCCAGCCTTTCCGGGGCTGCAGGCCGCAGTCAGTGCTTTCAATCTCTCCTGCTCTTTAAGGCACGCAGCAGTTTGTGGCTTTTGGTGTTTTCCACTTCTGATCTCAGTTTGTTACAGGCTTTGTGGCTGGCACGGGACAGATGCTCCCTGCACTGAGCACCAACTGCCTGCAATAGTCACAAACTGGATTTGACCCTCCACATGCCCCCTCCCAGTCTCTTGCTCCAAGCACCCAGCAGACTTTGCACTGGACACCCTCCCTGCCTGGCCTTCTGCCCTGCAGCAGCACAGAGACAGAGACTTCCCTGGGGTCCTTTATCCATGCCCAGCACCTTTCTGTGCAGCTCCCCGTGTGTCCTAGGTGACTCACTCAAATTTAGCTCTGCCAGAGGCAAACATTTTTTCCTGAGGTCCCAATGACTTCTGTAGGATCTGGAATACAGGGTGCAGTTCTGATTCCTGTCTAAAACCAGGGAAATTGGACTGACAACAGCCCTAGAAGCCTTGGGATAGGAAGTCAAATGTTTTCCTCTCATGCACTGTGAAATCTGAGAAACAAGTTCACAATTCAAGAGTTCAATTTTGAAGCTTTACAAAGAAAATAAAAAAAGTAAAGAATATCTAGATCCTTTTCCTTAATGACTACTTTGATCACCCCCACACTTACATCCTGCAAGTCTCATTTACCTCTTTGTGCAGATGGGCCTGTACTCATGTCCAAGGCAGTTGTGAATCTGTGAATGCAAGCAAGAGGCTGGCAGTGAGTATTCCAGGAACTTCCCAGCTCCCTCATCACACAGTTGGCCATATTACCAGAACTTGCCAATTGCACAGTACCACAAAAGTGAGACAGCACCCAGAGGAGGGATCACCATCACAGCAGCCTGGTGCAGCCCTTCCCAAGTCAAGGTTTGGAGAACCAGCCCAAATGGCTGGGCAGTGACTCAGCCCTCAGCAGTGTTTCACAGGGCACTCTGGGAGCACACAGAAGTATTTTAAGAGGGAGGACACTTTGTGTTCTCAGTGCCAGACACAGAACCAGTGTATGGCAGGCAGTTCCCAAGTGCTTACTCTCAGGCTACATCTAACCTGGCTGAACACCAAGGCCCTTTGCTGGCAAAGGAACAAGTCTCTTCCAAAAACCTACTCTAATTACGGCTGCTCTCAGGGCCCTTATAAACATCAAGTCCCACTTCCCAGCTCTTGTGTTTCCTTTTCCTTCAGCAACAGGATTTTTAAAAGAAAGATCGTTTTCTGGGTCAGAAGACTCTAAGAGTCTGCATATTAGAACAGTTTGATAGGAAAGTCATAATACTTGTAATTCCCTGAGATCTTTTATCTTGCGCATCTCAGACGGACTCCAATGGTATCACTTGGCAAGGAGCCAAAAGAGCTCTAAACCAGCATGATAAGATCAGTGCTGAGTGGAGGAAATGCCAACAAAAATCTCCCACTTTTCCCTGGATTTTCACTCAAACAAATGAGTTTGTCACTCTAGTTCCCCACTCAACAAAGTCGCAGTGCCTGAAGATTGGCCCCATCAGCAACAATTCATAAAAGTGCAGTGTATTTTCTCTGACTCACTCTCCCACCCCACTGCTTGTCTAGCAGGCCTCAACTCCTTGGTGGAACAATAGATTATGGCACAGCTTTCTAGGCAGCTGTCTGCATCACGTGCTGGAACTCACGATGGGAAGAATTCAAAATTCAAACTATTGCACCACTCACAGAAGATGCCTTAAAAGGAGACCCACAGAAAGCAAAAACTGCCAGAAGACCAAGCACCAGATCCAGAGAACTGTTTAGGCACTGAATTTCCACGGATGTCAATGGGAGTTAGGTGCTTGAATACCTCTTCTCAGCATCATGCTGTTAGTAAAGCAAACTGTAAGGCTGGATTTTCCAGTCATTCTACAATTCTTACAAACTCTTCTTCACCTCTTTTGAGGGGCAAGTCCCTCAAAGGAATGTCTAGGAGAGTGATCACTCATGTGTCTTTCCTGAAAGTAACCATCCAGTTCTCAAAGGAAACAGGCTGGACCTGATAAATGCATGAAAATAAAAAATGAAACACCATCTTTTATGACATTGTTCAGGGGTCACTGCTTGGCCTCCTAGGAACCATTTAACCCCATGAATCTCTGAAGCAGGAGCCTGTCTCTACTTACAGCCTACAGAATGGCAAAGAAGCATCCGACAGGTATTGCATTGTAGAAGAATACTGAGAGACATAAGCTTCTCCTTAAAACTAATAGATTGATTCAATTAACATACAGGCACTACTGAATTTCACTGGTTCTTAAAAACAACATAAAACAAAAACCCCAAGCAAATCCAAAAAAACACATTGACCAAAAAACTGGCAGGGTTCTGCAACTGAAAATCAATAAAGAAACTGAACTTAGCACCAAAGGGCGATCACTTGCCTCATTCAGAAATATAAATCAAAGATACCACCCAAAGGAAAGGGGAAGGGAAAAAAGGCCCTTGTGATGACAGTTCAGATTGAAATTAATTTGCCCACTTGCAGAAATTCAGAAAGTATTTGCTCTTGATTTTTCATCTCCACCACATGGCAGCTGCTTTCTCCCAGGGCACACACTCCCACTGCTGTGGGCTGTAGGAGCAGGACAGCCAGCCCTGGGAATAGACACGTCCCGTGGTGGCACAGCAGGAACAGGCACAGCAGCCACCCCACGGGGTGTGCAGAGCTGTAGGTACACACAGACAGACAGACCTGTGTCTGGGCCAGGGACTGACAGAGGGGAAGGTGTCACAAATATAAATCTCAGGCCAGGGAGCCAAAGAGCTCAGCTGTATTTTAGTCACATGGGTATCTCTGAGTTTCCCTTGGCTGCCTGGATCAACTGTAGCCCAAAGTTGTAAAACCTGCCCACAGCTGCTCTGCTCACCCCCAACCTGATGTTTCACACTGTGACTTTATGCAGGCTTGTTCGGATCTAACAAGGTCCTTATTTTTCTACAATGCAGGAAATAAGGAAACCAGCCATCAATTATTAGAAGCGCAGCAGATCTGAGCCGCGTGGCTGTAAAACAGATTTTTCTTTAATGAAACTGAGCTGGCATTTGCCAGAAATAACAAGTGCCCAAGACCAAAATGTAAATCAAAACTAAAGGAGAGTTTTCAAAACTTTGAATCATTGGTAGCAACAGACAAGCTCAGAAGGAGGTTGGTATGATTTTGGAATGTCTTAAAAATGTGTGACTAATATGACTTCTAAGGACATTATTTGTGAGTTAGTATTTCTGTCTCCCCACAGAAAGAAAACATCATGACCAGAGAGGGCCAAAACGTTTGCTGTAATAACTGTGTTAGTATGTCACTGCTGCTGGGCTAGAAAGGAGGCTGAGCCTTTGTTTTCATTGCAGAAAACAAAGAAAGGGAAGACATTAATGCTGAAAATTGCCAGTGCCTGGCAAGAGACTATCACAACCGTTATCCTTTCCCCAAGTGTCCAAGTTTTAAACCCAGCACTTGGTTTTAGTTGGTCTCAGCCCAGGCCCTGGGAGACAGCAGGTTCCATCACACATCTCTGAACAGACTTGTCTAGTCCAGAAGGAGTGGCACTGTTTGCTGAAGGGAGAGACATAACAAGAGGAAAGAAAGGGTGGGTTTGGAGGAAATATTAGCTGCTAGTGATTCCCTTGCTGTAACTACTGTCCAAACTGGGTGACTGTGGCTGTAGCAGTGCTCCTCCTTCCCTGTCTGTCTAATCTTTGTAACAAAACCCAGAATGAGGGCACAAATTTGGCCTCATCTGGATGCCAGGCCCACGGACTGCGATGCAGAGGGCACACGAAGGAACTGCAGCACCAGGTTCTGGAATCCAGTCTTGTACAGATTGCAGGTGGAAGCCCCTGTCCATCTGGTGACTCTGCCACTGAATGCAATTGTCTGTGGTTGAAATTAATAATTTCTTCCGTAGGAACATTCAGCCTTTCCAAATACCAGATGGTTTATCCTTCACTAAACTTGCCAGGTTTAATTACCCTAGCAGTCAAAAACCCTTCCCTCTTGTTTTATCCTTCTCAGTTTCCAGCCATGAGATACCATTCTGCAGTCAAAAGAGCCCTCAAGTATCACTTATTTTATCCTCCACTGCATCTCTGGAACAGACCAGATTCCCTGAAATCTTCCATTATTCCACAGGTACCACACATAGGTCGGCATCTTCCAGTTCTTCTCCAAATCCTTTGATTTTTCAAAGCTATTTAAGGAAGTCTGAGCATTAATCTATCTTCCTGCAACCAGAGTGATAATTTACAGAAGAAATACATCCCTTCCCCAAGCTTTTTAATAATTTATCGTATCACCTCATACCCTATTAAAAGTGTTATTTTCTCATTCCAGTTGGATGTGACATGCCAATCCTTTTCAGTGTCACTACTTTCCAGAACATAACAGCCTCCCACCTATAAAAACAGTTTATAGGACAATCCTTCATGCCAAGGTACTGCCTCATATGCATGGCACAAGAAAATACCTGTTGTCCAGTTCCTGATGACTGCTCAAGAAATCCATGTCAAATGCCAGTCACTTCCTGATTTTTATTAAATAAAAATATTCCATTAAACTGAAGGAACAAACTTTACTGGTAGTAGCTTTCTATATTGTGTTAGGATTTCAGCAGAAACTATTCAATAATAAATACTGGGAACAAAACTCACTTTCAGAGCTGTACACAAAACATTGTATAGGTACAAAATATTTATACCTGGTGTGCATCTCAATTTCTATAGATAAGTCAGCTTCTATTCCTTTCAAAAGGCAACAGTATTGTTTTCTACATCACTGTTTTTCTGCCATCAACATTGAATGTGACAATTCAAAATGTATCCAAGAAGTTAAGTCTTATCTACCAACACATTTACCTCTGTCAGCCTCACTTTCAGGCTTGCCATAAAACAAGAACTAGTTTGGTGAACTTTTTAAAAGAAGAGCAGATTCCTTCAGGTCCTCTGTTTAATGCCAATTTCTGCCACAATCCATCCCCAGATATAAACAGTCTAAACTCCACCTGGGCCATAAGGATGTAGATACAACCAACAACTGAAGGCCAATAGTGCTGCAGGCCTTCAGTTAAATTTTGTATTTGGAAAACAGGATGCACTGCAAATGAATAATAATTCAATGTGAGCCTAATTCAGTATCAATAAGGCTATTTCCTTCTTCAGAACAATGGCTGGCATTTTCTATCCCCAACAGGCAACCATTTGTTAGCAATGGCATGTCCCCAGAATGCCACAGAACATTTCACAACTGCTTTGCACATAAAATCAATCATTTTCCATGCCCGGCTGTCCCACCACTGGCTCTCCCAACTGGTGCTCTCTGAGCCCTTCACTCAATCTGGTTTTTATTCTATGCCTTCTCAGTGTTTTCTTGACAAACAAATGAGTGGCCAGAAAGACCAAGGTTAGACAAGGAGGGATTTGAACTTTGTTCAGCAAGTCAAAGAGGATAGAAGCCTGGACTATGACAGCCTGAGAGACCTCTTCTAACTCTCTAGTGCCTGAGTGGTTGAGTGTGGGAATTAAAAATGTCACAGGAAAGACAGCTGGGCCACAAGAATTACATTCCACAGTAGGATTTCCATCCAGCCTGTCTTTAAAAACTCCAGTAATAAACAACTCATGCCATCCTTGGGCACTGCATGTCAGAAAATTAGTACAGCCTAGAATATCTTTCCTAGTGTCAAGCCCACATAGTCCCCGTGGAAGGATAAGCCAATCTAGAAGACACAGAAGGTGCTGAAGATCAGGTTCATTTCACAAAACCAAGAGAGTTTCAGTTACCAACAAAGAAAACCTACAGCCACACTCAGCTCAGAAAGGATGCAACAGGAGATTTCCTTCTGGACCAGCAGAACAACACCAGTGCCTCTGACAGATGTGTGGGCACCGTAAACACAGACAAAAATGTAAACTCTGATCTACAAATCACTCAAGTTTAGAAGCTCCTTCCCATATATAACATATTCTGAATCAGGGTTGCTCACCAAACTAGCAAATGCCACAGCCTTCACACTGGAACCTGTATCAAATCTCCCAGGCTGTTTTCTCTAGTGGTAGTTAGTGCCATAATTCATTTTTATCTAAATGCTAGCTGGCTATGAGGCTATTTTCCACCGCGTTTTTTCTCAAGTCTCTTACTATCTAGATCCAAAACTACCTCCTTGTCTCTTCAGAGTGACTGCTTGCTGCCCAGAGATCTACCCCATGCATAAAACTTCTTTATCACCTCCAATGATTACTGTTCTTAATTTTCAAGTTTTCCAGCAACTTCTCCAACAGCTAATAAAAAAAAATCTATTGTTGCCATTAACACTAGCCCTTAGCAAGGAAAGTTCCCCAAGCAGGTTAGTCTCATTTTGAGAAATTCAGCCTGGGTACCACTGGGGCTGCAAGTCTCTGTAACACCCCCATTTTTTTCACTCTGACTTGTCAAATAAACTGCATTTGTAGCCAATGCTATCGTACATTTCGGCTCAAAACCCTGCTGAGGATTAATCATCCCAGTGGTTTGCTCTCACCTTCTAGGTTTGGTCCCTTTATGTCAGCTTTCTCTGACTACTCATTCAGAACATATCCACTTGTAAAAGTATCTAAGGAACTGGCAAATGTCAAAGCAACAGGTATAAAAGTGCATTTGGACAAAGCAGTTTGAGTACTTATGCCAGCAATCTTTGCCTAATAGCTTCTGACAGGATGCAGTATAAGAGAAAGGAGACCTCATATGAATAATGATTCCAATAAAAGCCAGTCAAATCACCCTGACAGATTTTGAGTATTTACACATTCACCAGACAAAAAGCTATTTACACCAGTTGCCATGCTTCCACTCATTTAGCCCACAATTCAAGTAAGTTACAACCCTTTATATAGATCTATTTAAAAATAAACTAACAGCACAGTGGCACAGTAAGGAGGCCAAGAGAGTAGAAAAAAAAAGGTCACTAAGACTCAAGAGCAGGGAAAGAGCAACTGGGCTCTAGTGGTAAATATCCCTTAAATTTCCTGCATATCCATCCAAATCAGAGAGATGCTGAAATGCATGGGGATCCTTGTTCTGAAAGGAGAACCAGCCACACATTGTCTGTAGCTTATCCCCACAAAACTATGACAAGTCAGCAAATCTCAAATAGCTCAAGAACTCAAAGAAAAGGAATAAAAGCCGATTTGTGGCAAGTTGGCAGGAAGAAAAATAAGAAGCAAACTGTTCAGATTACAAGTGTGAGATGTCTTTTTCTTTTGCCAAAGTGAGTCCATACTTAGAGGACAGATTTTTATGCATAAGCCCTTCAGAGCTCGAGTCTGCCTCCTTTTTATCCACTCTTGGATTTAAAATGGCATCACTTCAGATTAGCACCAGAGTTAGGGACAGTGGGATCAGGCCAGTTCAGTTCCAGTTGAACATAAACCAGCTCTGATAACTTCATGGAAACTGAACATTACAACAATCAGATATCAAGAAAGAAGGAATTTCCTTTTTCTTGTTCAAGTCCTGGAGACAGTCTCAGCTGTGTGCGAAATCTGTTCTGCCAGAATGACGAGGATCTTGGGAACCTTGCAGTAGCCACCTGCACCTCAAAAAGCCCAGGGACACACAGTCCATCAGGTGATTTCTGCCTCAAGAACAACACACCCAAAGAGACTTTGTCATCTGCTGGGAGGCAAGAGCAACCCAGAAAACTGGGGGGGGGTGGGGGACAGAAATTTTCCTCCAAACAGGTACTTTATTCCTGGCCATGTCCAACACAGCTCCCTTCATGCAGCCTCCTTTCCCTCAACTCAGCACACCAAGCACTAAAATAAATGGGAGATTTTGTTCCTCTGCAACAATTCTGCAACTGGCAGCACAATCCAGGTGCCAAGCAGCAAGAAGCCCAACTCAAATGTTCCATTAAAAACCCTACTCTCCCAAAGATAACAAAGATGGATTTTACACTTTTCAGCACTCATGCTCACGGAGAGTCACCAATAAGGGCAAACACCACGACTTCCATGTAGCCAGGAGAGCAACCCAGCCCATGCACACTCTGTGGCTGCAGCCACACTCGAGCCAGCACCACCCCGGGCTGATACAGCCACAAACTGCAATGCCACGTCCTGCACCACCACCAGATCAGACCCCAAACAGAGCACAGCCACCATCCCAACACTGCACCTGAACCAACAAACTCTGTCTCTCAGCACAGAAGAACTAGGCTGGCCCTGAGAGTTTGCCCAAACAACTGCCAAAGCTGGCTTGTCCTTCTCTCCACCATACTCTGCTCTGCTCTCACTGTAGAGATACCACGACCAGTACACAGCTTTACCCCAAAATGATAAAAACAGTACAGTCTAGAACAGAGCTCAAGCACCTTTGTTCTGTTCATCCAAAATATATACTTGGCCATGTTGGCTGCTGGCACAATCCTCCCCCACTTTTGCCTGTTTCACATACAATGGCTGATCACAGCTTTATACCCACACATGGTCTTGAAAAAGAGAAACTGAAGGTGAATGTGCTGTGCTAACTGACCTTGGCATCTGAGCTACTGGGCTACAAGTGCTTGCACACTTTTTTCTCCAGGAGAGAATTTAACACTTGGATCTTCTCTTCTGTGTCTCAATAGAGCATGGAAGGAATTTTCAAAAATATTCAATACTGGCCTCCTCCTGAAGTCAACTCCCTGCAATTTCAGCAGGAACAGCAGGGCAAAGCAAGAGTTATGAAACCTTATGTTAATCCCTTTCTGGGATTTTCCCAGAAAATACTGGGTAATAACCCAAAAATTTCCTATTTTATCTGTTCTCACTTTAACTCTCCCCTCTCTGTCCAGCATGTATGAGGGGTGGGAGGTAGGCAGGACCTACCTAAGGAACATAACTTTGAACATAACACACTTTTTTAGAGTGAAGTGAGTCCTTCTGGACACAAATTGCTGCTCTCCTTGAGAACCATTCCTGTCTTATTTAGTCTTCTCCCTTCAGTCACTACAGAGATGTTCCATCAAAGAGCACAACTTGCAGTCATCAGGACTGATCACTGCCTCTCCGTGAAGGATTTAGGTTAAATCAAAGCCAGCTGCTTCAGAGAGGGGCAGGCAGCTGAGAAGTTAAACAAAATAATAATAAAAAATGCAATCTAGAACCTACATAGATAGGAAATCTACTCTTGTGGTTCAAATAAATAACTCTAAGGTATTTAAGCCTCATGCACAGAAAACAATTTTGTAACTTTTTAAATCATCCTCTGCATTGTTGTTCTGCCCTAATAACTCTGAAATGTGCTACTCATCTCTCCCAGTTAAATATCCTGTTTCACAAGCCCACTCCTAGATATCTGAAACTGCTCAGCATTTCTATCTAGCTTTAGGCATCTAGCATTCCAAAGAATTAATATTTAAACTTATTATAAAGGAATGGGGATTGCGTTAAGCATGTAGTATTTAGCAAAACATTCATGCCAATAAACTGCTGTGTTGTTTGTCTGAAGCACATTTATCATCCTTTAAACTCAGAAGAAAGATTATGCTCCAAAACTGACACATGTATCTATTTTCCTTTTAATACAACCAAAACTTAGATAGGATTAGAGAGTGGAAGCTATCAAATTTCAATTTTAACAATATGCTTAGAATTATATTATCTTTCTTTGCCTTGGGGATTGTTGACTTCAGTATTTAAGTGACTTAACCATAGCAAATTGTGAAAAAGCAGTGAATCACAGCACTTATTTTAAATAATCCTAGACCCTCTACCCCTTCTAGGGAAGAGCCTCATGTTAACTTTTTTATACATATTACTGCTCTTATAGCTCTTGATTATAGATAAAAGAGTAAAGAAACTCTAACCTGTTGCAAGACATCACTAATTGGTATTTCTCCTCTTATATTAGCCTTTGATTTACACTTCTCATACGTTCTCCCAAGCCAGCGCATGTAATTTATTTACAACACTGCAAGGCAGGCAAAATACATCATCTACTGTTATACAACCTTCTACAAGGTATTAAAATACCAGGCCCCTGGAGACACACTTCATATAGTGCAGCAAGTTCCAAAATAAACCAAACCACTAACCCCCTAAGCATTTAAAACAACAATGGACATCTGTATTAAAAAGTTCGTTTTTTACTGTATTTGATGATGTCGCCTAAGTGTCATTTTTCCCTCTGGCTAATATGCAAACAACATGTAAGAATGAATTTGCTTTCTCCTCGTTGTAAAACAAATATAACTCCATAGCTCTCACAAAGTCCTCTTATCACACACATAAATGCCAGAATTAAGTGTAGTTTATGATGTTTTCCATTCATTTAACCCTTAGAATAAATGTGGTGCCATAAATTCAATCACAGTGCTCCTTACCAATCCATTTGGTGAGATAATCACATATACATTCAAACATAGCAATGGAGAAGTCAAATATAATTATTAAAGCAAAACGGTTGCTTCAAATAAAAAGATCTTAAGCACTTTGAGTTGATTGAGATCAATCCAGTAATGCTCAAAACCTTACAATAACCTAAAATACAGAATTTGGATCTATTTGCTACTGCTGCTCTGGCAATGTCTCATCTGTTTTACGAGCAGTCCTCTATCTACAAATAATCATTAACAATCATTTCATACAGTCAAGCTAATGACTGTAATAAAAAAAAAGAAAAGAAGTCCTTGTTCCAGGTAACCAGTGAAGCACAGATTCTCAGAACAGAAAGTTCAGGTTCCAACCGAGATTTCACATACAGGGCGCCAGAAGCGTACCAGGAGGGGAAGGAATAAGGGGAACTCTTTGCCTCCATTCTTCAAAGCCTGTGCGGAAAGGTAGCGCCGAAGGTTATCTGGACGGAGGGCCCGGCCCTGGCTCTTCTTTACACGCCCCATTTGCGGGCAATCAGACGGCCGGAGTGGCTTTAACTGGCCCTGCTGTGCCATGGAACGCTCGCTGCTCCCGGCAGGAGATAGCAGCCCTGCCGTATCCCCAAACACACACTTCTGCTATTGTCTGCACACTGGTGGCACAGCCCGTGAGCACTGCCCTTGCTCTGGAAGCCTGTATTCCGAGCTCCAGCAATGTGCTGGGAAACAACCGTGGGTGGCTGAGGGAAGAAAAGAGCAAACAAACGCCAGTCTATTAAAAGCCGTTTCAGGCACTGTGAAATGATTACTAGATTGCACGCCTGGCTCAAGCTTGTTGACATACAATGATAGAAATCTGGAGTGCAAAATGGAGTGGTTTACATCTACTTTCCCTCTCCAATTACCCTGCCATCAACATCTTCAGCAGTTCTAAAATCACTAAAAAGCAGGATTTCTAGAATAATGGTAATTATGGTACTGAGCATGGAAATTATATTCCCAGTACTACGGATTTCTCTCATAGTCCATACATTATTCCACTTCCTAGCTTACAGATGGATTTAATAGAAGCTTGCTATTTGTTCTACAAGCTTTTCCCTGTACACAGGAAAAAGAACTTCTGTAATATTAGGGTTGAAATACTGACCCAGCTAAAGTTAGTGGCAAGACTCCTACTGATATTAATAATTCAGGGTAAAATTTTGTCCTTATTCAACAAAAAAATCAAAGCAGCACAGTCTCCTAGAAGACATTCACTTTAAATTTAGCAGTTTCTGTAAAAAGAATCTTGAAGCCCTCCCAGAATATAATCTCAAATATACTAAAGATCCTCAGCATACACTTAACAGTTTATGTGTACACAGGGTTGAACTCCTAAGATACAAATAAAGTATTCAGTTATATCTAAATGATAATTTAGAATGCTCTGTGTCCAAAAATTTGTTGTTGATGAGACTGCTCTCAGGGACATACTTAATGTACATACTTAACCACTTGCAAGATGTAAACTTTAATTTTTTTTCTTAGTATAAAAGAAGAAAGGATATTTTTCTTCTCACTCCACTTAGGCCAGTATATAATAACCTCCATTATTGTAACATTTTAAAGACAGAACAAGTGATTTCTTATTTTTAACTTCTATTCCTTCAAACAAAACTGAAATCAAATTTTAAAATTTCGTCCAATTATTAGACTTATTTCCTTGTTGAGAGCAATCTGACATTATCTGTTATTCCATATAATTCTACACAATATCGAAATAGATACATTTATTCTCTTCAGCTTTTCCAGTAGCTGCAGTTTTTTTCATGAAGCAGAAAAGAGGTCTGGTTTGCTTTTACAAGTACTGAATGCCTTTATAGGACTGGTTGATCATTAGATCTCCTGGTTTGCATTTGCTAAATATTCTCTGCTAACGATTCCTAAATTACAATGGATTTAATGATTAGATACAATTAAACCTCTTTTAAATTAAATCCATGAAAGTCCCATCTTCAAGTCAGTGACTGGTTTTGCAACACAAATCATTAGAACTTCCTTCAGCAGCAAGTAACTGAAAGTTATTTGCCTATTCAAGACAAGAAAGCATTATAGGCAGTTTAAGGGAGGAGAGGACAGTCACAATTTATTCCAAATGAATTTATGAACACATTCTCCAATTTGCAGTTTCTTCTCCTTTCTCGCCTTAGAAAACAAAATTAGGAGAGAAAAAAAAAACAAACATGAAATAAAAATATAGCTCTGTAACTGCTCTGTTCTGTTCAGACCAACCTTTCAATTCCTTTTTGTAGCACTGTTCAAATGCAGCAAGGGAACTAGAGTGAAAATAAGAAATAATTATTACTACAGCCCTACATAAAACTGAGAGTTTAGGGATGACCATACCAGTGAACCTGTCCCTGTCTCCTTATCAGCTCATATCCTATTTATCAGCTCTAGGCAGTCACACTTGCTCCAGTGGGATAATGCAGGCACACACAGATAAGGTGTAAGAAAGAAAATGACAAGATCAGGCCCAAGACCAGCCAATTCACCTGGTAAGTCATACAAGCAAAGTAGGTGCTCTTGCCTAAGATCCCAACAGCATAAGCTGTTACTTTCACAAGGACAGTCCTGATAACCAGGGAAATAGTCACAGGGGGATTAAATGGCAAGATTTACCTCTCCTTCTCAACAGTAGAAGGAAATTAATACATTTCAATACATTGGTTGTATGTTTGCTGAAAGCAGCTACAGTTAACAACAAACAAAAAAAAAAAATCCAAGCCGTTTTCTCCTTGTCTGAATAAAACACACTCTCAACAAGGAAACATCCAACTACTGCAACCTGACCAGCTTATTGTTTTGCCCACTGTAAGTTAATATCTGAAGTGCTTGCTGCAAAGGTCCAGGCCATTTGGATGATTTCCCAGTGGCACAGCTAACAGGATAAATCTCGTCATTTCTACTGAGTCATGAATTAGGTACACTGAACAAAACTGGAAAAGAATGAAAAGGAGAAGTGTTTCCTGGTAACAACCATAATCAATGTCATTTGGAAACTGAGATATTTGGCATCTTTATAGATTACTCTTTTGTCACCACTAAAGCCTTCCCAAAAGCTTCTTCCCTGTAGAGAGTAAATATTTTTGCACCGTGTTACTTTTAAAACTGTAATACCATAGTATGAATTCAGCAACACAGAACCAAACCCAGAATCCCAGGAAAACACTGTAAAATGGACTTCATACCTTATGGTATAGTTATCCTATGCCAAATGCCTCTAAAAAGCAGTGTCTGTATGCAAATACTCTGCCTGGTGACATACAGGGAAATCAATGACCAAGAAAAGCCTGGTGCCTATCACAGCCAGCCACTTCAGAAGGGGCTGGCTGGGTGAGAACTGAGCATTATAATAAACAGCTCCCAAACAGAACAGAACACGAAGCACAACTCCAAAATACTGGTATTTTCAGCAAACAACCAACAGCTCCATCCTGAAAAGTTTAGACCCAAATGATCTGATTCCCAGAAATAATCCTCACCACAACCCCTCAAGTTTTTGTTTGGCTGTTCAGAAAGTCCAAAAGACTTGCTCAGGCACGGAAGCATTTTGCAGGATCATAACTTAAACACTGTGAAGCAGCAGAGTAACACCACAGAGACATTACAACAGCAGGACACTTCTTCCCCATTGTGATTACTTCAAAGCTGCCCTTTTTATTAGTAGAGCAGTGTATCATTTTGATTCATTCTTTTTGGGAAAAAAAAAATTAAGAAGTAAGACTTGTTTAGGAAAAAAAAAAGCTTACAGGCAACTATAAAAATTGGTTTTGCTCTTGTTAGAGAGCGTCTTTTACACTCCCCACTTGCAGCTTTCAACTGTGGATAAACCAAAACCAGGAGGCACATTCTGTAATCTAACCCAGACTGCAGAGGGAATTACTGGGTACATGGCACTCTGGGGCTGGGGAACAGGAGACACACGGCACGACGGTCTGAAATCAAGCTGTCAGCAGTTTCCTTCCCAGAGCTTTTCACTGGGTAAATCTGAGTATTTCCCTCATTTCCACTTCTTAGCTTTATCTTGGTATATCACATCCACATGCAGTTATCCCAGTCCTTTATCTTCCTGAGAGAACCAGGGCTGGTGGGAGATGGTTTGTACTGCTCCTTTAAAGAGCAGCAGCTCTCCTGTCTGGAGCACAGCCCGCTTTAGACACACTCTGATTTTTGAGTTGGAGCACAATGAGCACTCCAAAATGCCCCAGTGGACATTAAAGCACTTGCTGACACTGTCCAGGTCAGAAGGAGCAGCACATCCCAAACATTTTAAATCAGACTCAGAATTTTACTTTTAATTTTACTTTCCCTAACTCCTCCTGAAAACGTGTTCTTGGGGAGGGGGGGAGGCAAAACCAAACCAAACAAAAAACCCCAACAAACAAACAAACAACAGGAAGCCACCCAAAACACTCAGTGTTGCCATCTTTGGAAAAATCCAACATTATCCATCAAATCCTCTTGCTCAGTGAAATGAGCCCTATCCTGCCCATGGACACCTCCTACTTACTCCCATGACTCAAGTCACCCATACACTGAAGCAACCACAAGGTAACACCCTGGACAGAAAACACACTAAAAAAAGAGCAACAAAATGTAAAACACGGTTTTTTCCGCCAGTGGTGAAAATGGGAAATTGATCAGTGAGGAAAGATGAATTAGGAACCTTCTCCCATGTCCACCTACATCTACTGTAAAAGTCCCAAGTGAATGCAAAATTAAATTCTTCCTCTTTCCCTCACTACACCCCTGCCCTCTGCAACAGCAAGAGGGACATGCATGAAAAGAGGGCTAAACAGCTCAAAGGAAAGAAGATTTTAGAAGTGTTTCAGTAATCTGCCTGGACAGGGCAATGCAAGGGCAGGATTTTAAGCTAGTGTGAGCCCTGTCAAGTGGCACCAACCTCACCCATGGGACCACAAGGGACTAGAACACCCCCGAGTCCCTTAAACAGGCAGCAGCTGCAGCAGCACAGAGGTATAAGAGCTCTCCCCTTACACACAGGGAATCCTCCTGCTCCCCCCTCCAAACAGGAGTCTGTGTAACAGACCTTCATTTCATTCCTGCCAAACATTAACAACCTTTTTTTTTTTTAATCAGGAGAGAAGAATTGCAGCATTACCAAACAGAAAAATAAAAAAGGTAATTTATAACCTGCTGCTCCACTCTGTCTGTATTCAGTGGTGATGAACAAACACATCCTAGAGTCTGCAGGACAGACCCAGCACAGATCGAGGTGTTCATTAACATAACTTCATGGCAATGAAAGGTGCCATCACCCTAGGTAACAAGCTCACAAAAGAAAAAGTCACTAGTCCAAGGGCATGTAGCCTACTTTTAATTTTCAGAAGAATGGACAGAACTGGAAAAAATCCCAGTGAGAACAGCCTTACACTAACAAGAAAACCGAACACACATATCTAAAATAGGGAATGGGCTGATAAAAAAAGAAAAAAGATAATTATCTTTTAACATTACAGAAAGCACTGTCATAATGTTAATAACCTTAGGTGTACATACACGTCTGCAAGTGACTTTGTAGCATGAAAAAAATGCTCCAATTCCCTCTGAGCCCATACAGTGATACCTTTAAAGGATTATTTTAAAACTGAATTTTGATTAACAAATTTCAGCTGAGTTAACTGAACTTTTAGCTGAAAAGTGTAATTAACAGATTTTTAGCAGGCAACTCCTAACCCTACTTCAGTGCCAGTTCTTTAACGATGGACAGCTGAAAATCAGGCATTTGTTAACTAGCAGAATTTGACTTTTCGGGCACCAGGAGCTCCCAAGTCTGAGGATTCACCGCCTGACTCCAGCATGTGTAACACCTCCTTGAAATGCAAACTATAAAATCCAAGCAACCGTGGTGAAACTGCTGAGTAAGAACCAGGCATTTATTGTCAGCCAGGCACACTCACAAACAAACACCCCGCACGCAGGACAGACCAGCCCAGTCTTCAGCACCAACCCCAAAACAACCACCTCTGAGACGTGGCCGCAGGAGCAGCACCCGCTCGGAACAACTAAAGAAGATGCTGGTCTCGAGATTTTTTAAATACTATTGAACGTTGCTTCACACTGGCAAAGCATAGTCTGGTTTGTCCTGTCCCTCCAAGGTGCTCAGGGAAAAAAAAACAAAACAGAAAAACAAAAAACAAACAAACAAACAAAGTTTTAAAGCTTGAAGTTAAACAAACAAGTCAGAAAACACACTGGAGACCGAAAAGGAAGGAGGAGGAGGAAAAAAAGCTTGTTACGTTACGTTTTTATTTGTTTGGTGAATAGGTTTTTGAGTGATGATAGTATTAATTTAATGCATTTTCAAACTCACCCTTCACGCTTTGATGTTTCTGCTGCTGGAAATAATCTTTCGAGCCTCTAGAGCATCGCAGCTCCTGCGCCCTGGGCAGAATCGGAATCCTCTCGAATATGCTGGGTCGTTTGGGGATGAAATCGAGCAGAGGTGCTGACATTTCAGGGGGGCTCTGCTGAGGCTCCGCGTGGTCACTGCCGTTGCTGACAGATACTTTAAAGGACATCTGAGGATTCAAGTGAGCTTTACCAGCGCCGGCACGAGTCACCCGCGGCAGATCCTTCGGAGGCGCTCCCGGGCATTTGTCGGTCACCTCGACGCGGGCGCTGCCTTTCTGACCCGCGGCGAGCTCGCAGTGCATGTCCGCTTGCCGGGGCCCTCGGCGCTCTCCTGCACCGAGCGGCACACGGGCTGTCAGCGCGGGCGGCCGCCCGGATCCGCCGCCTCAGCCCCCGCCTCAGTCCCGCCGCCTCCCGCCTCAGCCCCGCGCCGACAACGGCCGACAACCGCCGCGCGTGAGGCGGNGTGAGGGACGGGACGGCCGGTGCCGCGCGTCGGCTTCGCTCCCTCTCTAGGCAACACTGCCAGGCTGCTCTTGGCCGCTCCCGGGAAGGCGAGCGCGGCCGGGAGGGGCGAGGAGGGGGCCCGGCGCACGGGCGGGTTGTTTGGAGGCCGGTGCCTTTCAGCTGAGGCATCCGAACAGCGGCCGCCCCGGCAACCACGGACGCGGTGGAAAAGCGGGTTCGCCACCGCCGGGCTCGCCGCGGCCCCCGAGTCACCGGTCCCCTAGGGAGGGAGGGGACAGAGCCCGGCCGGGCGCGGTGACAGCCGCGCCCCCGCGCTCCTACCTNCAGCGGGGTACGGCCGTGAGCCCGGCCCGGCTGCGCATCATGGAGCGCGGCAGGGGGATCCCGGGTACCCCGTGTTTACGGGGCCAGTGGGAGAGGGTCAGCCTAGGAATAGGTGCGCCCCGGGTCCGCACCTTCCCGGTGCCCGCCCGGTGGGGAATGTCCCTGCAGCTGCCCACTTGCCTCCCGAGGAGTCCGTGATTTTCCCTCCCGCGGCCCCGCTGCCATGGCCTGGACCCTTTGCCTTTGCCCGCGGTCGTTGGGGATCCTTGTGCCTGTCCCCAGGCAATCTGCTTAGGCGTGCGGCTGCCCCGGCACTACACATCCGCAAGCCAACCCGCCGCTGAACAGCTGGCAGTGCCCTATAAACAACGTGTGTGCGAAAGCCACAGCCACTGCAGCATGTCACAGAGGAGCAGCAGGAGAGAGCAAAGCCTTGCCAAGGACAGGGGCTGGGAAGCAGGAGATGTGTTGGAGGTGGGTACAACCTGGCCAAGACATCTCTCTGGTGATGCAGTTCNCGCGCCCCCGCGCTCCTACCTGGGAGGGGCCGCCCGGGGGGACGCGCTGCCCGCCGGCTCCCGCCGCCGCGCCGGGCGCACGGGCTCAGCCCCACTCCCCCGCCGCAGGTGGGGTGATGCAGTTACAGCTGCATTCAGTGCTTCATTCTGTGGACATGCATGCTTCCCTGCCTGCCCTACAGGTGCAGGAGCTGGCCCATACGCGCAGAGACAATTAAGTTAGCTGAGAGCAAGCACCACAGCACAGTGACATTTGCACTGGCTCCTCCTGGGCCAGCTTGGGTCTGGAAGCAATCTAGTTGGGTTTATTAGCTTGGGCCTGGTTCCAAGCAAATGCAGGCTGAGCCACGATGTGCAGCTTTGTACCAGAGAGCTGTACCAGCCCACACTTTTCTGGCTCAGGGGTGTCTGCACCCTCCTGCCCTACATGCTGCTGTCAGCACAGGTGCGGCACAGCAGGTCTGTAACACACCAGGACAGCTCCAAAATAGGAGAGACTTGAAGTCAGCCCTGATTTACATGGGTGTAAATCAAACAGACATCTGGCTGGAAATCCTGCTTGTTCACAGTAAACCTAAAGGAGAGGGTTGGGAGATTTAGCACGAAGAGGAGGGACAGCTACTGAACTGGCGTCTTGCTACACCCCTCCTGAGGAGCGTCCCGCAGTGAGACAAGAGATCTTCATCTTCTTGTAGCACAGATGCTGCACAGAATGCCTCACTTGCAGATTTATCCAACCCTTAACAGCATCTGCCACGCTGCAGTGTACAGAGTACAGGAACGGTCAGGACAGCAGGGCACGACTTTTTCTTGGCAAATGCTATGAATATTGTGGATTTAGTGGGAGGGAAGCAACTCTCAATAAAAGATACAAGATCTTGAGATAGAACAAGTGGTTCTGGGAGAAGCAGTACTAATGACTCTCATTTGCAGTGCCTCTCCTCATTCCTGCCTAGCGTAGATGACCTAAGGTCTACCAAGCAAGGAACGTGCCAGCCTTTCCCCTCAATGATGACAGTAATAGGTCTTTTTCTTCTGTAAGACCATGTCTTAAATTGGCAGAAGTTAATAGCTGTCTGTCAAAGGCAGCTCTGAATATCTTAGTGAGAACAAGAAGCTATGCAAAGGGAGAAAATCCTCACCTTACTTCTGTGGGAAACAAAACTGAGTATCAACTAGCTGGCACAAATACTGAATTGGGATGGTAATATCCTAGGGATTTATGAAAACAAAGTAAAAATGTTCAGTTTACACTATCACACCACCTCTTAGTGCTCTGCTAACCTATGCCCCCAGCCCCCAGCCCCATCCGTCCATGGGGCCCTCAGGACCAAGCTGTTCTTCTTTGATTTGGAAATGCTAAAGGCACCTGGCAGTACTGCCACAAGCAGTAATTATTTAAGACAGAAATATACCGTGGCGACGGCCTAAACCTCAGCTGACATGAAGAGGCAGTAAAATTTACTGAGGGAGATATTATTCCAGAACACAGTGTAACCAGAGAAATCCCACTGCTTCCAGTGCAGGAAATACATAGCATTTGGGGGATCCTGAACGTGGGCTCATCTTGTGCAAATTATTACAGCTATATTGATACATGCTGCCCAAATATCTAGAGGGAGTTTCCTAGAAAACAGGGAGTTTTGGATCTATTGTGTACCTTCCTGGAGGGATTTTCTTTTGTGGTTAGGGATTTTCCCACAGCAAGCAGGGAGAAGCTCATTATCCCTCATCACTGCATTCTGTACCTGAGGTCCTGTGTGTCCTGCTCTGAACCGCTGCTTTTCTTTTTCTCCCCAGTATCCAGAACTTTCTGTGGAATACCGGCAGGTGCCGCCACCGGCTCAGCAATCGCCCGGGGCCGGGCTGTTCCACGGGCGGCAGCGGGCGCGGAGCCTCCTCCGTGTGCCGGGCACCTCTGCCAGCCCGGGGAGGTTTAGGCTGGAGCTCGTCACGGCTCCAAGCTCCAGCAGCGCCGGGGGTACAAGCCCTTCACACCGAGATGGATTTGTCCGTGGTGGATCGTGTCACAGAAATACAGACCTCAGAGCTCAAGCTGCTCGTCCCCGTGTTCCTCCCTCATTTCCTCATGGAAATGGGGCTCCGTGGACTCAAACCTGCGCTCACAGCGCTGTTACCTCAGGTTCGAGTCAGGCACTTGGCAGCTGCTCTGTCCCATTTCAAGGGACTGTGCAGCTGGGGATGCCCAGCCCTGGCCCTGAGCAAGTGAAGCAGGTGGTGGATGGACATTCTATCAGACCTGGATGTGTCTGATCGAGACTTGACTCCTCGAGCTGTTCCAATGTAATGACTTGGCCCCTCTGGCGAGTCCACAGATGTGGAAGGAACAAGTGCTGGGAGAAACAAACACTCCTTGAGTAACTGTACTAATGCAAGAGTTAAGTAGTCTTTTTTCTCTCCCTACTGAATCAGAAGACACTTCATATGTTTTGGTTCTGGAACAAAGGCCAAGCAAGTGCAATCGTGGCTGCTGAGACTATTCCATGCCCTGGGTCACCACGACTTTGCTGCATGTGTGAGCTGTACAGCACACACTGATTCACCCAATGTTGTCACTACATCCATGAGCTAGATGGGTGTCTCTCTCCTTGTGTCCTTGTGAAAACCAGTCATTGGCCTCTCTCCCCCATGACAGCAAGAGCCTGCCCTTAGGAAAATGGGGGGAAGATTTCTCTATATTAGCCTTCTTGTTCAACAGGCCTGGTTGCCAAGGGCTGTGGTCACTGGTCATGGCATGGCCCACAGTTAGGCCACTTTGCTCCTCTCTCTGTTAATGGTGTCACCATCAGCAAAGCAAACCTTTCAGTTGAGGCAGACAGGCCATCTTCAGTCCCTAAAGCTAGTCCCTGCTTCATTTGGAGTCACGTATGAAAGGTGGGGTTGCAATTTGATATAAAAAACATCCAGAGGAATGAAACTGCTCACCTGAATATTCTCTCACTAGGCTCACTGGGTAGGACACAGGTGCTAAGTCATTTAGAGACTTGCCCATCTGCCCATTCGCTCCTAGCTGGTGACCAAAGAAAGAGAAAGGCTAGCTTGGGCCAGAGTGAAATTGCACCAGTAAGGAGAACAATTTTTTTAAAGTGTGATATGTTTTCCCCACTGACACCAGCCATAATCAGTGTTTTCAGGGCCTACAGATGCTTTTGCTTTGCTGTGAACAGTTCCTGTGCTCACAGCTGCAATGGCAGAGGCACAATTTCCTGCCTCAAGAGCTGGACACACAGGAGGGCAGTGAGAGATTATCTGTAACAGGAGGGAGGAAAGGACACTGCATGAAGGAGACTCCAGTTCACCAAAGGTGGCCTTCAAAGCTCTTTACCTTTGTCAGGAAGGCTGTAGCTGGCCACCGTCACAAACCGGATCTTCGAGAAACTCGGAGCAGCTGGAACCTCAAGCAGTTCTGTGGGAGGAGAGGAATGAAGCAGAACGGATACAGGTAAGGTGAGCTGCACAGAGCAAACAAGCAGAGGTGAAGTATTAATCTCTAGTTCACTTATTAAAATCATCTATTCCAGCAGGCAACAAAACGAGATTTTAAAAGGACACAATTGAAATAGTGAGAACTTTGTAACTGCTGCAGTGCAGACGGAGGTGGGAGGTGTTACCATAACCATTCTCTTAATACTGGGCAAAACAAGCTCTCTGGTGGGAGAATAACAAACTTTATTATAAATAACCTGGTTGCAAAGGAGCTGTCAATTTACACACAGCAGTTTATTTACAAAGGCATGCCAAGTCCAGACTTGTTTTTGTTTTAATTTACTGCACCACAGATAGCAAAAGAGAAACAACCTAACAAAAACTGAGCCAAAGGAATTGTCTCTGTGAGTATGCCCATTTTTTAGAGATTGCCCATATCCCTTTAAGGCAGCACAAAGTTCTTCTTTATAGTGGTTTGAAAACGACCTCCTAAATTAAGGCAGCAGGGTCAAACTGACCACACATTATCTAGTGATGGACTCAACTATTGCCTCATAACTTACAGATTTGTTTATAGTTCTTGTAGTTATAAAAAAGAAATTCCTTAGATCACACTGACTTATCTTTTAAAAACAAACCTCTTACAATAGCATATTTTGGGAAAATCACATGGTAACCTTGAATCCACCTTTGTCTTGCAGAAACTGCAGGAAACAACCATCATCTCCAAAAGCCACTGTAACACCACCAATCCCTCCTGCCTCCCCACTTAATTGGCAGATCATTCCTGGGAACTTTGAGGAAAAAACCTCTAAAGAAGGGTCCAGCCAGGTTGTTTACACCTGCAGTTAGTTTCCTCAAACATGCATCTGTACTATTTCTCTGCATCAGTCCATAAATAGATCCATCTCTTACACCATGTATATGCAACACAGGTAGTAAAATAAACTTCAGTCATAAATAAACAAACAAAACCCCCACAGAACAGCACAACTTAAGAGTATTCAGCTTGTAAAATCCAGTCCTGGGCACTGGGACATGCCAGCACTGGAATTGCTGGTACAAACTTGGCTCATGCCTACTCTAAATGAGTTACAGAACTGGAGTTATAACATGACCCCCAGTTATTTTGCCTGGGGTTCCATATATTCAATGCACTGAAGACAGTGATTGCTGAATGAGCAGCTAGTCACTCTTCTTTCTGTTTTCCCTTCATTGGCACAGTGTCTGGGCCACACAGTGAATGTATTTACTGAACACCAGCCAAGCCCTGTGCAGAATACAGAATTATTCATTTACTCCAGGACATTTCTTTGGTGTCCATCACTGCAGCAGCCTACTGATTTGGACACAAACATTTTGTTATCGTCCTTGGAGGTGAGGGAGGGTGGGGTTAGGCTAAACCCCATTTTACAACAGGGGCCCAGAAAGCCAAAATCTTCAGTTTGAGTGCTAAACTTGTGACAAAGATCAACTGCTTCCCTCACCCTTTGCTCCAGGTTATTTAGCATTTCCCATCATTGTCTATGGTAAAACTCATTTCCAGTTCCATCTGTTAAACTCAACCCTTGGTGTCCCAAACAGAACACGCAGAATCTGGGAGACTGGAGGCAAAGTGGCCACCTGTGAAGAGCTGAAGTGATGCACAGGATCTCTATACAAAACACAAAAAAGACAAACCCATTTTCCCCTGGAGGTTTTCAGCTTGCACTAATCCACAAGAGCGGACTCTCTCTTCCTAAAACACACTGTGGTTGCTGATAAAGCTTTCCCAGAACTGATTGCCAGTGTGTGCAAAGACAAAAGCCCCTCAGTACCCAACTTTGAGACGCAGCCATGCTCAACCCAAAACTTTTACCACCCCTGACAAGGTCTGCAGCCTGGACCTGCTGTGAGCAGTGACCTCTGGCAGTGAACAGCCAGGGAGCCCAGTGCCTTACAGAGCTGCTGCCCCATCTCCCTGCTCCTCACAGCTTGCACATAGTCTGTCTCTTGGGCTGAAACTTCAAACACTGGTAAGCCCACAACTGGAACGTGCTTAGCAAGAGCAGAGAATGATGCTTACACATAACCCTCAACAATCTTTGACTTGCAGGCAGTTATATATTTCCATTCCTAATTCCTGCAAAATTCCTCCAGGGCTCTTGTCATACCTTTCCAGACAAGATGCTGTTATATACCACAGCTCACCCCAGCCCTATGTTTTAGGAGTCCGATTTAAAAGTGGAGTTATTCAAGAAGTGAAAGGCAAAGCCTGTAATTTTTTGTGTGTTTTGGGCAGGGGTAGAGAGGAACACACAGTGCACTCAGCACTGGTTTCTTTGATGATTGCGTGAGTACACACATGTGGCTTAGGCCACAGTTTTCTCTGAAATTCTTTTTACTGTAGGAACTGACTCTTTAGGGAGATAGAAAAAGAAACTAAAGAGGAAATTCCTGTACCATCACCATTTATTCAATGAATCAGCATATCCAACAGGGAACTATTCCCACTTGAATTTGTGTTTTGTTCTCTTGGTAGGCTGCAGAGACTCTATGCTCATCTGTCTCCTGACTAACTAGCTCTAATGTAGTCCCAAGATTTTTTTAAGGACAGAAAGGTGATATCTTCCCAAAGTTATTGTTTTGTTTTCTGAAATCTGAGCATGGTGCAGGTTGTGCTTTCTCAGACATGAGGGAGCTGCGCTATTCGTTTATTCTTTTGTACAAAGCCAATCTGCCAGATGTGAATCTCTACCATGAGTGCAGCAAAGGAAAGCAACATTCTACATCCCCTTACAACACAAGAGCTTGGCAAACCACAATCCAGGCAGGTCAACAGCACCCAAATGCATATAATCCACACAGTAAATACATTAACAGAGTACTGGTGATGGAAAATATCAAAGACCACAGGGGGAGGAGGGTGTGGGGATGGTGGGGAGGATTCTCAACTTGCAGTGTAGCGTCTGTGATGATTCCACACAGACTTTCACTGTTTTATTGCATCTTTGAGGAGAGGTGGTGATGGGAGCAGTGGGAGCGTGGCTGCCGTGGGTGTGTGAATCCCTGCAGCTCCAACACACCCGAACAGGGAAAGCACTGCGAGCTGCCACCATGCATCCCACCGGGAAAGGGGACAGCACTGCACGTGGCAAAGCACCTCCACGGCCAAGGGTGCTCCTGAGGCCACCTCCTCTGGATTCCACACACCCACTCACCCACCCCCCAGTGCATCGGCCCTCCCCAGGCACAGCACCCATCCCACAGGTGGCCACTGCAGGAGCTGGGGGAGGCCTGGCAAGCACAGAGCCCACAGACTGCACCACTTGCCTGTGACTGAACAGGTACCAGAACATTCATCAGCGAGAGCCTGGCACGTCCCTGGCTGCCCTGGGAGCTGGAGGAGCGTGGTGGGAGGTGGGAAGATGGCTGCTGCAGGCCTCAGGACACCGAGCACAGCACACACAATGCAGCCTCTGTTCAAAGCACGCAGCAACAGAATCGAAACCACTTCATTTCAAGGGGCATTCAGGCCTGGAGCCGCGACTGGCACCGGGACAATTCTCCAAAGTGGCAGAGCTCCTGTTGAGGGAGCGAGTCCTGCCCAGCTCCCGTGGAGACAGCACTGTGCAAGAGCTTCAAGGACCAGGGCCTCTGCATTTGTCCACCCACAGTCGGAATTTTCAAAGCTGTATCTCAGAAAATGGAGCACGATAGGGTTGTTTCAGATTTATAACTGATTGCTCAAGAGCTTAAGCCTCTATTTCATTACTCCGCTGTAACAGGAACACAGATCTGAACCATCAGCCATGTACCCCTCCACAGCTGCAGTGGATCTTATTTCAGGTGCTCTTGACTGCAGCTCACCTGTGGAAGAGGCAGGTTGGTCACAAGGTTACCAGAAAGCTGTTTCACCTGTGCATGCAGCAGGCAATCCAGCAACAAGATGCAGCTCAGCTTTGAGATGATCAAACAGATGAAAAATATCAGGCTTGAGGGATCCAGTTTAGTTGCAGCTACACAGAAACCAACTGTAAAAAGGCTTTATTTTTTTTCCTCAGTACCCAGAATGCAGAATTGAATTCGGGAGACTCTTCTCCTACCTCACAGAGGCTTCACAGACTGATTCTTTTTACGTTAAGACAAAATACAAAAGGACTTGAAACACCACCACAGTTTGCCAGGGAAATAGAATTATTCCCAAAGCCAAAACCAGAGTAAAATGTTATCAGTTACTCAACTTCAAAGGGCACCCAACATCCACTTTATATTCTTGTACACCGTGATTCACAAGCATGAGGTACTTACTGTTAAAGATGCACTTTTAAGTTAAGGCTCAAAAAAAAAAAAAGGTCTTCAGCTCTTTAAATACTGGAGCTGTTAAAGAAACCACAAAGCAATCAGCTTTTGAAAGCTCTTCTGTCATAGGAAGAATGCCATGAAACACACACATTAGCAGATATGTGCAAACAAGGACAGACCTCAACCACTTTGCCATCAAAAAGTCATCTACATTTTAAGCCTGTTGTTCACAACTGTAACACATTTAATTAGGATGTGCAGTTTATGGCTGTGGGAGTGTTGCAGAAAATACCACAGCAATGAAAAAAAAAAATACTGCGCCTGTTCAAGTGTGGAAAATTTATTTGAAACTTTCATTTGCAGTATTTGGGTTACCAGTTACACCTGAGGTACCAGTTAAAGCACCATTTAACTACAGGTGCACATTGCAATGCCAAAAAGATGCAAATTAAATTATTTAATAAGTCAGGCAGAAAAGAGGCTTCTAACCTGTGGTAGAAGTCAAGTGTGGGGAAGCTTTAGCTTAACCTTTAAATATTGTGAAAGGCTATCTATCACCTCACTGTGTCTGCTATGGGCCATCTCAATGCAAAAAGAACAATATAATTCTCATTGCCACTACCAAATTTAACATCTGCAGTGTCTGCATTACAAAAAAATTACCTCTCTGTACTGAAGAAAGCAACATGCAGGTCTCACTGGAGATTCAAGGCTTTCTCTTTTACCCAAACCTTACAGACACCCTGTTACTACACAGCCACATCACACCAATGTAACTAACACCATCCTCAAATCTTGGGTCCTCTATTAAAAAAAACAAACAAAAAACAACACAACAAAAACCATAGGATTAACAGCACGGAAGGAAAATTATAGTTTTGTTTCCCCTTATCAAACTAAATTAATTTGCAAGACCACTTATCTTACTGTTCTCATTTTCATACTCCACACATTTTCCAGTATAGGTAACACAGTACCTGGAGTATGTTCAAAAATTGAGTACTTAATATTCAAATTATTTAGACAAGTTTTCAGATAAAAAGCTTTTAAACAGTAGTATTCTCCACCAGAATCTACCAATAATGTATAGTATATAAATTTTGAAAAATTTGGATGTGCTGCAAACATCCTTCCTCCTCCTCAAACAGAAAGCTGTTGATCTAAACTTTAATTNATTTGCAAGACCACTTATCTTACTGTTCTCATTTTCATACTCCACACATTTTCCAGTATAGGTACCACAGTACCTGGAGTATGTTCAAAAATTGAGTACTTAATATTCAAATTATTTAGACAAGTTTTCAGATAAAAAGCTTTTAAACAGTAGTATTCTCTAAACTTTAATTCCCAGTATCATTACTTGGGAGTTTTACTAAATGCAGTACTGTTTCCTAGATGTTTCTGTATAGATCAGAATTTGGTTTGCTAAGTCAGCTTGAAGATAAAACTGAGCTGCTCCCTTTCCAGGCAGTATTTGTGTGCTAATAATGCCTTTCTGCAGATCCATTTTACTCCAAAGGAGTATTTCCAGCTTACAGAGGAACAGCATGTTTTATTCCTGGGCACATCTGTTTCCTACACTTAAACTACACTCTTGATTTAAAAGTGTTATCAAGTAAATTTATGAAGCACTTAAGCACTAAGTGTCTACGTGAATCCCTCCTCAGCCCCTGAGCAGAAGAGAGTAGGGAAAGAACACAGTGTGAAAAATAATGAAAGATCTGAGTGTCAAAATAACTCTGGCAGTCTTAAATGTCATAGTCTTACCTAGAGAGAAGAACTGGCACTTTCTCATTTGTAAGTGACATTAAAGGAAGGCAAGATGAATTTTACAAGTTTTATTATACAAAAGATGATCCAAACCCATAAGAACTCTTCTACAGTTCTGAAAGTTTTGTTCTGCAACTTATACTTCCATATGCTTTTCCAAAAAGCCAAGGTAAAAAGCCTCATCACTTTTCTTCTTAGCAAGTTTCTTGAAAAAAACAACCGTAGCTGCATCAAAATTTATTCTTTGTACTCCAGGAATTGCTGAAGTCTTTTCTTATGTTCTGTGGACACTTGTACAGCACTAGAAACAAATGCAGAACATTTTACATTAGAAGTAATACAGCACAAAAATAAAGTCTCAAGCCAAAATTGACTGTACATTGCAATCAATTACACTGAAGTTAAATTGTATGAAAACCCATCTATGTTCCAAGAAAAAGAAGCATATTAACCCTTGAAACTGTCAATTCTTATCCTCAACAGCTTCTGAAAAATACCTATACCAGGAAACCTTGCCCATTTCCTTACCTCTAAACAGCAACTGATTAACTTGACAGGATGATTTAGGCAAGAAGGAATCTCCTAAAATGATCCCTCCTTGTATATTGAGCACTTCTAAACTGAGGGACATTTCATCCCCAGAGGGAGAGATGGGCAGATACTATGGGAAGTTTCAGTCCCACATATTCTAAGGCCAAGTATGGAAGTTTGCCTGCTGGGAGAGTGGCTGAGGAAGAGCTGTTGGACAAGCAGGCAGCAATGGAATTTCATTATTTGGACCCTTCATAGGATTCTCTCTCTGCAGAACAATTGTCTCTAGTTGATTTATTTTCTTTTCACCAGCTCAGATTTATTAAACAAGTGGTATTCATGAACTGCTTCTAAAGAGTTCATGAAAAGTCACTAAGAAAAATTGCCCAGAAATCTATGAATAATAAATTTCTAAGGGGGACCATATATCTACACAGGAAATTTTTAAGGGTCCACAAATCAAAAAATACTAAAATACCACATAATAATAATGACCAGAAGGCATTTTTTCCCTAAGCTTCCCTTTTCACAGGTCCCACAATAACATTAATTAAACTAAATTTAACAAGCAAGCAATCTTGAGGAAGTTCTTACTTCAAGTGTTCTCCAAAGACAGTAGTTATCCTGTACAGGGCTGTTTTCAGAGATGCTCTAAGTGCAAATCGCAGGGTTTTGTAGGATGTGTCCACCAGGCTCCCTGAAATCCGGGGAGGTTTGCTGGAAACATGTGGCAGTTTGAAATGTCTGTCTACGACCTGATTGAGAAAAACAGATTCCTGTCATCTGTTCAATTATTTCATAATGCAATTAGTGACATGTTTGGGGTCAAATAAAGCAAAGTGCAAGTTCAGAAATTGCACCAAGACACACAGAAATGTTTTGGAGACTGAGCATTTCCCAGCCATCAACAGGAACACAGAACCAAGTTCTGTGAAATAAGATTCTCTGTTACTGAGTCTTACGATAAGCACATCACATGCTGCAGGAGAAACACAATTCTGTCCTGTATTAGGACTTGTTTCTTCTCACAAACAAGGCTATTGGCTTTTTTGCCCCCCTGGTGCCTGTTCTTGGAATAGATGACTTACACTGCAGAACTTTAATAACCTCTAAATTCTTTCCAAGAATCTCCATTAGGGCAGTGTAAAATGGTTATGTTAACAGGACACTGATAGCCTTGGAAATAAATGTGGAATTTTTAAAACACATTACACAAACATAAGTAATTTGAGAGTAGTGTCTTAGTATGAGCAGAGACACAGATTTTATCTCCTGAGTTTTGCAATGCCTCCAAGTGCTCCATGTTGCACTAGGAATTGTGTGCAACCAAATAAAGATTAAGTTCAAACTCTGCAAAAGATATTGTATTAGAATTGCTGCATCCCTGAAATAAACTCTTCAACTGAGCACACAGTAGCATTTCTTTGAAATTAAACATTCCATATTTTCTCCTTCCACATTTTAAAAAAGCAACAGGGTTTTTATTCAGCTGTTTCATAGTGTACATAGTAGCAGCCAGCTGTTTTGGTTAGATTAACTGCAGAAGAGCTGTTTTAGTGGCAGCAACTTCAATGTTATGACTAGTCAGCAAGGTTATGATGTAAAATCAACAAGACTCCTTCTCCTCTCCTAAATTTGCCTTGCAGCAAGGAAAAGTTAACAGTTTTACCTCCTGAAGAGTCAGCAGTGTGTTCAGGATAGCTGGCAGTGTAGTTTGGACAACTCCAAACTGGTCTTCAGTAAAGGAGGCTGCTACCAAGTGAGACAGACCTTTAAAAAAGAAAGAAATTTGTTGTAATAAATGCTTCAAAAGGTGAGAATTCAATAACAAAGAGCATGGTAATGCCTGAAGATTCCATTAGTGTGCTGGAATTCCTCAGGACTTGCTGACAGTCACCTCAGCTCTGGCTCAAGGACCAAACCCCTCACTAGTCTGACCGGTGTATAATAGTTTGAAGTTGGTAAAGGAAGAGATATTTTATACAAATGATGTGTGATTCCCATCTCCAGACTCTATCCATCCTGAGCCATCACCTTCAATCTGACACAGCATGGCACATCTGCCCACAGAACACCTCACCAAGGAAACTGATCAACTTTGCACAGTCAAATGTACTAGAAGATTCTATCAATACCAGTATTTACTCATGACTTTGAGAGAAACAAGAAAAATAGAAAAAAAAAATAACTATTGTCATTGTTCTTCTAATTCTCTGCAAACCATCTTTTTGTTTATTTACTAAGTTACTACCTAAGTGCCTCCCTCAGCTCTCTGATGAACAGAGAAAGACCCAGAGCCTTTAGTCAGAAAAGTTGTTGTAAAAAGCCATCATCAATCTGTCACTAGAAAAACTGTAAAAGTGATACATGGGCTCATATGAGAGAGAAGCACCAGAAATCAAGTTTAGGAATCTGTACAGAACATAAAGTTAGAGATCTCGTGAGAGATCTCAAAACCAACAAGTGAGTTAGACTTTAGCCATGTTGGTGTCTGAAATGCAGCTGTGTTTCTGTCAAAAGCATTTCAAAGATTTTTATTGTTACATTTATAAAGCACAGAGCCCAGAGAGTTTTCCATGAAACAACAGAGTGGATCACCTGGAAACCACTTACCTTCCAAAGCCCAGATGTGCATCTGGGCATCAGAAAACACAGCCTGGATGGAGGCTTCTGGGTGCTGAGAAGAAACCAAAGTGTTGTGAGTGCACTTTATAAATAATATCACCAAACTTTCAGGTTTCAGAACAGACCTGCAAGGCCAACGGATTTTGGGAAATAGCCAGAAGTAAAATTCTTTTTGGACAGGAGCTGCCCACAATGCCACAGCTGTAATTGAGAAGGGAAAAAAAAAAGGGGGAAGAAAAGGATATACACTAGCTAGTTTTCAAGGGCTAAGAATGCTTTAAGCAAAATTCAGTTTCTAATCAGATGAGTTTAAAAAAGCATTACTATTCTTATTTTCTGCAGGTATGGGACAATCCTGCTGTGAAACTCACAGCAAGCAAGAAGTTGTACTTATGGAAAGCCTTAGCTGGAATTACAGGTTTTAAAGCCATTACATTGTCTCAAACACATGACCACCCTTACCTTGCTGAAGAAATACATGATCAGCGCCCGTTTGGACAAGAAGTTTTTTATCTAAAAAGAAACAAAAGATTAAATATAACATCTGCATTTAAGGCATGCACAGTTGGCCCTTCTAAACCCTTCCACCTTCACACAGCATAAAGGCATTGGGAGTGGAGGGAAGGACTTGTGTTATATAAGCAAAGTGGAGAAGGAAGTATTCATTCCATAAAGTGGAAAATTCTTCCAGAGAGGTATCACCTAAGCTGCACCCCCTATGCACTGCAATTTTACCCCACCTGTTCTTGCTTGTTCTGAAGCCATGTGTAAATGAATCTTGGCTGCACTGCCTCGCTGCCAGTTCTTGGGGCAGAGGGCACTGGGAAGGGTTCATGGTGGGAACCATTCATTTGCTGATCTGCAAGAAAAAAAATACAGTATCTTCAGAAAAACTGATTGCTGTCACTTTAATCCTCACAGAGCAGCTCTCATTGACAAGGCTACTACACTTATGGTGTGAGGCTCAAGTGCTGTGGAAGAATCTCTACCTGAAAATGATGTCCACAGCTTTGGTCCCCTTCTCATGACATGGGGACTTTGGACTGGCCCTTGCCAAGGAGACTTCCCATCCACAGCTCCCATCTTGTAACTTAAAGCAGGAGAGCTGAAAGGTGAGCCAACATCAGAGCCAGGAGATGTCTTCACAGGCATCAGGGATGGCTTAACCAGTGGAGACATGGAAGCTCTGAAAACAATGTTGGACCTCTGTGACTGGAATGACATGTCTTCTATCCCAGCAGCTCCTAGTGATAAAGAACACACTGCATAAAGATAACAGGCTGGCACATTGACATAGGAGATGGGTTTGATTTGATTGTTGGGTTTTATTTGATTGCTCAACAACTTCTGTATCAGAGCTTTTAGGAAAGGACATGGTTAGCACTCTGGTCTTGCAAAGAAGTACACATCAACATAAGCATGGAGAGTTTTCAAAGTTCATCAGCTTAAAAACAGCAAGTGATGAGAAGGATCCTTGTGGATTTATTTATTTTACTCCTGCTAGCCAACATTACAACACCCTGCTATATATGTACATAACATGGGCTCCTAGCATTAAGTCTAGAAAAAAGGCTGTCCATAGAAGAATGAAAAGTCATTCTGACTGGCATGTAAGAAAAGGCATGTCTGTCTCCAAATCCAAGGATCAGCAGCACTAGAAGAAACTCACCTGTGACATCCCAACAGTGCCTGCTGTTGCCAGGGCACTGCCTGCTAAGGGATTCCATGACCTGGCAGCCTTGTGCTAACACAGCTGTGCTGCCAGGAGTGATGCCCAAGTCTGGCATGTAAAATATTTGAAATGCCTGGAGGCTGCTCACAGCTCAGGAGTCAGACTGGGCTTTCCTCACTCTACAGTGATATTAGTGAATCACACAAACATAAACAGAACCTAATTTTACCATCTTAAATTAATCATAAGAGCAGTTATGCAAATTATAGAGCATCTTTTGGCAAGACTTAAATTCTCCCTGTGCTGTGTTGAACCACTTACTGAAATTGTGATAATCAGGCTTTTTTTATTCATGCAAGTATGGAAAAAATACTATATTGAACATAATATCATGCAAGTAAACAAACTGAGTGAACATGATAATTGCAAGCTTTCGAGCTATTTTGGGATTATTTCAACACAAATATCTAAGATTAATTGGGGGAGGATCTTTTTTGTTTGTATTGATTTGCAGAAATCCCTCATTTTCCTCATGAAATTTAATTGAGACTAAGGTTCTGTTGCTACCTTCATGCTTTACAAACCTTTTTGAGCATTTCCTCACTTACCTGGAGTCTGTGGAGGTACTTTCAGCTCTCCCACTGGTGGCTTTGCTCTCCCATTTGCTGCTGCTGCTTCCTGCTGTGCAATCAGCCTCTGAGTCAGGTCACTCAGGAGACACAAACACTCCCGGGATATTGCAGTCCAGTTGTGTGGGTGCCCACCTGGCAGTGCACACAAAGAGCAGGGTTTAACCCAGCTGCTCCTCCCTGCATCTGTTCTGACAGTGCCCCTGTGCTCTCAGCAGGAGCTTCACTGTCACAGTGCCACTCAGCTTCTAAAACGCCACAGGGCATTTCCACTGTGACAGCTGCTTTGTACTGAGAGGAAGATGAAAACATGGGCAGATTCAATGGATAGCTCTAGAAAGACTTCAGTGAAACCTGCTAAGCAAGCAGGCAGCACAGGCAAGTTCAGCCCACCAGATCTGAAACCACTGAACAGCTAAAATGAACAAGTATCAGTGTCGATGGCAACACAGTTTTGAAGCAGTACAAACACTCAAACTCCTGATAAGGTGCTACAAAAAGTTCCTGAAGGCTTCTAACCAGTTTTAATTGACCTCCTCTGCCGTATCTGAGTACAGCAAAGGGCCTGTGCACTAACTGAAGTTACAGGCAGTGTTTGCTCTCAGAGCTGCAGTGGTGACTCAGAATTTGTGCCTGATTTCCCCTCACTCACACCTCAGCTTGCAGCTCCCATACACATCTGTTAGGGTATCCAGTCTGGACTGTCTGACTGGTGGTGTGAAGTGGGCTCTGCTTTCAAAATCCTAAACCTGTGTTTCCTCGTGGCTGTCATTTAAATCCAACAGACACCACAACTGGTTGAGTTTAGCAGGTTAAACAATATGGATATAGCTAATTAAGCATCCTTTTGGAAAAGAAATCCTGGGCTTATGTAGCACACCTTACAACATTACATAATTTCTAAGAGCATTTGACTAATGATTTTAGAAAAGCAATCAACACAAAATAATTTTTATAATTACCTGGCTGACTAAGGCTGAAAACTTCCTGTCGTCGAACAGGAGAATACTGGGAAAGTAACATCAAGTCTTGTAAAGCTAAAAACTACAAAGAAAGGAAAATGTTTTAGTGCATGCAAAGTCCAATGTATTTGCTTAAAAAATATGTAGTTATCCACACAAAATCAATCCCTACCAAAGAATGAGATCACACTGGCTAAAACCAGTCATGTAACAGAAAAAGAATGGAGGCAAATCCTAAAACCACTCTGGCTGGGACTGCTGAGCTATTAAGAGCTTTACTGATATGTCAGTTCTCAAGGGTTCAAGAAGATCTAACACTTGTTTTATAGCTCAGGCAGAAAGATATTAAGACACTAAAAAGTCTAAGAAAAGAACTGTTTTTGCAAACCAGAGCTCAACTACAGCTTTAGGGTCAGTTCCTTATGGGACCAATCTACCACTGCTGTTTCATGTGATTTATTCATTTCCCCACAATATTCAAAACACTATTATAAAATGGGCATTTTAATGACATCTGAGATCATATATTAGATTTCCTGTTCCTTTAACTGTTTGTGCTCAACTCTTCCCCACCTATCCTCAGATAATGCAGCAAAGCTTAAAAAGGTATTGCAGCCTATTATATCTCCAGCCTTATCAGAAATCTGTAAAATCAGTAAAGGCAGATTTTGCATATGCAAAAGAATATTCTAATCTTTATTTACACAATATCTCTTAAATGAGGCCTCCAATTTATGAGTGTTTTAGCCAGTAAGTCCTATTAATGATTACCATAGACCAAAATTCCTCTTCTTTACTCACAGATTTTAAGTAGCCTTTTACTATTGCCTTTTTCTAAAAAAGAAACCCAACTTCCAACAGGATCTATTTTTAATGTCAAGAGAGAATACACATGTTAAGAGCTCAAATATATGTTGCAGGGACAAGATGTTGAGAATACAAAGATTTTAGAAAACACCTGCTTACGTAACAAGACTCAGAGTTCAAAAACCTGAATGCCACTAAGCTGCTGTTTTTGCATCAGTACGCACTATGACACTTCTGCTGCACACAGATCTTACCTCTAACTAAATGAATCTTCAGCTTACAGTATCAGCATGGTGAGCACCAGCAGATGTCACTACTAAACAAATTTTCATCACTAAATGCAACAGCCTGTGAGTGCTCTGGGGCAGCTTGGCAAGGAACTAACACCAGTGAACAGAACTGGTACCTGAAGATGTGACTGGATGCTCTGAAAAACACCTTCAGCACACACCTGTCAGGGAAGAGGTAGGAGCTCAATTACCTTGATAAGGAGGGGAGGATTGCTGTTTAAGATTTTAGGCAGGCACTGGTCTGTCTCCTGAGCAAATGTTGGTTGAATGGGAAAATGATGACTCTAAATAGAAACATCAACAGTTGTGTTACACAGAGAAAGCACAAGAAAATCTTATGAAAGACCAGTAAACTGGCCTGTAATTTCTAACCTAGAAACAAGAAGTTTACTCCTTTCATTTAAAATTAAGAAATCTTAGAAAATCCAGATAGCTTTATCTTCAAATAAATGTGCTCATGTGGGCTAATCTTACAATTTCTTTCCTGACTTTTCACTTAACACTATGCAAATATTTAAAAGCAACTTTGGAAGTTTTTTAGCTCATTAAGAAAAACAAAAGCATGTGGATAAACAAATCTTTTTTCATCAGCCAAAAGGGCAAAGTCCATTTTATGCTTTCACAGATGGATGATTTCTTTTGTCTTCCACAGCTTTATAAGCAATACAGTAATTAGAGATGTTGACAAGATGTTCACTGGTGCTTGTTATTATCCTTTGAGACAGATTGCTCACACCTCAGAGCTGTTGTCATGCCTGACTCACTGTTGATCTTTTGTCCACATAGTCACAACAGCTACACCTTTCTAATTAAAGCTAATTAAACACCCCAACAGCACTGCATTTGCCATTTCATTCCATGAGCACTTTGCACCAATACATTGACCCAGGATTTAAGCATCACCTTTTTTTTCTCTTTTATTAAGTCTCGTAGTGTTTTAATTTAAAAAAAATTAAAGTTAGATGGACTGTTTTTTCCTCTCTAAGGAAATATCTGGAAACAGAAGCAGAGGAGTAAGAGGAGGAGGTGACAGTAACAAAACCTAATTTTGTAAGGAGCACAGGTCTTGCTATGAGAAGAAAGGCAAAGTCAGTTAATGCCAGGCTTCTCTTGACTATTTAGTGATCAGTTACCATCTGTAGTGCATGCTGTGAAAATTCAAGAACTCACAATGAGTTATTTCCAAGTAGAACTGCTTTTTAAATGAAGGAATTATCTGTGCCACACTGATGATGTGACTTGAGCACTGTCACAAGTACTGACCTCTGTGGCATAGATTTTGAACAGCAGCCAAGCAATGTACCAGGTCATCAGCAGAAACACACCACTCAGCCAGGTGTGGTAAAACAAGGAGAGATCCAACAAGCCACTCAGAGTGTCAAGGGGATGTAATTTACTGCAGGTAAAATAACCAAGAGGATAGAAGTATTTTAGTATTCTTATTAAGAAAAAAAAAACGAAATTAAGGAAAATAAACGTGAAATAAGTAATAATGACTACAGTTTTAGTCTATTAAGGTATTAAGATTCCAGCTTCCCTATTTTAAAACAAACAGCATAAAAAAAATAAGGATGGTTCCCCCCCAAAAAAAACAAACAAAAAAAACCCACTAGAAAAGCAGATAAAACTCATAGATGCATTCTGGAGGGTTTATCCTTTCTAATACTTTGGAGACTTACAGGTTAAAAAAAAAAAAAAAAAAGGTAACTTCCTAATTACTATCTTAATGACAAGATTGTTCCTACAAGGGGATGCTGGTTCCTTTAGGATTCATTTCAGAAATGGCAAAGAACTCAGTGCTGCTGCCAAGCTGCACTTGCTCAGCAAAGGAGCCTCCCACCAATATTCCAAGTTTCCAGCACAATGCCCTACCTACCTGTCTGTATGAAGATCCATCGTGGTGCATATCCATACCTTTGGGATATAACCTAGGGGGTCAAAAAAGAAACTCTGAAACAAATCCAACACTACAAAACCACACACACAGTAGGAAAGAAAAAGAAGACAAAAATAGAATTCATGCAGAGACAAGAGACTGGTCTTGTAACTCACATGGATAAGGAAACAGTTTGCCTTTGGGGTTATTTTGTTTTAAGAAACAGAAAAAAGAGAATGAAAAAAGGCTTCAGGCTAGCAGCTATACACTGAGAGATGCAGACCTTCTCTTTTAGTGCTGCTTCTCAGCAGTGAGTTAATTGTGCTTCCTCACTAACAAAAGAGGGTTAATAGTAATTTAATATTAATTTTCACTACATCCCAGGCAGCAGCAAAGTGCTTTTAAAGACTTAATGGAATCTGATATAGAACCACCATACTTCTAATTTATCCCCTGATGTAAATAAAAGGATAATAATTCTTGCATATTTTGACATCATTTAAGAGGATAATTACAACCCTAACAAATAATTCCTGATTTTTAGAAAGTCCAGTGCAATCATCTTCATCAGCACAGATTTTTTTGGTTTTTTTTTACCACAGACCAAGCTCCATTTTCATATGGGAGGGAGCCATCCTGCCTTTGTATCCCTCCAAATAATATACAGGGCACTTGGGAGCAAAGCCAAAGTGCTGATCTTTGCCTAAAAAAATGGGATGATACAGCAACATTACACACAGTGAAGTCCTGCCCACTGCTGGTTCAGCTCTGGGACATCACATTTCCACCACCAGGCAATGGAGGGAGCAGCCCAAAGCCTGACTTATCAAAGTTTTCAAATACAGGAATTACAAATAAAACAAATTTTTTAAAAAATAGAGAATTTCAGGAACCCTTACCGAAAAAGTAATATGTGACACAGAAGTTTCTAACAAAATACAGTGATTCCACACAACAGTGTTTTATCAGGAGAGGCAAAGATCTTCTGAAACGTAAATACTTGTATTGCTGAAACCAAACAAAAGAAATAATTTATTATTCCACCTTCAGAACAAATCAACAAAACAGTTAATGAAAGTAATACAACAAAAAAAAGGACAAGGTACTTGAAATCCTGAAGTCTAGATCAATTAAAAACTTGATTTAAGGTAATTCCTGGTGTTACATTTTTATTAATTATGCTCCAAATCTTTCCTGACATTTTATAATCATTTCTACTTCTTATGCTGTTTCCTGCTTGTTGCAGTGAGAACAAAGAATGGGGTAGATTGACTCAATACACAAGGGAACAAACGAAAATAGCTCTGTCTAATGCAAAATAAAAATGAAAATAATATAAAAAAGGCATATTTAATCTATTAGATTTCATTTACATTCTAAATGTTCAATTAATACATAGGGAAAATTTAGATAAGCCTGAGTTTCAGAGCCAGTAACCCTCCATGCAGCAAAACCAATGTAACACTGATGCTTTCCTCAAAATAAATAAACTAAATAAACTATATGTGTTTCCAAATGATTGAAGCAACCCAGCTGACAAATGAAACCATGAAACTATGCAAATGCAACCAAAGTGATTTACTAGGTTACATTAGGAAAAAAAAAAGAAAAAACAAAACAAAACAAAAACCCAAACAAACAAGGAAAAAAGTAGAATTTAGAATATTGAAATAGATTTTTTAAAACTATTCTAACTACAGCATTGCCAAAATGCTGCTTGGCTTGCTGGTGAACTGAATGGTCAGCATAATGCAGCACACATTTTTCACTGATACAGCCAAACTTGGTTAAAGACATCTCTTGCCAGATTGTTTGGACAATCCAGTGTCAGTCTGGGAATCAGGTGAAGTTAATGGCTGCTGTGAGGCTGCAGCAACAGAAGTATTTTCAAGATGATGTTTCACACTGGAACAGATTTCTGCAGGACTCCTCCAGAGGAATTAATGGAATTTCAGTTTCCATTGAGCTACACACACAAAAAGACTTTGGATGTTGAGCTCTAAGTAAGATTTAATGCACTATTTAGACTTGAACTTTTTTTTTTTCAGCTGTCAAGATTTTCAGCTTTTAGGTGCCCTTGTTGTCAGCTCCTGAAATTGATACCCAGTTTGTGCACATTGTCTTTCTCCTGTAGTTCACCTGCCACCTCAGCCAGCTTTTGACATGCAGCAGAGGGCTGTGGTGTAAATGTTAAGAGTCACAGCATCCCAATTTCTGTGTTCATGTAAAAGGAGCTGAGCAGGAAGGAGCAGAATGAACACTGCTGGCATTTAAAGCTGGGTGTACACTTCACCTACCAGTGACAGCAGCTGCACACAGGCAGCTCCTGCTGCCATACTCATGAATTGTCCAGGCTTTTTTTGGTCACTGTTTCACTTACACACAACGTTCTACAAAGATGCTTAAACCTCTTACCTGTATGATTGGAAATGGCAAATAATTCATGTTGTTAATAAGATAGAAAAGGCTGTAACTGTATCCCAAGAAAGCTCCAGAAAGTAGAAAGAAGAGGTGATACTCATTTAGGCACATCTGAGGAACAGCATCTTCTAGGCTAAAACACAAAACTTAGAATCAATTCTGAGTTCAACACAAAAAGCTGTTCAAGCCTTAGGAAAGTCAAAGTTTGATTTTGCTTTGCTGATCAGTACATCTGATGACATCTCAGTGAGTTTCTGCTAAAGTAGGAATCCCACCACCTTTTTTTGTAATTTATGTTTGAAATATATGCCATTAACCACAAGACCAAGACTTAGGTCAAGTGACAACCAACTTGTCATCAACTTTCCATTAAGAATCCTGGCAATGTTGTTTTTCTGGACCAGTTATTTCTCTGTGCATTGTAACTTTTACACATCAGGGTAATTCTTGTCCTTTAATAAAGAAAATCAAGATGTAATTGCTGGTTTTTGAGAATACCCAAATTCTCAGGATTCTTTTTGAAAGAAACAATTAGTAAACACATTTTACAATTAAACTTCTTTGTTTATTTTTGACACACACTATTACCTTTCTGAAGGCGTGCAGGACACAGCAAGAAACTGGAACCTCCCTTTTGTCATGACTGTAGCACACCAAGCAACCAGCATTCCCATGATAGCATGAACAAAGGAATGGATGACTTGCTGAGGGTGAATAATTTTTCCTATCAGTGCTAATCGAGAGCATGGTATCGATGGCACAACTGAAAATAAAAGCAGAAAAACAATTTCTTACCAATAAAATCTTTCATTAAAAAAAAAAGATAAAAAACCCCAGCATTGCCACTAAAGAACTCTTCACAGTCAGGATCTGTCACTAAATTATACATGATCATCCTATTTAATTTAGGTATCAAAGACAGTTCAACAACTTACACAACTCACCTGCATAAAATTCAACGTTGAAGATGCTTATTACTATTATCACCACAGACATCAGGAAGATACAAAAGATGACATAGGAAGTATACAAATCATTGAAAGAATCTAAAAAAATGAAAATATCCTTGTTCAGAAAATTGCAATAACACAGCACTGACACATTAAATAAAACAAACTTAAGCAATGGACAATAATCCACTGAGTGCTTAAAGGGGAGTAATGGTCAATGAACTTTCTAATCCCACATAATGTCGGCCCAGCTACACAACATTTCTGCACAAAAGCACATTTAAACCTCATAGAAACTATTTAATACCCTTACAACTGCTTTTCTTATAAGTGAACACTCAGAAGGTTGTTTAAGAAAAGCCCAGCATTAAACTGTGGCTCAGATATCACACTTCCCTTCATATAAGAAAAGCTGCAGCCATCCAGCCACACTAAAAAGGGGAGAAATTTCTTACAGAGCAGTTCTTTAGGGCTTTTCTATTTTCAAGGGAGGAAGGAAGTCAATTCTCTCTGCCTGGAGCAGCTCAATGATCACAGGCATCGAGCTTCCAGCTGAACACCTCTCAATTTTCATTGTAGGCACTCAGGGAAGTTATTCTCACCATGCAGAGTGGCTGCTTCAGGAATTTCTCTTAGGATTCAGTAGAGAAAACTGAAGCTGTTTATGGAAACAGCAGCTGCGCAGGGTGGAAGGGGAAGTGTGTCCAAGGACTCAGAACAGACAAATAAAGCATTATAAAGCATTAACCTGGTGTTTTTCTTTTCTTCCCTGAGGAATACACTCACAAGAACTTGCAACACTTACTCCTACCCAGGGTAGACCGCGGCTGCTGCGGTGGTAACATTTCAAAGGCAAAGCCTATTCGCAAAGCAAGTGTAACACGATGCCACCGCCAGTCAGGGACTGAGCCCAAAACAACGATGTAGAAATAAACCCCAGAAACACAAACGCGTGAGAGCAAAACCAGGCAAACGCGGCGGGCACCTACTCGAGATCCAGCGCACCGGGTGGAACGGGTCGAGGCCGCTGAGGACGATGAAGGCCGCGGTGCAGACGGGCAGCAGCAGCACGGACCAGGTCACGGCGGCGGCCACTCGCCAGCCCAGAACCTGCGGGGACACAGCGTGAGGGCACCGGGACCCGCCAAGCCCGCGCCTGCACGGTGACAATGGGAGGGGACCGGGAGGGGGGAGCGGGACCCGCCAGCCCAGCGCCTGAGGGGTGCGCAGGGTGAGGGGACCGGGGCTCGCCTGAGGGGAGACAGAGCGAGGGGGCCGGGGACCGGCACCATCCGCCGGCCCCGCACCTGCGGGGAGACAGTGTGACAGAACCGGGACCGGAGGGGATGCGCCGCCAGCCCAGCGCCTGAGGGAGCGCAGCCGGTGGGGAGCGCAGCCCGAGCACCGACCTGCCGGAGCAGCGCCCGCTGCCCGCCCGCCGCCGCCGCCTCCATGGCCGCGGCCCGGCCGCCCGTTCAAAGCCGCCGCCCAACGGCCCCACGTGCCGGCCCGCGACACTTCCGCCGCGCGCCCAGGCGGCAGCCAATGGGAGGGCGCGCACGCCAGCTCGCCCCGCCCCCGAGAGTGCGCGGGTGACGTCATTCGCAGCGGAAACTACAAGTCCCGGCGTGCCCTGCGCGGCCATGGCGGATTGAGAGGGCCTGGGGGCTCCTCCGGGTCTCAGGGGACAAAGCGGAGCCCGGGGCGGCGAGGGAGGGAATGGTCACATTAGTCCACATTATGTCCGTTTATTTACACTTTGAAAGCCTCGCAGGCGACACGGGCCCTCCTCAGGGGGGCTCGGTCCTGTCACAGCACCATGCCTTGGACCAAACCCTCCCTATAGCTTTACAGCATTAGGATGCTTTGTGCACAAAATAGGATTTCACATCGCCTTCAGAATGCTTTATTCAAAGGCAAACAGTGCGGCGAGCATAGACTAAATTAAGGAAAAAACAAAACCAATTCCCCCAAAAAGCGAAACAAAACATAAAAAAAAATGCAACCAAACAAAACTGATGCCTTTCTGTTCTAGAGTGGGATCAGTGGTTCACTCTCTGCCTGCCAGGCCAGTGCCCAGTAAGCATGGAGATGTCTGTATGTCCATGGGACATCACTCTCTGTCCTGCTGCAAAACACATCCCTCGTCCTTGAAGTTTCCAGGGTCTTCGTTGAAAAAATAATCTAAAATAAAACTACTGTATAGATGGAGAAACTGGTGCTGTCATCTGAAAGAGACAAATGACTGCAGTGAGTATTTCAGCTCATAACAGGGCACAAATTTAAGTCTCAATACTAAAATCCATTACTGTCATATAGATTTTTTTTAGGCATCTGGAATGAAAAACTGATTTTGCAGGAGGAAAAGCCACTAAAATTGACTTGCACGATTGGATTGTGTAATTTTTTATGTGCCTTTCACTAGGTACATTTGATTATTTACATTATTTATTTTAAATCCATTCAGTAAATTTTAAATCTACCCAGTAAATACCCTGATTTTCACAAACACACTTGTGGCTGGTGTACTTGGAGTGGCCTGGCCTTTACATGTCTATTAGCCTGTTCCTGGACCTCCTCCACAGAATTATCCAACAGAATTCAAATGCCATCCGCTGCTGGCAGCAGTCCCGGATGCCAGGAAGCAAATGCTCAAGCTATCCCACAGAAGGAATGCAGTGCAGAGGGATGGATGGCTCAGGCTCTGAGTCAGCCCTGCCCAGAGCCCACACAGATGTCCCCACACAGGGCTGCTGCTCTGAAACACTGTCTCAAACATCAAGGGCAAAAAACCCAATCTGCTTTTTACATTAAAAGGAAAGAAAAGCTGGAGTGTAAGAGTTTATTGCTTAAGTTTCGCTTGTGCAGAATAAATTCAAATAAATGCTTTTGGGTTTTTGTAAGGGAATGGCATTTGGGACTGAGTATATTATTTATTTAAATGTGAGTTTCTTCGCCAAGAGCAAACCTCAAAAAAAAAAGTATCTTTCTTCCTTAGAGTCTTTTCAGTTTTTACATCTGTACTTACAACTGAAACAAAGTTAATAAATATTATTTATATATAGAACCCATTTAGCAAAATTAGTCTGCTAAAACCCTTTCCATTCAACCATAGTGAGGGGAAAAGTTTCAAGATATCTGTGATGACTGCAAAAAAAAAAAAAAGTTTAGATTGGGTTCTCACCTTATTTAGTGACTCTTTGTTATTACTGTTGTTCCATTGTGAGCAGGGATAACAGGTGCAGGGATAATAGGTGCAGGGATATCCAGTTCAGGGGCATCAAAAAAGTATGCCTACATTATGAGAGAAAAAAAATATTTAGAGAAAAACATATAGTGCTGCCTCATCCCAGCTCTTTCCACATCCATCAAACATAGGTACAAACACAGCACTGAAATGGCAAATTTGAATATTTTTCTGTTTTTATCAGATTAGAAACGGTCAATTAAAATGGTGCTCTAAACTGTACTTTAAAATTTAACTCTTAGCAGCCAAGGCCTTTGGAAAAGACTTGTACTGGGAAGGGTTGGATTGCAGATCCAGGGAGAGTTGTGTTTTGGTGTTCCCTCCCTGCACACTGAGCTGTGGGGAACCACATCTGTCTACTCTGGAAGCTGTGGAAACTGAGGCCTGGCTGATACCCTTCTACCCCCTGCAATAAGGAAACAATTTCATTTCAGTGTCCATTGTGTATTTCAGTGGCCTCAGGGTCTTGTGTTTTCTAACACTTACTGTGTATGAAAACAAACCTGCTAAAACTTATAAGCACAAGCTTTATATTGAACATTTAATCCTTCTAAAGGACTAAGCATAGTACTGATTGGAAGAAAGTGCAAGTGGATATTATAAAGATTAACACTTTGCTGATACTATGATGAATTCCAGGGAAACTCAAGAGTGCCCTGTGGAAATTGGACTCAATGACCCTGATGGGTGCCCTCCAACTTGGAGATATCCTACAACTCCATAACTGATCACTGAATTTATTACCAGCACCGTCAGGGTCACACTGGCATCAATTTTTGCTTCGCTTAACATAACTGCAATTTTTACATTGGAGGCTTTCCAGTGACCAGCCAATCCTCCTTTCCCTGTCCCATAACATGCCAGCATTCCTAGGAGAGAAGAGATTAGGGAAAAGGAACGGCAGTGTCCCACCAAACAGCCAACAGCCAGCAGGGCGTGCAGCAGCAGGATGGTGGCCACGGTGGCCACGGCGACCCTGCGGTTGTCGTCGCGGACGGCGGGCCAGAAGGTCATCACCAGCACGGAGCCCGAGAGGCACAGCGAGAACACCACCAGCACCCAGCGCACCACCTGCTGCGGGATGATCCACAAAATCTGCAAAAGGCAGCAAAAGGCTTGCAAGGAGGCCCTGTGCCGTCGCTGCCGGCCGACTCGCGCACAAATTAACTCACGCCTTTGTCTGACACATCTCTGTTACTGCAGGAAAGAGTAAGAGCAGGGATGAGCTTTACTCTGGACATAACAGTGGATCCCAAGTTATGCCACTCCCTCCAAGGCCTGCCCCTAGCCAGGGAAACTTGTCCTTGGAGCCATCAGCATTGCTGTCCTGAACAGATATCTGCTCCCTGGGGACAAACATCCTGATTCCTGCCAGGCTCACCAGCAGCACCTTGCTTGGCTTTGCTGCCTCTGGGGAATTGATGTGTCCTGGGCTTTTCCAGCACACACAAGACACCTTTACACTAGACAAGCTTCAAGAAAAAGAGCAAAAGATTCTCCCAGTCTGAAAATTTCAACAAATATCAACAATATTCTAAGAAACAGCAAATCTTCTGAAGCAGGACATGTGAGAGGGGCACTCTTTAGCCATACGTACCGCTGTGGGAATGTAAATGAAGAGGGAGTAGCCATATACACACACTATCTCCAGGAATGAGTAGGAGACAATGTTCATGACTTTACTGTTCCTCCACATCAGGAATCCCCAGAGAGCAAGGGGAACAAGCCAAGCGTACGCATAAATCGTTGTAGCTGCTATGGACACTGGAAACACAACAAAAGGTTTAATGTCTGACTTTGAATCCTGACAGGATCAAAGGTGTAGAAGCATTCAGCAGGAAAACTAGAAAGCTACCTGTGAAGATACTTCCAAAAGATCAAGTTTGAATTATTAATAAACTGAGAACCTTGCATTTATTTCTAGTTTACACCCATGCCAGCACTTCAAGTTAGTTTAAAAGTAAAGACTTCTGAAAAAAATCTCTAGGTAATTTCTTTATTACACCTGTGCACAAAATGCTGTCGGTTTCAGTTGGAAAGGAAAAGCCACAGAGGCAGGAAAAACTTAGTTAAAAATAGAAATTCAGCTACTAACAGCTAGTGTCAAATCTGAAATTATTCAACTGACTGCATTCCCAAGTAGCAACATTCTTCCCAGTACCTAAAGGCTTTGGAAACAAAAAGAAGCTGTGTTCCTCTGCAGGGACAGCAGCCTCCCTCATAATACAAAGACAGATGTAGACAAACTGGGTCCTCACTCTAGTTCTTTGGGGAACAAATCTGTTGATCATCTTTTGCTTATTTTTGAGTTTGCCACAAGGTAACTTCCAGCCCTTGGTAGGTGATATGAGTGATGATCTGATCTGGTAATTTTTTGCCTAAGGCCTGCAGGTTTCTGGGAGGCCACAGAGCCAAGAAGGCCCCCACAAAAGCACCACAGTGGCCAGTGCTGGGCTTTCACTCTCTGTACAAGGAGACATCCACTAAAACTAGAAAAAAACTAATCCTGCTTGCTCTTTTTAAACCCTGAAACTAGTTTATATGCTGAAGAAATTGAGTTCTGCCAGTCACAGCCCATTTTAAGGGCTTGTTTCACGTCTAAAAATTGAAAGGCAGCAATCAATCAAAAGACTGTGCCAAATCAAAGCCATGACCTGGTTTTACTATTACGTCATTTGCACATTCAGAAAAAAGACACAAAAAAAACCAAACAAAAAACACACACAAAAAAACCCCACAATCAAAAACCCCCACAAATGACTACTTACAAACCTTTTCTGAACTCAGGCACGTAGTGGTACGTTGGTTTGCCCAGGTGGATGAAGAAATTTGAGAGATTGCCACTAACAGCAATGGTGAACACGAGTGTAGCACATATCCAAAATGGACCTTAAAAGGAAACCAAATCAATAGCACTTCCTCTGCTGTCTTGCTTTCTCAGGCTAGCAGGTACAATGAAATACAGACTCAAAATATTTAGCACAGGAAGTAACTTTTCCCACCTCATACCTACCATAAAGGTCGGGATTGCTGCGGATATACAGCCTCACAAAGTTCTTTCCAGGGACTGGGAACACTGACCCTTTGATTCTGTCCAGGACCTGTGAAACATAAGGATTGGTCTGACTGACAATGCAAGAAGGAAAAAAAAAAACTCAATGGATAAGGTATAATTCAGACAACAGTTCTCCTCTGGAGCAGAGTATTAACCTGGTATGTGTCCACATCGAAGAAGGTCTGGTAGTACTCAAAAGTCCAGAAAGGGGCACTTTTCTTCTGTCCTGCAAGCAGCTGGATGGTGGGAAAGGCAACATGGAAAGGGTTACAAGCACCCAATTTATGCATTACTAGCTCATTTACACAGTAGTCACGTGATTTTGGTGTCCAAACTGCAAACAAACAGGGTAGTGCTTCCTATGGATTATGCAGTGGTTTCCCTGTCCCCTTCCAATAGCTGTTGGCAGCCAGTCTCTTATCTCCCTGTAGGCAGAATCATGGCCTGAGGTTCTAAAGAACAGCCTGTTACTACCAGCTGCCACATCATCTGGAAAACACACCCTCATCACCATGACAAGTTCCTTTTGGTGTCAGAACCACAGAATGGCCTGTGATTGAAGGGACCTTAAAGATCATCTCATTCCACCCCCCTGCCATGGGCAGGGACACCTCTCACTACCCCAGGGTGCTCCAAGCACCTCCCTCTCCAACATGGCCTTGGACACTTCCAGAGATGGGGCAGCCACAGCTTCTCTGGGCATCCTATGCCAGGACCTCACCACCCTCAATTTCTTCCTAATATCCATTCTCAACCTCTTCTCTTTTAGTTTGAACCCATTCCCCCTTGTCCTATTCTGCACATGCTCTTGTAAGGAGTCCCTCTCCATCTTTCTCACAGGCCTCCACCAGCAGGGCTGAGAGCATTACCTCTGTTTTATCGGAGTCGTCAGTGCCCAGTAACTCATCATCCTCTTCCCTCCCTGGCTCCTGCAGGCGGCTGTGCTGGTTCTTGGGGATTTCGACTGGCTCATCGATGCTTATGGTGGTGGCATCAGGATTTGCTGCAAGCAAATTAGCTGCATCGTCAAATTCTGCAAATAAGTACATTACAAGACAGGTGATGCACAAGACACTAAAATTCTTGTTCTCATGGCTCAAATAAACACATAAAGACCCCGAGACAGGATAACCACTAGCTTAGGCATGTAGGGTATGAACTGTTTCCTAAAGCCCAAACTGAACATTTAGTCAGTCAATAAAGTGTGAGTCTGCTCTTCCTGCCCGTCTGCCTGCAGGATGTCACACTGGCACCACTGGAGCCTGCCTTCCTGCCCTGAGCCCAGGGCCAGCAGGTCTCTGCAAGGGGAGGGGAAAGCTGCAACACTGAAGGAACGGGTGCTTTTAATATTCCCCAAAAACTGTCATGACATTTTTAATGAAGAACCAAGGAAGTCTGAATCTGGGGCCTTTTGCAGGTTACAGAGCGCTCTGCCCCTTTCCAGCTGTCACTGCTCCCACAAAGGATTTCTGTCCACGATTTCAGGCAACACCGGTTACATTCTGTAGCTCGCCGGCAGCACAACTGCATCTCAGAAAATTCAGCATTCCTGACCCCACAAGCAAAACTCCCAGGTCGCTCTTATTCCGCGAACGCTCAGAAGCGCTCCCAAAGCCTCCAGCGCCTGACGGCTCCCCCAGCTGGGGCCCAGCGCCGCGGCCGCACCTGCGACATGGCCTTTACCTTGGAATTTGAGGTCGTCCGCCGTCGCCATTCATCCGCCTGGATGAGGATCAGCTCCCCGGGGCTCGACCCTCCTGCAAGANCCCGCACCTCGGCCCCGCACCCGCCGCTCCGCTCCCTTAAAGGCGCCGCGGCCGCCGCGCGCCCGCAGCCAATCAGCGGCGCCGCCGGGCCCCTCTGCGCCCCGCCCCTCGTGGCGCAGCAGCCCCGCCGCTGACGCGCCTGGCACCGACCAATCAGAGCCCGCGCGGCGCTTCCGCGTGCGCGCCGGCCCGCCCCCTTAAAGGGCCCGCGGCTGCCCCGGTGTGAGGGTGCTGCCTGTGACCGTCCGTGCCCGAATGTGTCGGGACCGTAGATAACCGTGCGCTTATGTACAGTGTGTGTTTTATAAACGCACATTGCATGTTTTGGGAACCGAGAGTTTTATCAGACAGTCACGGAACGGGTTGGGTTGGAAGGGACATTAAACATCA